>OX578133.1:130299717-130737217 GCA_951213105.1 Amaurobius ferox | reverse complement strand
TCAATATTTCCTACATAAAATTAGAAGTTACTTCCCGAAAACAACCGATTCTATAGCATTCGAAAAATTATGCTTGCTTTGTTTATAGGTCAGTACGGAGTTAAAAATGGTTGTTCAATAAGGATTTTGAATACTTATGTCAAAATTTCCTACATAAAATTAGAGGTTATTTACATAAATACAAAGCAGTCGCTCAAGGTAGCCTCTCACGTTCACAATTTAAATCGCTCCTGCTTTGTGATAGGTTGAACGTTATTTGACTTATTCTGATTCAGAAAAAAATTCTAAAACACTTTAAAAGTAATTTATTACCAAAGGATTGAAGCAAATTATAAAACGGTGTTTATAGAAGGTCAGTATTGAGTTAAAAATGGTGGTTCAACAATGATTTTTAATGTTGTATGTCAAAATTTCCTACATAAAATAAGATGCTACTGCCAGGAAACACTGATTTTATAGTATTTGGAAAATGATGTATGCTTTGTTTTGTAGGTCAGTACAGAGTTATATTAGAAATGGTGGTTCAAGAACGATTTTATATAGCATATGTCAAAATTTCCTACATAAAATTAGAGGTTACTGTCATGAAAACAAAGCAATCGCAGAAGGTTGCCCCTCTCACGTTCTCAATTTAAATTGCTCCTGCGTTGTGATAGGTCGAATGTTATTTGACTTATTCTAATTCACGGAAAAATTCTAAAATGCTTTAAAAGTAATTTAAAAGCAAAGGATTGAAGCAAATTATAGAACGATGTTTGTAGAAGGTCAGTATTGAGTTAAAAATGGTGGTTCAGCAATGATTTTTAATTGCATATGTCAATATTTCCTGCATAAAATTAGAAGTTACTTCCAGAAAACAACTGATTCCATAGTATTTGGAAAATGATGTATGCTTTGTTTATAGAGTGCAGAGTTAGAAATGGTGGTTCAACAATGATTTTGAATAGCATATGTCAAAATTTCCTACATAAAATTAGAGATTACTGTCTTGAAAACAAAGCAATCGCAGAAGGTGGCCCCTCTCACGTTCTCAATTTAAATTGCTCCTGCGTTGTGATAGGTCGAATGTTATTTGACTTATTCTAATTCACGGAAAAATTCTAAAATGCTTTAAAAGTAATTTAAAAGCAAAGGATTGAAGCAAATTATAGAACGATGTTTGTAGAAGGTCAGTATTGAGTTAAAAATGGTGGTTCAGCAATGATTTTTAATTGCATATGTCAATATTTCCTGCATAAAATTAGAAGTTACTTCCAGAAAACAACTGATTCCATAGTATTTGGAAAATGATGTATGCTTTGTTTATAGGTCAGTACAGAGTTAGATTAGAAATGGTGGTTCAAGAACGATTTTATATAGCATATGTCAAAATTTCCTACATAAAATTAGAGGTTACTGTCATAAAAACAAAGCAATCGCACAAGGTAGCCCCTCTCACGTTCTCAATTTAAATTGCTCCTGCGTTGTGATAGGTCGAACGCTATTTAACTTATAATTGACAGAAAAATTCTAAAATACTTTAAAAGTAATTTATAACCAAAGGATTGAAGCAAATTATAAAACGATGTTTATAGAAGGGCAGTATTGAGTTAAAAACATTGGTTCAACGATAATTTTGAATGGCATATGTCAATATTTCCTACATAAAATTAGAAGTTACTTCCCGAAAACAACCGATTCTATAGCATTCGAAAAATTATGCTTGCTTTGTTTATAGGTCAGTACGGAGTTAAAAATGGTTGTTCAATAAGGATTTTGAATACTTATGTCAAAATTTCCTACATAAAATTAGAGGTTATTTACATAAATACAAAGCAGTCGCTCAAGGTAGCCTCTCACGTTCACAATTTAAATCGCTCCTGCTTTGTGATAGGTTGAACGTTATTTGACTTATTCTGATTCAGAAAAAAATTCTAAAACACTTTAAAAGTAATTTATTACCAAAGGATTGAAGCAAATTATAAAACGGTGTTTATAGAAGGTCAGTATTGAGTTAAAAATGGTGGTTCAACAATGATTTTTAATGTTGTATGTCAAAATTTCCTACATAAAATAAGATGCTACTGCCAGGAAACACTGATTTTATAGTATTTGGAAAATGATGTATGCTTTGTTTTGTAGGTCAGTACAGAGTTATATTAGAAATGGTGGTTCAAGAACGATTTTATATAGCATATGTCAAAATTTCCTACATAAAATTAGAGGTTACTGTCATGAAAACAAAGCAATCGCAGAAGGTTGCCCCTCTCACGTTCTCAATTTAAATTGCTCCTGCGTTGTGATAGGTCGAATGTTATTTGACTTATTCTAATTCACGGAAAAATTCTAAAATGCTTTAAAAGTAATTTAAAAGCAAAGGATTGAAGCAAATTATAGAACGATGTTTGTAGAAGGTCAGTATTGAGTTAAAAATGGTGGTTCAGCAATGATTTTTAATTGCATATGTCAATATTTCCTGCATAAAATTAGAAGTTACTTCCAGAAAACAACTGATTCCATAGTATTTGGAAAATGATGTATGCTTTGTTTATAGAGTGCAGAGTTAGAAATGGTGGTTCAACAATGATTTTGAATAGCATATGTCAAAATTTCCTACATAAAATTAGAGATTACTGTCTTGAAAACAAAGCAATCGCAGAAGGTGGCCCCTCTCACGTTCTCAATTTAAATTGCTCCTGCGTTGTGATAGGTCGAATGTTATTTGACTTATTCTAATTCACGGAAAAATTCTAAAATGCTTTAAAAGTAATTTAAAAGCAAAGGATTGAAGCAAATTATAGAACGATGTTTGTAGAAGGTCAGTATTGAGTTAAAAATGGTGGTTCAGCAATGATTTTTAATTGCATATGTCAATATTTCCTGCATAAAATTAGAAGTTACTTCCAGAAAACAACTGATTCCATAGTATTTGGAAAATGATGTATGCTTTGTTTATAGAGTGCAGAGTTAGAAATGGTGGTTCAACAATGATTTTGAATAGCATATGTCAAAATTTCCTACATAAAATTAGAGATTACTGTCTTGAAAACAAAGCAATCGCAGAAGGTGGCCCCTCTCACGTTCTCAATTTAAATTGCTCCTGCGTTGTGATAGGTCGAATGTTATTTGACTTATTCTAATTCACGGAAAAATTCTAAAATGCTTTAAAAGTAATTTAAAAGCAAAGGATTGAAGCAAATTATAGAACGATGTTTGTAGAAGGTCAGTATTGAGTTAAAAATGGTGGTTCAGCAATGATTTTTAATTGCATATGTCAATATTTCCTGCATAAAATTAGAAGTTACTTCCAGAAAACAACTGATTCCATAGTATTTGGAAAATGATGTATGCTTTGTTTATAGGTCAGTACAGAGTTAGATTAGAAATGGTGGTTCAAGAACGATTTTATATAGCATATGTCAAAATTTCCTACATAAAATTAGAGGTTACTGTCATAAAAACAAAGCAATCGCACAAGGTAGCCCCTCTCACGTTCTCAATTTAAATTGCTCCTGCGTTGTGATAGGTCGAACGCTATTTAACTTATAATTGACAGAAAAATTCTAAAATACTTTAAAAGTAATTTATAACCAAAGGATTGAAGCAAATTATAAAACGATGTTTATAGAAGGGCAGTATTGAGTTAAAAACATTGGTTCAACGATAATTTTGAATGGCATATGTCAATATTTCCTACATAAAATTAGAAGTTACTTCCCGAAAACAACCGATTCTATAGCATTCGAAAAATTATGCTTGCTTTGTTTATAGGTCAGTACGGAGTTAAAAATGGTTGTTCAATAAGGATTTTGAATACTTATGTCAAAATTTCCTACATAAAATTAGAGGTTATTTACATAAATACAAAGCAGTCGCTCAAGGTAGCCTCTCACGTTCACAATTTAAATCGCTCCTGCTTTGTGATAGGTTGAACGTTATTTGACTTATTCTGATTCAGAAATAAATTCTAAAACACTTTAAAAGTAATTTATTACCAAAGGATTGAAGCAAATTATAAAACGGTGTTTATAGAAGGTCAGTATTGAGTTAAAAATGGTGGTTCAACAATGATTTTTAATGTTGTATGTCAAAATTTCCTACATAAAATAAGATGCTACTGCCAGGAAACACTGATTTTATAGTATTTGGAAAATGATGTATGCTTTGTTTTGTAGGTCAGTACAGAGTTATATTAGAAATGGTGGTTCAAGAACGATTTTATATAGCATATGTCAAAATTTCCTACATAAAATTAGAGGTTACTGTCATGAAAACAAAGCAATCGCAGAAGGTTGCCCCTCTCACGTTCTCAATTTAAATTGCTCCTGCGTTGTGATAGGTCGAATGTTATTTGACTTATTCTAATTCACGGAAAAATTCTAAAATGCTTTAAAAGTAATTTAAAAGCAAAGGATTGAAGCAAATTATAGAACGATGTTTGTAGAAGGTCAGTATTGAGTTAAAAATGGTGGTTCAGCAATGATTTTTAATTGCATATGTCAATATTTCCTGCATAAAATTAGAAGTTACTTCCAGAAAACAACTGATTCCATAGTATTTGGAAAATGATGTATGCTTTGTTTATAGGTCAGTACAGAGTTAGATTAGAAATGGTGGTTCAAGAACGATTTTATATAGCATATGTCAAAATTTCCTACATAAAATTAGAGGTTACTGTCATAAAAACAAAGCAATCGCACAAGGTAGCCCCTCTCACGTTCTCAATTTAAATTGCTCCTGCGTTGTGATAGGTCGAACGCTATTTAACTTATAATTGACAGAAAAATTCTAAAATACTTTAAAAGTAATTTATAACCAAAGGATTGAAGCAAATTATAAAACGATGTTTATAGAAGGGCAGTATTGAGTTAAAAACATTGGTTCAACGATAATTTTGAATGGCATATGTCAATATTTCCTACATAAAATTAGAAGTTACTTCCCGAAAACAACCGATTCTATAGCATTCGAAAAATTATGCTTGCTTTGTTTATAGGTCAGTACGGAGTTAAAAATGGTTGTTCAATAAGGATTTTGAATACTTATGTCAAAATTTCCTACATAAAATTAGAGGTTATTTACATAAATACAAAGCAGTCGCTCAAGGTAGCCTCTCACGTTCACAATTTAAATCGCTCCTGCTTTGTGATAGGTTGAACGTTATTTGACTTATTCTGATTCAGAAAAAAATTCTAAAACACTTTAAAAGTAATTTATTACCAAAGGATTGAAGCAAATTATAAAACGGTGTTTATAGAAGGTCAGTATTGAGTTAAAAATGGTGGTTCAACAATGATTTTTAATGTTGTATGTCAAAATTTCCTACATAAAATAAGATGCTACTGCCAGGAAACACTGATTTTATAGTATTTGGAAAATGATGTATGCTTTGTTTTGTAGGTCAGTACAGAGTTATATTAGAAATGGTGGTTCAAGAACGATTTTATATAGCATATGTCAAAATTTCCTACATAAAATTAGAGGTTACTGTCATGAAAACAAAGCAATCGCAGAAGGTTGCCCCTCTCACGTTCTCAATTTAAATTGCTCCTGCGTTGTGATAGGTCGAATGTTATTTGACTTATTCTAATTCACGGAAAAATTCTAAAATGCTTTAAAAGTAATTTAAAAGCAAAGGATTGAAGCAAATTATAGAACGATGTTTGTAGAAGGTCAGTATTGAGTTAAAAATGGTGGTTCAGCAATGATTTTTAATTGCATATGTCAATATTTCCTGCATAAAATTAGAAGTTACTTCCAGAAAACAACTGATTCCATAGTATTTGGAAAATGATGTATGCTTTGTTTATAGAGTGCAGAGTTAGAAATGGTGGTTCAACAATGATTTTGAATAGCATATGTCAAAATTTCCTACATAAAATTAGAGATTACTGTCTTGAAAACAAAGCAATCGCAGAAGGTGGCCCCTCTCACGTTCTCAATTTAAATTGCTCCTGCGTTGTGATAGGTCGAATGTTATTTGACTTATTCTAATTCACGGAAAAATTCTAAAATGCTTTAAAAGTAATTTAAAAGCAAAGGATTGAAGCAAATTATAGAACGATGTTTGTAGAAGGTCAGTATTGAGTTAAAAATGGTGGTTCAGCAATGATTTTTAATTGCATATGTCAATATTTCCTGCATAAAATTAGAAGTTACTTCCAGAAAACAACTGATTCCATAGTATTTGGAAAATGATGTATGCTTTGTTTATAGGTCAGTACAGAGTTAGATTAGAAATGGTGGTTCAAGAACGATTTTATATAGCATATGTCAAAATTTCCTACATAAAATTAGAGGTTACTGTCATAAAAACAAAGCAATCGCACAAGGTAGCCCCTCTCACGTTCTCAATTTAAATTGCTCCTGCGTTGTGATAGGTCGAACGCTATTTAACTTATAATTGACAGAAAAATTCTAAAATACTTTAAAAGTAATTTATAACCAAAGGATTGAAGCAAATTATAAAACGATGTTTATAGAAGGGCAGTATTGAGTTAAAAACATTGGTTCAACGATAATTTTGAATGGCATATGTCAATATTTCCTACATAAAATTAGAAGTTACTTCCCGAAAACAACCGATTCTATAGCATTCGAAAAATTATGCTTGCTTTGTTTATAGGTCAGTACGGAGTTAAAAATGGTTGTTCAATAAGGATTTTGAATACTTATGTCAAAATTTCCTACATAAAATTAGAGGTTATTTACATAAATACAAAGCAGTCGCTCAAGGTAGCCTCTCACGTTCACAATTTAAATCGCTCCTGCTTTGTGATAGGTTGAACGTTATTTGACTTATTCTGATTCAGAAAAAAATTCTAAAACACTTTAAAAGTAATTTATTACCAAAGGATTGAAGCAAATTATAAAACGGTGTTTATAGAAGGTCAGTATTGAGTTAAAAATGGTGGTTCAACAATGATTTTTAATGTTGTATGTCAAAATTTCCTACATAAAATAAGATGCTACTGCCAGGAAACACTGATTTTATAGTATTTGGAAAATGATGTATGCTTTGTTTTGTAGGTCAGTACAGAGTTATATTAGAAATGGTGGTTCAAGAACGATTTTATATAGCATATGTCAAAATTTCCTACATAAAATTAGAGGTTACTGTCATGAAAACAAAGCAATCGCAGAAGGTTGCCCCTCTCACGTTCTCAATTTAAATTGCTCCTGCGTTGTGATAGGTCGAATGTTATTTGACTTATTCTAATTCACGGAAAAATTCTAAAATGCTTTAAAAGTAATTTAAAAGCAAAGGATTGAAGCAAATTATAGAACGATGTTTGTAGAAGGTCAGTATTGAGTTAAAAATGGTGGTTCAGCAATGATTTTTAATTGCATATGTCAATATTTCCTGCATAAAATTAGAAGTTACTTCCAGAAAACAACTGATTCCATAGTATTTGGAAAATGATGTATGCTTTGTTTATAGAGTGCAGAGTTAGAAATGGTGGTTCAACAATGATTTTGAATAGCATATGTCAAAATTTCCTACATAAAATTAGAGATTACTGTCTTGAAAACAAAGCAATCGCAGAAGGTGGCCCCTCTCACGTTCTCAATTTAAATTGCTCCTGCGTTGTGATAGGTCGAATGTTATTTGACTTATTCTAATTCACGGAAAAATTCTAAAATGCTTTAAAAGTAATTTAAAAGCAAAGGATTGAAGCAAATTATAGAACGATGTTTGTAGAAGGTCAGTATTGAGTTAAAAATGGTGGTTCAGCAATGATTTTTAATTGCATATGTCAATATTTCCTGCATAAAATTAGAAGTTACTTCCAGAAAACAACTGATTCCATAGTATTTGGAAAATGATGTATGCTTTGTTTATAGGTCAGTACAGAGTTAGATTAGAAATGGTGGTTCAAGAACGATTTTATATAGCATATGTCAAAATTTCCTACATAAAATTAGAGGTTACTGTCATAAAAACAAAGCAATCGCACAAGGTAGCCCCTCTCACGTTCTCAATTTAAATTGCTCCTGCGTTGTGATAGGTCGAACGCTATTTAACTTATAATTGACAGAAAAATTCTAAAATACTTTAAAAGTAATTTATAACCAAAGGATTGAAGCAAATTATAAAACGATGTTTATAGAAGGGCAGTATTGAGTTAAAAACATTGGTTCAACGATAATTTTGAATGGCATATGTCAATATTTCCTACATAAAATTAGAAGTTACTTCCCGAAAACAACCGATTCTATAGCATTCGAAAAATTATGCTTGCTTTGTTTATAGGTCAGTACGGAGTTAAAAATGGTTGTTCAATAAGGATTTTGAATACTTATGTCAAAATTTCCTACATAAAATTAGAGGTTATTTACATAAATACAAAGCAGTCGCTCAAGGTAGCCTCTCACGTTCACAATTTAAATCGCTCCTGCTTTGTGATAGGTTGAACGTTATTTGACTTATTCTGATTCAGAAAAAAATTCTAAAACACTTTAAAAGTAATTTATTACCAAAGGATTGAAGCAAATTATAAAACGGTGTTTATAGAAGGTCAGTATTGAGTTAAAAATGGTGGTTCAACAATGATTTTTAATGTTGTATGTCAAAATTTCCTACATAAAATAAGATGCTACTGCCAGGAAACACTGATTTTATAGTATTTGGAAAATGATGTATGCTTTGTTTTGTAGGTCAGTACAGAGTTATATTAGAAATGGTGGTTCAAGAACGATTTTATATAGCATATGTCAAAATTTCCTACATAAAATTAGAGGTTACTGTCATGAAAACAAAGCAATCGCAGAAGGTTGCCCCTCTCACGTTCTCAATTTAAATTGCTCCTGCGTTGTGATAGGTCGAATGTTATTTGACTTATTCTAATTCACGGAAAAATTCTAAAATGCTTTAAAAGTAATTTAAAAGCAAAGGATTGAAGCAAATTATAGAACGATGTTTGTAGAAGGTCAGTATTGAGTTAAAAATGGTGGTTCAGCAATGATTTTTAATTGCATATGTCAATATTTCCTGCATAAAATTAGAAGTTACTTCCAGAAAACAACTGATTCCATAGTATTTGGAAAATGATGTATGCTTTGTTTATAGAGTGCAGAGTTAGAAATGGTGGTTCAACAATGATTTTGAATAGCATATGTCAAAATTTCCTACATAAAATTAGAGATTACTGTCTTGAAAACAAAGCAATCGCAGAAGGTGGCCCCTCTCACGTTCTCAATTTAAATTGCTCCTGCGTTGTGATAGGTCGAATGTTATTTGACTTATTCTAATTCACGGAAAAATTCTAAAATGCTTTAAAAGTAATTTAAAAGCAAAGGATTGAAGCAAATTATAGAACGATGTTTGTAGAAGGTCAGTATTGAGTTAAAAATGGTGGTTCAGCAATGATTTTTAATTGCATATGTCAATATTTCCTGCATAAAATTAGAAGTTACTTCCAGAAAACAACTGATTCCATAGTATTTGGAAAATGATGTATGCTTTGTTTATAGGTCAGTACAGAGTTAGATTAGAAATGGTGGTTCAAGAACGATTTTATATAGCATATGTCAAAATTTCCTACATAAAATTAGAGGTTACTGTCATAAAAACAAAGCAATCGCACAAGGTAGCCCCTCTCACGTTCTCAATTTAAATTGCTCCTGCGTTGTGATAGGTCGAACGCTATTTAACTTATAATTGACAGAAAAATTCTAAAATACTTTAAAAGTAATTTATAACCAAAGGATTGAAGCAAATTATAAAACGATGTTTATAGAAGGGCAGTATTGAGTTAAAATCATTGGTTCAACGATAATTTTGAATGGCATATGTCAATATTTCCTACATAAAATTAGAAGTTACTTCCCGAAAACAACCGATTCTATAGCATTCGAAAAATTATGCTTGCTTTGTTTATAGGTCAGTACGGAGTTATAAATGGTTGTTCAATAAGGATTTTGAATACTTATGTCAAAATTTCCTACATAAAATTAGAGGTTATTTACATAAATACAAAGCAGTCGCTCAAGGTAGCCTCTCACGTTCACAATTTAAATCGCTCCTGCTTTGTGATAGGTTGAACGTTATTTGACTTATTCTGATTCAGAAAAAAATTCTAAAACACTTTAAAAGTAATTTATTACCAAAGGATTGAAGCAAATTATAAAACGGTGTTTATAGAAGGTCAGTATTGAGTTAAAAATGGTGGTTCAACAATGATTTTTAATGTTGTATGTCAAAATTTCCTACATAAAATAAGATGCTACTGCCAGGAAACACTGATTTTATAGTATTCGAAAAATGACATACATTTTTATACGCAATTGATTATAAAATATGTGGGCAACTGAAAACTATATTTTGGTTACACAATAATAATGCTGATGGAACGTGTTAATTTGATAAATGATGAATATTTTGAACATGAATTGCAACCCCCCCCCCCATTGCAATAACACTATTGCAGAAGACACTCAAATTACAGATAATAACATCCATGGATCGGTTTTGCGCTTATGCATTTATGAGCATGGAATATCCGTTTTATGTAATGGCAGCAAAAAATTGCTATATGCCGCAATTTTGTAAAATTCTATGGGGAAAGACAATTCCAATCCTTCCATCAAATTCTTATACAATTTGACTCGGACTACATGAAGCTGCAAAGGCAGGCCGAGCTAAGTTGTATAAGAATTTGATGTTGGCTAAGTGAAAGGATTGAAATTATTCAGTTTCCTTGTTGCCATTGCGTATAGAGGTTATTCCATGATGTCAAACGTTAATAACTTGCGTGGAAAGAAAAAGGGCAAAAACGGTCCATAGACTCAGCTATCTGCAATGGTAGTGTTTTTATAATTTTGGAAAGGCGGGTTCTGCGATTTTAAATACATTGTTCTATTCTAAAAGAAAAACAAGTGACGTATAGATTTGCAACATCCGTTAAATTTGGGGATTTTTAATAGACGTTTTGGACCCTTTGGGATTTTTAATGTTTAATATCTTCTACACGTTATCACATAAATGATTTGTAATATATTCTAAAGAAATTTCAAAACTCCTCTTCTTGGGGAATCATAAAATTCTATTAGTCCATGCCTTAGCATGCTAACAAAGAAAACAGCCCAACTATCATTAGACCAGTGAAACAATGTTATATTCGATAGAACATTAATTCAATATACAGAACATTAATTAATTTGAATTTTAATATGCCCAATCTAATTCCTAAAAATTGAAGCGTTAATTCATGAAATAAATTGAAAAATGTAAATTAATTTGTGTATAATGAGGATTGGTTGGACCCGATCGAATGCAGCTCTCAAAAGGGCCCTGCGCCAAAGGATCGTAAATATTTAAATATTTACAATATCAATAAAACAGTATAATATCAATAAAATTGTCTCATTTTATTATTTGAATGGAAGAATGAATGGTACCGATTTTGAAAGTAAACATGATACAAATTACTAAATTAAGTATAATAAATAGAACAGTACAAAACATCGTATAGTTTTATTCGTTTTGCTGATGATAATACAATTCGACGCTAGATGCATTAAAAAGGCTGTTGGTTTTTACTAAAATCTGCCGATGGTAATGAGGCGAAAATACATTTTTATTATTTATTATTTATATTACAAATATTTTTTATCATGTTGAGTACTTATTTAAGTTGAAATATTTTGAAAATTTCAAATTCATTTAAATTTTGGTTCAATCTTTATTAGTTTAATTTTCATAAATAAAAATGGAAATAATGTATTTTGTATATTTCTTGGTGTATTTAGCATGAACATAGTACAACCAAGTAGAGACATAATGCAATCAAAAAATGTTTTTGCCTCAATACGTTTTCCGATACATATTATTGTCATATTAGTACAGCATATATAAAACAAGAATAAACATAAAAATTGAAGTTTACCAGGGCCCCGAAAATAATTTCTTCCAATAGTCTTTCGCATTTTCTAAGATCGTTTAACATACATTTGTTGTTACTGATAAAAAGAAATCACTAAATTTGTAATTTAACAGCTATTACGATGATCGGTAACAACAAATATATGTTAAGCGGCAAGAACTTAAACGCTTATAATTTTTTCAGGATTTCGATTGGACATCTTAAAATTTTCTAATTAAAATTGCTATAAAATTTGCTAAAATTTACATTATTGTGAGAAATTCAAATCCTACGCAGAAATGTTGCAAGCAGTGTTTAATTTATTTCAATTTTAACAACATGCTAAAAATTTCGGAATTTCAGGATCGATGCCTTTTTAAGATATGAAGGTTTACAGAAAATGTGAAAGAAAGGGCAAAATTTGATATATGAGTATTGATGGTTCATGCGCAGAAATGCAGCATGCACGTAAAGAATACCGTAGAGATAATTTACAATTTTAGATAACAAATATTCTATTCATTTGTGAAAATATGCTCAAATTTAATCAAAATGCCATAAATATAAAGAAATAAAATAGTTTCACAATTCACAACTTTAAAAAAAAAATTTAATCTCAGAGTCAAATTAATACCATTTTTACGAGACACGCCATTAGTATCTAAAATTAACCCACTGTCAAAAATGAAATTTTATTAATGCAAATTTACATCTTAGCTCTATCAATTTACTTGAGCAGTCTGAAGAAAATAAGTAACTTGAAGTTCTGTAAATTGCTTTTAAAACATGGTATATATTTGCTCTAAACAGGAAATTCAAGAAAAATATTTGCATTACTTGAGCGCATTTTAACATAATACACTTAATGTTATTCTTACAATGAATAATGTTATTCTCACAATGAATAATAATAATATGTATTCCTCATCTTATCCCAAAGACTATCAGCAGAGGTAATTGGTCAGCCAGACTTTTCAACGTTGCAGACTGGAGCCAGAGTCCTCCCCCCCTCCCGACATGCAAATTATCGAACATAAAAAGTTTCAAGGACGGGGTACGATCTTGAGGGGTTACCGCCCACAGGCCCGCCCTGAAAGGTAAGACCTTGCATTTTTCTAACTTGGTCAGAGTAGTGTTTAATAACAAACGGTGAAACGGTCAGTTTTATGGATGATAGTTTTAGGTTTAATATATTTTGTTTTGTTGCTACAGGTAATATCCTTCGTAACTGGTGAAAAAGTTTTAATGTAAGTAAATCTTTGCATTGGCATATATTATTTCTTTTGAATTGTATAATTTTATGTTTTCGTGCTTATTATTAGTATGCCAGTATTATATTAACTATACAGAAGCAAGGTGGTATATAAATAAAATATAAATAAAATCAATCAAACTGTTTTTACCCCTAGTACTTCAATAAGTCTAGGAATGGACAATAAACTCTTTATAAAGAAATAAAATATTAAACGTTTTGCAAAAAAAAAGTTATGAAATAAATATAATGTTCAATTTGGTGCACTTTTTTATAAATACATTACTAGTCTAGCCGCAAATTTCTTTGTGCATCCAAGAAAATCAATAAAAATCATAATTGTTCAATAAAAATCATAATAATAAATCAATAAAAATCATAATCAATAAATTCATTATGGTTCCTTAAAAGTAATTGATTTATTTTTATCTCACTTTAAGCACTTTCTTGAAATATTGTATTAGTTTGTTTGATTTTTCTTTCCTTTTCAAAAGTGCCTTTGTAAATCCAAACGATATATCGTTTGGATATAGTATCCAAACGATAAACGATTGTGTTTAAATAAAATCTCTTTAAATCATCTGGATTTGAAAACAGCTTAAATGTTATAATAATTAAATGTAAAACCAAGATGGTGTATGAAACCGCAAATGAGGCTAAAATGTCACAATATCTGTAAATTATTTGATATATTGCATGAATTTCCAGTGTTTCGTTTATAATTTTGCATTTAAAAAACGCCACTATAAGGAATATAAAATTATAAATTCTTCCTATAAGCATTTCTTGACAAATTGCTATAACAATTTAATAAATTTATAATTATAATTTGTTGATATTCCAATGTTCCTTTTTATTTATATGACAGAAATTTTTTTTTTAAATATTTAAAATTTCTTAGATTATACCTATTGTATCAGCTAAGTGCATCGAAATGCTACTGATAAAAAATAGTATTGTATGAAATTTATCGCATATTTTGAAAAAAAAATTGTGCAATATAATGAGCTGAATAGTTTGATATAACTGTCGCAGGATACCTTGTATTAAAATCTCAGCATTTTTTATGTTCCCATAAATTCACCAAAATACAACTAGGAAACAATTTTGTCAATTTCTAACAGAATGCCCTACTTTTGAATAATTAGCAGATATTATGGCTTTATTGGCCCATGAGTGTCGCGTTTGATGCTAAGGCAGGGTTTTAATATTTGCTGGAATCTACAAAATGGCTTATAATTTATTTTTTAAATATTCATAAATTTATTACAATTGAAATTAAACAAGATATCATAAATATATTTTATGAAGCTGCAGAGAGAAGCAATTATTTTTTATTCCATGTATTTCAATATTTATAAAAAAAAATGTAATATATATCTTGGCGTTTCGTCTTACAACAATAAATTTTGGCTAATTTAGAAGCACATTTTATGTTCTCACATATACAGTACCACATTATATTGTACAAAAGAGATATAAGAGAAAATTACTTGAAATTTTTTACATGATAAATAATAATGCGTTAAATCAAGATTAAAGAATGAAATCGTAAATTTGTAATACTTACAAAACACTAATTGTCTGCAAAATTCATGCAAGTTTAATAATAAATACCTAGAAGAGAGTGAACACATGTCAATATATTTGTAATATGAATTATAAGTACATCAGGATTTACATTTACCAAAGATTAGAAATTTCCTAAAAGTAAAATGGAATATCGCCGCAAATATTTAATAAATGCATTTAGCTATTCGACTTAAACAATCTGGAGTGAGAGGCTCCACTCGATTTTCTCATATACGTTCCGATCAACTTCATTATTCACATAGTGTTTAATAGCAGTCACTACTATTTCAATATGTTTACGGAATTTTGGTTCAATATTATCTGAAATTGAATGTTTTAACAAATTTCATTTATTTTGTTTAAATATCAATATTGAACATAGTACTTTTTCACAGATAATGCTCTCAGAATATTGAAATTGTATTTTATCTTTATTAACAAATTATTTGGTTTACGCATTTCTTAACTTTTTAAAAATATATATATTTTTTTAGAGGATACTGTACATATGAAATTGCTTTTATGCTTAAGCATTTACTATTTTTTATACATATTCGTAAGTAAGAATATGTGTGAAAATAATTTATTTTGTAAACAAAACTACGATACGGGTTATTAGTTTCTAAAATTTAAAATTTACTTTTTTAATTGAGATATTTTAAAAATCTCCTTTCTGTTTGATATTTCATTTTTCTCACTGTTTATATATATATATATATATATATATATATATATATATATATATATACATATACATATATATATATATATACATATACATATATATACATATATATATATATATACATATACATATATATATATATATATATATATATATATATATATATATATGTGTGTGTGTGTGTGTGTGTGTATATATATATAAATATATATATATATATATATATATATATATATATATATATATATATATATATATATATATATATATATATATATATATATATATATTTATATATATATAATAAAAAGGTTTGAAAGTCCAATGAAAGAAAAGTGAGAAGCTGTAACTCGAAAACCTATATACATTTTTCTTGCTTTACACCATGTATGTTTATGCAGGGAACAAGGGGATTAGTACCTAAGTACCTGTGTCACATATATGATTTATAACACAAAATAAAAAATTAAATCTAAGGGTGTAGTTAAGGAATATATTATCTCATCTTTACCACATGTCATTCTTTTTCGATTCCTTAACTTATACATGGAACAGGGAAAAAGGGGTATTTCATACCAATTTAGTACCTGTGTTATTTATAATATTTTATTTATAATGTTCTCTATCGTCTTCACAAGCTTGTCGTATATTGATTTCAAATAATCACTTCAGACATCTTTTTTTACATTTTCGCTATACAGAACTTTTCAATAAATGCTCAGGTATATATAATACAAGTAAATTAAAATTCTTCATATATATATGAAGAATCGTACTTGCTTCATATATATATATATATATATATATATATATATATATATATATATATATTTATATATATATATATATATATATATATATATATATATATATATATATATATATATATATATATATATATATATATTTATATATATATATATATATATATATATATATATATATATATATATATATATATATATATATATATATATATATATATTAATTTTCATTCTGTCATGTTAGGGATCGAATTTTAGATAAATAAAATAGTTTAGGAAGAAGAAAAAATGAAAACAACATAAGAATATAAAAAACAGGGACTACGATTAACATCACATATTTATGTATTAAATTTTTTCTATTGATTTTATTCTAAAATCCATTCCTAAATCTGTTAATTTGTCGGACTGAAAAATAACTTTTAGAAATGTGGTTAAATGCAATTAAATTTTCCCACTAATTCCTTGATTCATTCACCTCAGATGTATTTTCACTACTTGTTATAGGTAGACTGCAGCTGATTTATTATTAATGATTATGGGTTTCTTCTGCATCATGATAGCGACCCAAATCTTAATCATTGCAAAACGTGTATACGCTTTTTATCCTCACGTTTTGCACATGAACGCATTTTTAATAGACATCATTATGAATAACACTATTTCAATAAGAAATTTAAAAATAAGTCTTTATACGTTGGCAAATGGTGAGTACACTTCATTAGATATTTCGTATACGAATTTTCGAAAAAAAAAAAAAAACGGAAATGACATCTGCGAAACCGGAAATGGTAATCCTTAGCTCCTATCTTCTCTGGAATTCATACTGAACCCATATCAGTCATTATCTAAGCTTTATCTATAGCCAATCCTGAGAAATATATGTTACAATGAAATTTTTTGAAATTGAAATGAAAATAACCCAGGAATGGAAATTTTTAGTGAATTTCCAACTTCCTCCGGAATTAAATGCTGAATTCGTATTATATATATACACACACACACACACGTGTGTTCCTCTTTACCGAGAGTTAAATTATGCATTTTGTGTTCAATTTGGAAGATCGGATTGTGGTATGTTTCGCTTCTGCTAGAATTTCATGATGCAATTATTCCCAAATTTTTTCAATGCAACATCCATCGGAAAGAATGTTCTTCTACCGGTGGGGTTGAAATTGAGACTCTGTAATAATTTATTGGATTGATGTGAAAATTACTCAACATTTTGCTGTTCGCAACAAATTTCCCAGGTGCTCGTTGCTTGGATTTTTTGCTACGCTGAGCATAGCTGAACATACTACATTAATTTTTATTTTTTTAAATACAGATATCTAGACATATGACATATTTTTCTAAATATTTCTAAAAATTTGGGCTATTTTTTTATTTTTTATAATACCAAATCTCAAATGTTTAAAGTTGGTAAATAAGCCAGTTTTAGAAGTAGATTTAAATTAAATTTTCATATGTGTTAAATCAGTCCCTCCAAAATTATATATGACGAAATAAATGCCCATAAAGTGATATTAGGGCCGACGCGGTGGTCGAGCGGTCAAAGCAAGCATTTCCTCGTGCTCGCTCGGCTGCCGGGTTGTGGGTTCGAGTCCACCTTTAGGCATGGATGTTACGTCGTGGGGTGCAGTGTGTTCTGCCCCCACTGGTGCACCGGGGCAACGTCATGTGACGGCAAAATGGTTCACGATTCTGGCCGATGTATAGGCGAATGATGGAATATCAAGTGCCTGGCCATTTGTAAAAAAAAAAAAAAGAAAAAAAAAGTTATATTAGGTATTTTGTATTATTGGTATTACTTGAACTATCACTGATCTTCACACATTTTTGTTGTGATGACGATGACAAGAGTGACTATGAATTTAAAACTAGCAATCAAAATTCAATATTTCTTTCTGATTATCATTTTTATTACATGCTTTTCATTTTATATAAAATGAAATTTCTAAATTTACTAAAGTGTTATTTAACAAGTAACAGTATAAAATCTTATTAGTGCAATGCACAAATATTCCACAGCAATTCCTTGTCGTCGTCGAATATTTATAAAAAATAATCAAGCATAAGTTCATTGATTCTTGATGAAATAAATACATATTACATAACTTTTTATGCAAAACTCAGATTAATTATACTCATTTATTTTACATACATTTTATTTAAAACTAATTAGTTTCAATTTCTTATTCACTGTGGGTAATGCTTTATTTATCTAACTTTTAGAAGAGTTTAGAAGCTATAGAGAACACTGTGTTTATAAAAATTACACAGTTTTATAAGGATAACTGTTACAAGTGATTCATCACACGTTTGATGGAAATAAACAACCTTTGTTCTTATTTTACCTTCATAACTTTCGATTTGACATCTGAATTGTCCACACAAGAGATCTTCTGGGAACGTAATAAAAGCTTCATTTAATCATGTATTATTTCCAATTGAAGAAATCCGAAAAGTATATAGAATTTGCTAAAATTAAAGAATAACAAGTTTTGAGTTAAGTCTAAATAGAACTTAATATAAGCATTCAAAATAGAATCAATATTAATTAATAAAAGGCATTCTTCAACAGTCTTCAGCAGAACATGATCATACTAGGATCTATTTTACACTATGCAACATTTTTGTGTAATTCTAGTTTCAAGGAGTTTTTAGCAGAGGACAGGGAATATACCATTTTTCCTTTGTTAAAACTCTGATTATCGTTAAAAAGATAATTCGATTTATTTTTAGTAATCTTTAAAACAAACTCCTGCTTACCATTGTTGGTGTGATTGGTCTGTAATGGTAATCTGAAGAAAAATACTGTTTGTTCTCGAGTTTAAGCGAATTATTTTGAATTTTAATTATCCTTATCATTCTTATTTATTATTATTTTTAATTATTTATCATTCCTATATGATATTAATGAAAAACAAATTTAATACTAGGTAATATCCACAGCGAATTTGTTTACAGCCACATGTGTAGCAGTGAGAAACAAAAAGAAAATAAATAATCAAATTGTAAATATAAATCAAAGAGCATACTGCTGGTATTTTATGGTATAAAACATAAATTAGGATGCATCATTAGCTACTTTAGGGACGTAGCTACCAAAAAATACAACGAGCCTTTTAATGATGAGAATACATTTAGATTCCCTCGGTTTGCAAGGTTGGTGTTTATTTTATGTGAAATTTTCTTTATCGATCCGATTTTCCCCTTTTAACCAGCCCGAGGAGTGAGATTCGCTAGTAATCCATGCTATTTATGATCTAATAATGGCCAATAATACATGAGATGGGGGTGTTTTTTTTTTGTTTGTTTTTTTGGTTCGTTTGTTTGTTACGCAGCGGGGTGTAAGTGGGTTTTCTTATAGTAATCTTTGCATATTTTGCACATTTTGCACATTTTGTTTGGTATGTAACTTTCTTTGCTTGAAGTTCTAACTTTTCTAAGAAAACTTTTGTGCCTCTATACCGGCATTTTTGTTATTAATTACGTAAGGTACAATATTTGTTTTTTTGGTTTGTTTGTTTGTTACGCAGCGGGGTGTAAGTGGGTTTTCTTATAGTAATCTTTGCACATTTTGCACATTTTGTTTGGTATGTAACTTTCTTTGCTTGAAGTTCTAACTTTTCTAAGAAAACTTTTGTGCCTCTATACCGGCATTTTTGTTATTAATTACGTAAGGTACAATATTTTTAAAAACAGTTTATGCGCTAAAATTTCATATTTTGTAAAAGAAAGGATTTTATTTTATATCTGTATGTACAGTGGTACTAAACAAAATTGCATCCCCTAATTATTGCCATGCCTTTGATGAAGAAAAAGGATAGAAACACATTTAAAATGATATTTAAAGTGTTTAAAAGTGATGGCTACATTGAAGAAGGGAGTATGCATTAATGCACAAACCTTATTTTATTTTTAGGAATGTCTGTCTGTGTATGAAATATTCTAAAATAATGAGAAATATGTCACACTCTTATTTTATTAAATATTTAATAATAAAGAGAAATATGTGACATTCTTGTTTAAATATATCTTACTTAATAAAGGAAGATGTATGTGCAGTTTGTAGAAGGAGATATAATCGTCGTACGACTATGAAATTTGGTACACAAGTATTTTAGGACGCGAGTAGATGCACCTTGGCGTTGTTACTTTTTAATTTCGAAATAGTTTTTTTGTTTATGTTTTAGCAGCCTCTTTCCCAACGATTTTGGCAGATATTCACGCAAATCGATTCCTTAGCGATCAAAAATATTATCACAAAGTTTCAATCTTGATATCGTCGGGAAGATTGAAAAATTATCTTTCAAACAAACTGTGAATGATATCCATACGATTATTAGACTACTTTTAGAGAATTTTTAAAATATATATACTTTTCATGCGTTTTAAACTTCTCCGATTTTTATATTACAATATGCAAAACTCGACTTGCCATTAATCATTCATTTTTTGAGCCCACTGGCTTACAATATCACAGATTACTCTAGAAAAAAAAACAATTTCATAAACCCATCCGTTGATTGACTATAATTTTTTATACGAGGCATATCTTTGATTTTTTGAACGAGTCTCAAAGGTTATCGCAAGTCTCGGACTTCTTCTGGGTTAGAAGCGGACCGGGTAAGGAACCACTCATTTTGTTGTAAGGGGGCGGATATTTTGGGATGGTCTGAGAAGGGTTGCATGTAGATTTCCGCGGAATCGCCTGTTTCACGAGCGGTTGAATATATGGTCAATTGTGGTTCCCTTATTTTTTGCTGTTGCGGAGAGCGCATTCGATTTGATTCGTGTAATTTTCGGATAGAAGCCATTTTAAATTTTCTCAAATGTATTATTTAAGCAGCGGGTGCTCATTTAATTATTTATATGTTGTGGACACTTATTTAGAACCCGGGTACCGTCGAGTAATTCATTCTAGTAATTAATAATAAATATGTTATAATAATTTTAAAAATGTATATATTTTGTTAATTTTCGAGATGATGTGGAATAATGTCTCCCAAATTAATGGGCCAGAGGGCGATGACACTTAAAATTTTTATATAAGGGCCAATGCACTAAAAGTAGGATGTTTCATTCGGGTTTGTTAAGCTATATTAAACATTTATTTTATACCGAAATTTTTGGGGGTGATGCAAAATTTTTTTGGCAGCACTGTATCTGCATAAAAGATCGCATATTTATCTACTGTTAATTTTGTTTTTGCATCTCAACGATAGATACCAAATCTAAGGTTTGTTTGTTTGTTTGTCTGCCTGTCCATTGCCGACGTAGCGGAAAATTTAAACGACCCACAGTTGCGAAATTCGGTACATTAATAGTTCAAGTCAGATTCCGAGACAATTCGGTGAGATTTTTAAAAAATTCAAATTAGTTTAAATGCTATGACTTTTTAATTTATTCCACAGAAATGAACAAATATTAAAGAGAAAAGCGCATACAAAGTGTCTGGATGAAGATAGCTATTTCGCTTGCGATTTATATCGCAATCAGCTAAAATTACAAATTTTAGAGATATTATTTTAGTTTTTTAAATAAAAATACATTCTATCGTAAGTATTGTACTCTAAAATATTTTCAATCACTTGAAAATCTTAGTTGATAGTATCTATATTTTTTTTTTAAATCCTGGCTAAAGGTACGTTTTCTTTTTTGAAGTTGCCAGTATTTTAATTTACGAGTATACCGTATTATAGAACATAGCACTGATTTTAAGCTATTTAAGCTACTTTATTCCCCAATTAATAATACTAAATAGGTTACAGCCTTCTGGGCCTATCTTTTATTAAATATTACACCCTCCTTCTCCTCCGGCCATCCAAATGGCCGGAGGAGAAGGAGGCGATCGTGAAACAGGCGATTTCTCTAAGTCCTCGGACGAGACGGATGGTCTGGGCTTTCGACCCTCCTTCTCCTCCTCCTGCCGCCTATTTTTGCTGCTCTATATCTCCGAATGAGTCGGACGGCCTGGGTTTTCGACCCTCCTCCTCCACCTTCCTCCTTCAAGGGTGCTGTAGCCCAGTGGTTAGCGGGCAGGAATTGCACTCGGTAGACCCAGGTTCGATCCCCGCCATTGCCAAAACTGCCTCCGTAAGTCTTTCCGAGAGGTTGGACGGTGGTAGGGTAAGGAGGGTACGGGCTTTATGGATGCCTCCCCCACTGGGTTCGATCTAAATTGAGTGGTACTTCCCGACCGTCCAAACAGTTACCTACACCTTTCTGGTAGGTCGGACGGTCTGAGATCTTGTTCAGATAAGCCTTCGTGTGCATAATTCAATTATAGAGCGTTTTCATCTTAAGGATATAACGTAAGCCGTTTTCTTTAGGGTACCGGGATAATATCTTTAACTACGAAATTAGTTAGTATCTGCTGAAAATGAAAGTACGTGTATTACTAAGTCTCATTCGCATGTATGTATATAGAGAGTGCAAAGGTTCCAAACTTTACTGCTTATATATTAAATTTTTCTATTTAAGTAATGAAGGTAAACGCATCAATTACAGCAGGCAAACAAATTACAGTTTTCACTGGGTTATTTTCATTACGGCTTTCGGGTTGAAAGGTTACAAGGATTATTGATATTTTCAATTTATTAATTCATCTGTTTTATTTTGGCAAAAAATTTTCAAACTCATATTGTGTTTAGCCTCATTTATTATATAGCCTCAAACTCATATATTGTGTTTGAAACAGAATAGAGATGGCCCGGATATGTCTTCTAATACCAATTCTTTTACAAATGGGAGCAGGATGTTTCTTTCTTCAGATTTGACTGTGAAGATAATTTTGTATAACGAGAATAGATATTCTTATATTTTATTTTTAGGAGGATTAAATTAAATATTTTAATATAGAATTAAATATATTTATATAGAATATTTTGAATAACAATGTCATTTATAATATTATAGGAATTTGCATATAATTGTGAATTTAAAGTTACTTTGTATTATATATTCCGTACGAAGAACGGATATACTGCTAGTTAATATATGTTTTCATACTTATTATAAAATACTTTAGTTGGTGTTATATGAAGATAACAGCAATTATAATATGCTGCTAAACATACATAGTAATGATCTAATTTTGCTGGTATGAAAAATTTATTATTAAGCTAGAAAATATAATGATCTCAACTGTTTTTATTAAATTCGACTAGTCACTATAGATAATAAAGAAAAAAGGTTTTGAAATCGATGATTTTCATAAATTGATATATTCTTTTTAATGACATAGACACGGAATTAGTGGGTCATACCTCCCGCCCGCCACCCCTCTCCTCTATTGAACAATTACATTTCTCCATACAGTCAACATTGAAAAATGGAATCCAACACTGTAAAAGGAAAACAATTCGATTGTGGACCAATCCGTTTCAGGGATCCTGGTTTCATTTTTTTATTTACATTCTTACGGTTATTTATATTTCACGGTTATTTGTATTTTTTAGAATGAGAAATTTTATAAACGGCGTTTCGTCCAAATTCGATTGGCGTATAAATGTTAGTTACATCAAACTGATTCAAGGGTATAAAAATAAAAAAATTAGGCTACTATTTTGGAAAATGTGTTTATTTTTTCCATAATTAAAATTATTGTTTAAAATACATATTTTTTTTTATAAATACAAGACATTTCTAGTATTAAATATTTCTCCAAGTATTTGTATGTTTTACAAACCTGGTATATACTGTTTTACAAAAATTTGAATCCACCCAGTTACACCGGATTTAATTCAAAATCTTCCCGTTCATATCGGTAGAGGGCGCTAGGTGTCCTGCTCTTGTTCGCTATCATTAGAAAACAGAGGCATCTGAAATAGAACGGACATGTCCACATTCGGCAAAAACAGCGACCATTTTTGTGAAAAAAGCATTTAAATTAATGTTCTTAGTGTTTTTAAAACTAATTAGTTTAAATAAAAAACTATACAAACAAATGTTTTATGTTATGAAATACGAATGAGCAGCGGGAAAATTGTAAGAATTTGCATATTTGTCTAAATGATATGTTCACTTTTTTCTACGCTAATTTGTTAGTTGTGTATTTAATCACTAATGAAACGATTTAAGCAATGATGTTCAAATGTAAAATTATTTCATATTTTTTGCTTTACTTTACCATGGACGTATTTGGGGGGGGGGGGGGGCAAAACATTATATTTAGAAGAACCAAATTAAGAGATATTTCGCGCAAATCTGACTTCACCATTAGAAATATCAGCTTAGCAATACAGTCCATATATCAAACTATTTTCATACATTTTGGCGTCATTTTTGCCAATTTGGCAACATTTCAAAAAGTCGAAAAGTTAAAGTCGCCAAATGTATCACCAAGGTCAACCTAATTAAGCATACTTGCTACATATTTTAATTTTATTTAACTTTTTCAATAAATTTGTTAGAAAACGTGCTACATCTTGAAACTGCTAGCGCTAACGTTCTAAAGTAGGTGCCATTCGTTTTCTAATGATAAATTATTTAATATTATTAAAGGTTAAATAATATTATTTATGATTGCTTCAAAAATTCCTTCAAAATTTAGGGGTATTTCAAACATTCGTTCAAGTTTAAAACCAATAGTTTCCAGTATTCACTAATTGTAATAATCGTACCAAATTACATTCAAGCGCTTCATTCGTTCGTGAGATATCGCATATATAGACTCACGAATATATACACATATATACATAAATTCGAATTCGAGTTTTCGACGGGAGAGCACGTTTCAAGCATCCCTGATCACGAATCAAACATTTTTGAAGTGATGTCTGTGTGTGTGTGTGTGTGTGTATGTGTCAGTGAGTCTGTGGAGACGATAACTGACGAACGAATGGACCGATTCGAACCAAATTTGGTACAAAAATCACAATCCGTAAACACTGGAAGCCTATTGCTTTTATACGCAATCGAATGTTCAGAACCCCCCTAAATTTTTGAGTGAAATTTTGAAAAAATCGTCAAAAAATCAAAACCGCTAATAAAGTTACGCAAATAAACATTTCTTATGTAATGTTTCATTAGAAAACGATTGACATAAATTTTAGAACGCTAACATGAACCGTTCTCGAGATATTGCACATTTTTAAAAAAAATTATCAAAAAGTTATATAAAATAAAAAAAAACATTTCCTATTGAGAAACATGTTCACTTTTCATATGTAATACCATGTGATAAATTTGATGACATCATTCTCGTGGATCTAGCTCGTTCCATTCATGAAAAAAGATACTTTGAGTAATACTTTTGTATTTGAACGCCAATACTTATTTATCTGCTGTAAGAATAACTTATTTCTCCGTCCATAACGCTTGGTGAGATTTTGACGACGAATTTGGCGTAATGTCGCCAACTTGGCGACATTTTTAATTGTTGCCAAATTAACAAAAATCTCGCCAAATTGATAAAAATGACGCTAAATCAATGAAAATGACGACTAATTGAAGAAAATTCAATATCTTAGAAAGAATATAAGTATCTACTATAAGAATAACATTTTTTTTAACTGTAAAAGTAGTAAATTCATTGCATTATATAAGGAAAGTCATGTGTTGCCCACATCAGATTTTTTTTACTTCAGGTTGGCCTCCTGCTATTTTTACCTCAGGTTCGCCTCCTGCAATTTTTACCTCAGGTTCGCCTCCTGCTATTACTATTTTTACCCAGGTTAGTATCCTGCGTGGTCATTAGCCTTCTAATTTGAAATCGGTGCTCCATATCCCAGAATCCACTGAATCCTAGGGTCACTTTTAGATCTCACATCTTTGCACTAACCTACAGGGTTGATTTGTTCGGGCGCCATTGTAAAGACCCTTGCTGTCCCAACCGGGAATCGAACTCTTGTTATCCGAACTGGCCAGCCGACGCCCTACCGTTGAGCTATTGGGACGATATTGCAGTCTCTTTTCGTCGAAACGAACTCTGCACCTATCTGGCTTCTTGTTTTACTTTAATGCAGTAAATTCTTATTCCTATAGATGTTAGATACGGTCGTAGAGAGTTTTTAATTTCCTTGTTTCTCCCATATATGGGAGGGATGTGCCCAATTACCACTTGAATGTACTTGTTTCTGTTATCTTTTTAACAGTTCTAATTGCTGTTCTATTGTTATTTTTTTCTGTGTCCGTTGTAACTGCTCGACACCCTTTGGGACGGTCAGGGTAACAACAACAACAACAACAACAATAATAATAATAATAATAATAATAATAATAATAATAATTATAATGATAATAAAGGTTTTTTTAAAATAGTACCCGAGCGAATTAACCCTGCAAGTTAGTGCAGTAGTGTTGAAGGTCTGAAAGTGACCCTAGTACGGATTTAGTGGACTCATATACTATATTGGGTGACATATTTTCAAATCGAGAGGCTAACGGCCATGCAGGATTAACCTGGATAAAAATAGGAGGCTAACCTGAGGTAAAAATAGCAGAAGGTTGTCAGTCAGATTGTCAAGTTGCACGCCAATCTGATGATAGAGGGAGGGTAATGCAAAGTCCACTTCAACGGTAAGAGTTTGCATTTCCGCCCCAGTAGTTCAATTGGAAAAGTGGCTGCTGGCCAGTACAAAGATCCATAGTTCGAGTCCCGGCTGGGGTAGCAAGGTACTCTACAAGTACATCAGTAAGTATGACTGTCTGCATTATGGATTTTCAAACATTTTTAACCCCAATCTACTGGGGCAGTACAAAATATCTCTGTGGCTCTTCAGGGAAAAGGAAAGGTTCCCAAGGCAATAGTGGGGCTATTTTCGTACAACAGTGTATCAGTGGTAAAATATTCTTATACATACAAATATAGTTTGATAAAGTATGTAAGAATATACACTGTAAAAAAATATTTACTTAGCGGTGATATAGGATGAAGAAATTATATATAGCTGTCATGTAGGGAACAGGGTGCATTCTAGCAAAATAATATAAGCTGTAAGGATTAACAATTTATCGACTTCTTATTTTTCAAGCAGTGTCTTCCCCGGGGAAAGAGGAGTCTGAACTAAAATAGCATCCGCGTAGATTGGGGACGGTGGAGGGGGCTGACAACCAGGTTATAAAAAAACGAAGTGCGAAGCACGAGAAGGTTCGAGATAGTGAGAGATGATACGAGTTGGTACGTGGAGGGTGGCGCGTGTGGATGCAGACGATGGTAGAAAAGGTGGACCATGTACATTCTGATTTATTATTTGTAAATTACGTTAATGAAGTTTATTTTATGATTTCTACAGTATAAGAATAAACTTGTTATTTTTATCATAAGGTTTATTCCGACACCTCTACAAAGTGAGCAAGGAAACTTTCTTCGGTCGACTCTTGTATCTCTCGATTTGACTGGATTAAATTATTCTAATATCACCTATACTTATATTTATACAACTATATTTGTAAGAACTACTTTGACGGGGAACTACAGTTTAACGAGGATTCCGATGGATTATGAATATGTATTTATAAATATAACATATAGAACTCAAACCCGGCTTCTGTGGAACTGAAGGATAGGGAGTGGATAGAGAAGGATAGGGAACGGATACAACACTAAATATAAATTAAAATGAACTTTAAAAATCACGATTTTGACGCAAGATGGATGGCATTGATCATTTAACCTCAAATATACTGTAATTGCGCTGTTTCAGAATATAGATGCACAGAAATTAAGCAAAAATAAAGCGGTTTTAGGACGGATACAAAACTAAATATAAATTAAAAAGAACTTTAAAAATCACGATTTTGACACAAGATGGATGCCATATTTTAGTTTGAAGTAGGTCACGTGATCACTCCATATGATATACGTGTAATTATTATTTTAATTTCAATTTAAAAAGCTACTGAATATATTTTGCTGAAATTTTTTTTGTATTTTTTATGGGATAATTTGAATATTTCCTAAAACTTTCGAAACAATTTGTAAATTTTAAATTTGCTTAAAAATGTTTGAAAAATTAGGTCCCAAAGGATTCAATATATTTCAATTTTTCAACTCGGGTTCAATCCAAAACTAAGTGGGTGCTATTATTTATTTATATTCCCATAGATCCCACAGACCGTCTGAACAACATACAAAAATTTCATTTTGATAAAGTCATTTTTACGGCAGTTATCCTGCAAACGGACTGACAGACAGACTGAGAGACAGAATGAACAAAGTCATAAACACTGTTCAACTATGTTATAACGTGTTAAAAAAATGGATCCTCTCAACATGTGATTTTCTTTCCCTATTAATAAATATCCATATTGTGAGAAAACAGTTAGACAAATTATTAAGATTTATTAAAATTAATTTGCTTTCCGTTGCTAGAGATTAAAAGAAGCGTGCCCAGTTCCATGCCCTTTTCTTAATTATTTTAAGAGATATCGCAATTCCAAAGTATAATTTTTAATCTCGAGAAGGGCTCAGGATAAATACTAATCAATAGTATATATTTATTTTTATCTGTAAGTACTTGCAATGCACCAATTTATTTGATACTAGTGAATATTTTAATTTTTTTATGATTTTTTAACACTTTACAGCATAGTTGAAAAATGTTTATAACTTTGATCATTCTGTCTGCCAGTTCACATAACTCCCGTAAAAATGACTTTATCAAAATGAAATTTTAGTACGTTGTTTAGATGGTCTGTGGGACCTATGGGAATATAAATGAATAATATCACCCAATTAGTTTCGGATTGAACCTCGGTTGAAAAAATGAAATACATTGAACCCTAAGGGACCTAAATTTTCAAACATTTTTTAAGCGAACTTAAAATTCACAAATTGCTTCGAAAGTTTTAGGAAATATTCAAATTATCTCATAAATAATATAAAAAAAGTTTCAGCAAAATATATTCGGTAGTTTTTAAAATAAAAATTAAAATAATAATTACACTCATATCATATGAAGTGATCACGTGACCTACTTCAAAATAAAATATGACATCCATCTTGTGTCAAAATCGTGATTTTTAAAGTTTTTTTTAAAATTTATATTTAGTCTTACATCCATCCTAAAACAGCTTCATTTTTGCTTAATTTCTGTGCATCTATATTCTGAAACAACGCAATTACAATATATTTGAGCTTCAATGATCATCACACTTTGATTATTTCTACAACGAAGACTAATTTTAACCTATGCAGAATGTAAACACATCAAGCTGTAAGATGAGTTGTATAAGAATTACTGAATTTTTTTAACGCAAAATTATTTAGCTCTGGAGTCTGGAATAAAGCTGATATGAATGAAATATTCATTGATTTTACATAGAGAAGCAGACGATTTTATAGCAGACTTTTTGGATGAAGTTTTAATCATAAAGTACTTTTACATTCATGGTTTTAAGTTTTAAAGTAAAATAAATTATTGCAGTATTGTGATGAATGAAAGGAATAGAATAAAGGCGTATGAATGAAATATTTACTGCTTTTGCATAGAGATCCAAGCGATTTGTATTTCAATGACGTTATTTAAATAAAGTTTTTTTTTTTCGATGAAGTTTTAAGTTTTCAAATATAATAAATTATTGTAGTATTGTGATAATTTAAAAAATATTACTGCTGAATGTATCGCATTTTAGAGATGTTTAAATAAAATTGCATTGCAGTTGGAAAGTGCTTTATAATCAGTGCTTTATGCATGATTGATCTTTCTTGCTTTATTTTTGATCAAAACATGCAATATATCTAAAAAGGCGCATATTATCTGTCTATAAATTATGCCATGCGTCTTTAAATACAAAATTACATAAAAAATGACCATGTTTGTAACACATTATTTGGAAATCGATTGATTTTTTCTTAACAAAGATTTGGAACCTGTGGCTCTTGCTCTTGGTACTTTCTGAAAAATATAAATAGTTTTCAATAAAAGATTATTGCGAAATAAATCGTAATTTATTCCTAAATTGACCCTAGTGCCTTAATTCTTGCGAACCACCAATGGTACTGCACTTGAGACATGCTATTATATATTAAAATATGAGCAAAAGCTTTTCAAATGAATAAAACCCATTCCAGTCTTACCACTCCCTTTCAACACGGACGCTGGACTCATTTTGCATGACGCCATCATAAAAGTAAAATATTCTCCCAACTACTGTGTTATTACAACCAGAAACTTATTTAATCGGCTATTGTTTCCCTGCGAGAGTGCTTTCCAGTCACTTTGACAACCGATTGTCCTACTAGCTTGACAACATACCACCCATGCAGCAGGGGTTGCAGAACATGACCATCTCATTTTATTGGGGTACTAAATCACGCAACACTGGTTTAATGAGCTTTTACTCTGCAGTTATTTCAGTCATGTAAATGGAATCAAATTACCACGGATTTTTCTTAATTTGTGCATGATGACCGATTGTATAGGATTCCTAACGCGTCTGATGAGAGTACCAATTTAAAATGCTGATCTAGATTTCTAGTTAAAAAACATTTCACTGAAGCATTTCACTGATTGATTCTTCTCCGTAGTAAAAAAAATGATTTGAAAAGAAGAAAAAGAAGAGAGGGGAGGGAGGGGGTATATTGTCAGATTGCATACCTAAAAGTGGTGTTCTACGTTTTATTTTTATGGCATTATTCTAAAACTCTTCGACCAAATTTGATTATTTTTTTGTAAACTGAGTCATGTCGAGGTCGTGATGGAACCCTAATTTCGAATGACCCATATAAAAATTGTAATGGATTAAAAGTGATGCAATTCTATCTGTTTAAAATATTCGTTTGCATAGAAATGCACGTGCAGCAAAGAGATGACAGCTTGTTTGTTTACATTCAATGCAAACTAACATTGCTACATTCAACATATTACGTTACGCACTACTCCAGAATATGTTACGAAATGTTTGCCAAGCACACGTGAGATAGGGATTGCGAACATAGTTTACTTTGGTAACTGTTTCAGAACTCCTGCATATAGGGAGACCAAAAGTTTTTAGAATGTAAAAAATTCGTGCAACTGTTTAGGCATTGGGTTTAATACAAAGAACCTACTTTACTTGTGCCACTAAGAAAAATAAAAATCACGCCGTTTGACTTTCTACAGAAATAAAGATTTGTTGAAAATGTTTAAATTAAATAATTGATTTTATTTCAAAATATACATAGCACTCAGTTTTGGAGTTCCACTCTGCAAAACATTTCCTTGATCATATATTTTAAGTGTTTTAGCTCTTTTCTAGATGATTTTGTTTTGTTTTGTTTTCTTCAAGCATGTTTTAATGATTTTTCTTCCTGTAAAGTGATTTTTCGGGAAAATGTTGAGATTTTTTTTGAAATTTTGGTGTTTCAATGTGATTTTTCTACTAATATGGTACTTTTTAATGAATTATATTTTTAGAGGTATTTGAGGGGGGTTTAGGAATTAAAAAAGAAATTTCTCCCTGTAAAGCAGTTTTTCGGGTGAACGCACCAATTTCTTTTGGAACTCTGATGTTTAAGTGAATGTATTTACATGCTAATGTGTCTGTTTTGGTGGATTCTAAAGGATTTTTACCTATTAAGGGGTTTTAAGTAGATTTAAGGTTCATATTCACATGTTAATGTGTCTGTACAGTGGATTGTAAACAAAGGCGAAGCGTGAAGAACATTGGGGAGAGAGTGACTACTTAAGCAATACAGTATTATATATATATATATATTAAGAATTTTAATTTACTTGTATTATAAATACCAGAGATTGATCATTTATTGAAACAAATGGTATTTATATATAACTATTTTTGAAAGTCATCATTCAAAAAATTTTCCGTTCATGTTCAATATTTTGATCATTCCAGTTTCTGCTCGCTTTAACGATTAGATGTAGAATGCTCTGCAGTACGTATGTTCGGTTGAAAGCATTTCGACTCATACGTGGTGACTATACCTATAAGTTTATATTTCTGGTTTTTATATTTCTGGTTTTTAATTCTTTTGGATTTTATTATTTCACCTTCTATTAGCCAGTAGACAGTTCCATTGGTGTCTATACTCAAATACTATCGCCATTATCGGAAACTGGCTATTCTTTCGATTTTAATTCGAATTGTAAGGCTGTCCTGACGAGAATGCAATTTCGAGCTAACCGCCATTTTTTATGTAGCTTCAACTGATTGTTTGTTCTCCATGTATTGATCTTTCATCTTGAGCTAATTATTATTGCTTTTTCTCATTTATGCCGTGTTTGCTTTTTCATATTTTTATTATATATTTAATTATGATATTTGTATACTAATATACCCCTCATTCCCACTTCATTATAGGGATAAGTTACCTACTATTTTTATCCTTAGTCTTGGTCTATAGTTACTTATTTTTAACAGATACGCTAGAGATGGGTTTTTGTACTTACCGTAGTTTATGCATAGTTTCCGATTAAAAATTTCAATATATATATATATATATATATATATATATATATATATATATATATATATATATATATATATATATATAAAAACTAATCTAGCTGGCAGAATTTTTTTTGAAAGTTTGAAAACTTATATTAAATCAAATTGCACTCTTTTCCATATGGTTTAAATCAATTATATCTAAATGGTCATATTGTAATAAATAATTTTGTAGATAATAAATACTCTATTTCTAATCACCCTTTTTTGAATCCCCATTTGAAAAATAGAAACTCTGTTATACACAAACGACTAAAATGTGGTAATGGAAGCTCCAAACATCATGATTATAAAGCTGAGATTAAATGTTTACATCCTCAATTTAATAGCAATTATCATTGGAAATTAATAACATCATGGGTCTTTGCGATTAAGGAAAAACTTTCTTTCAAACATCCTATTTATGATACTATAAATTTTAAAGATTTATTTAATAAATTTAATCATTTATTGCGTGTTAAAGATTTGAATATTTCTAAGACTTTTAAATACCATACGCCTATTGAAAGAGCTATTTTTAATTATAATGAGATTTCTCAATCTCTCTCTATAGATGTAGATTCCATGTCTAATTTAGACAATGATTGTATTTCCAAAGATGCTAATTATGCTAATTATATTAATCCTCTATTGGGTCATATTGTTACACGAGACTTTGGCGTAGTTAAAGACGATTCTTTAGGAACTGTTATGTCCTTTGGTACAAAATTCAGGTTGCAATCTTGTAATAATTCTTCTAATGTAATAAAGTCAATTAATCTTGACCTTGATAAATATATTTATAAATTAGTTTATAAATATGCTCTGCCATTAGAGGCATTTAACTTGTCTATATTTACTTTGTTAAAATTTATTAAAAATACTACTAACAGTATTAAATTGTCTAGAACTATATATGCTAGTGATAATATAGAAAACTCTATTATTGATATACAAAAATCTTTTGTTTTTACTCATGTTGGTAAAGCCTCTAATAATTATGCTATTATCTGTAAAAAATTCCATATACAATTTCTGTCAGATTATTTAAAGAATAATAGTCTATTTAAACTTAATCCACACTCTATTATTAGTATCAAACAGAAAATTATCAATATGTATAGTGGTTTAAATATTAATTATAAATTTTTGAAATTTCAATATATTGTTCTTATTCCTAAATTTCATAAAAATCCTATTAAATTTAAAACTGTCACTAGTGGTAATAATTTTTTTTCTACTACTGCTAGCAAATTATTACTTAATATTTTAAACGTACTAAATAATAGTTTACGTTATTCTAGTAATAAATACTTTATTCTAAATAACAATAAATAATTAAAGAATAAATTAACATCTCTTAGTAAACTTATAGGATTTCAAACTTCTGAAGATCTTTTTAATAGTATTAATATTACTGATCTTTATGATGTAATTTTAGCTCTTAATGGTTTTATTACTAATCACTCTAACCTTATTAAATCAAAAAAAAATTCTAAACTTATCCACTTTGTATTATTCAATAATTATATTTTTCAAGGTAATAAATTATATTTACAAGTCTCTGGGGTTCCACAAGGTGGCTGTAGTAGCAGTATGTTATCTAATTTATACCTTTATCATTATGAAAATACTTTTACTTCAACTGATTATAAAATTTACAGATATGTTGATGATCAGATTTGTTTAGTATTTACTGACGACTATGCCATAGATATAGATTTCTATCCGGAAAATTTGTTATTAATTCCTAATGAAGCCTTTTTTAGTAATAGTGTTAACTTTTTGGATTTAAATTTAATTATTAAACCAACTAATAGGATAGTTACTTATTTATAGGAAAAGAAAGACTATTTTCATTTTAATATTAATAAAATATTGCCATTTAATTCTTATAACTCTATTCAACTGTTTAGAAGTATTATACTTAATCAACTTTTTAGACTTTATAGATTATCAGTTAAAAAAGTTCATGCTTTGCACACCAATAACCTAAAAAGTACCAGTATATTATATAAATATCCAGTATTTTAGTAAATGGTGTAGATAAGTTTAAATTTTCTGAATACTCTTAAATATCCTCCTTAGCTAATTATCAACATTCTCTAGTATTAGCAACACAATGTATTTACATCCTCTTAGACATTTGCCTCCTTGTTTAAATTATTTTTCACCCCCCTTTATTACGTAGCTTTTACAGGTGAATTTATAACATTTTATACTTATATGCAATACTGCTATTTATATCTCACGATAGGCAACAGTTGATCTCCACTTTTATCTCCTGCGAATGGCAACAGCAGTCTCGTTATTGTGCAGTATTTTTGCAGGTAAAATATCCTTGATTCCTACTTTATTTTTCAATCTTTAAGCTTATAGGCCAAGTAAACGGAGTTTATATATATTATATATCGCCGTTTTCAGAAACAAGTTTTTTTTTGTCATTTTGAATAGATACTAGGCCCTGGAAAAGAATCTGTTCAAAATGAATTCCTTTTTAAGCCTAGTGCTTTTCCACGTGTTTGGCTTTAATGCTTGGCCATTTTCTGTTTTCAATTTTGAAATCTCACCATTGATATTTGTAGATTACATATAGCTTGATGACTAAATATATGCTTTTTATTCTCCCCTTGATTGATGAATCTCTATTTTTTACATATTTATACGTACGTAGCTATCTTATATTTTAAGTTATGGTCACATAAGTTACAACTTATCTATAATCTATAATATATATATATATATATATATATATATATATATATTTCTCCATTCCCATTTATTTATTTATTTATTTAATTTCTAGTCTAGTTATGTATCAATTATTCACACATTTTCCCCAATCTGTCCACACATGCTGTCTCCTATGATTCTCATCAGATGGCGCTATTTCCCCTTTTTTATCGAATCTATAGTATTTCTAAATGTGCCGTTTCCAACTTTCTTCTTGTGATCAACATGGAAAAGTACGATTTGGTTTCCTCTCATCTTACCTTCTAGGTTCAATGTGGTAAAAATTTGTTAACTGGCCTTTAATCACTTTCTTCCTGTCATTTCCATTTATCACTTTTAATTATTTGATTCTTATAATGTGTCGGATCTTTGTATAATGTTTCAACCCCGTGTGTTGCTTTATACTACAAAACAACATTATGAGTTTTTCCATGGATATAAATATTCCTGAAGAGTAACCTTTATTGAAGCTCTATCCAATTCCATTCATTGATTTTACTTCTTTTCATAATTTTTTTTTTCTCTTTGGGCTTCTAGCAATTTCATAACCTATTTGATGTTTGTGCTTAGGTCTAGTCATGTAATAGTCTTTCCTTTTTGTTCGCGCGTATATCTTTTTTGTTCATGTAATATGTTGTTCCTAGTGACTTTATGGGCATGCTTATTTATCATCCACCTTCACCTGACATCTACAGTAAATGGTCGGCATACAGCGACTGTCTGGAAACCTTTCTTATACGCCACAACGAGCGGGGTTCCAGTGCGCTCGTGAAATATGCATCCAAGCGCAGCCGAAGTAAACTGTAATAATTTGCATATCTGCCCTAGACATATACTTGCTTACCAATTATCGCAGATATCGGATGATTCTGTCTAGGTGCTTAACTTCTTTTGTCAATGTATAAATTAGTGTATGATGTTAAATAAATTAATTGTTATTTTGTATACAATTTGTTTCATTTAAAATTGAATGACATAACTATTAAAACACTGTTCAAGACATTTTGCGCATTTTTTTCATCTAAAACCATAAAGACATGTATACATATTTCTTTTATTGAAAAGAATAAATATTCTTATACTATTAACAAAAATGAGTCGTTGTTATACAATTACTTTAAACTATAATTGAATGCTAGAAAATCGGAAAAATAATATTGAAATGGGAGGGTAATATAAGCATTCCTCGTCTGAAACGGAAGCTACTCAAACTACTTCCGACACAGCAGCCTGAAACCGTCTTTACCAATTTTGTGAAGTGGACTATTTGAAACCAGAATTTATAATAAACCTATACAAAGAGAATACATATTTGAATTCTATTAAACTAAATATAAATATAATTCAAATTTAGTTTTAATTCGTGATTGCCGTAAAATATGTTTTTAATATAAATTTTTCAGGTCCGCCATTGCAAGATAATTTTTCTTCACATAACCCCCAACGATCCCTCTGTCGGTAAATGCTGTCCTGGTATATGAAATAGAATTAGCAGAAGCAAAAAAAAATGACGGAATAAAAGAAAAAAATGGGATTTTTGTAAGATCAGGATGCTTCAGCGTCAAATCTGTTGAACCGTATGCAAGTATAAGGTCGGTGGTCAAATGAGGAGGAGTCTCAAGCGAGGTTCTTCTTCCATTTCGGTAGAATACTTTTCTCGGGGTTAAAGGGTTTTATTTGAGACCTGGGAAAATATTTAATGCCGGAATAAAATTATTTAATTCTACTTGTATGTTATATTCAAGGAAAGATATATACATTGCTGCTTATTAAAATGTTCCTTCGTTTTTTCAGTTTTTACCGGTTAACCCCGTATTGCCTCAAGTCATTCAATTTGTTCTATTGTTCACGGCTCCTACTCGGATTTCATATCATCTCCTATTGCAGCAAGTCTCAGAGACAGAATAATTATAGGCCTGTGCTCATTATGTAGCGTCTACCATTGCCTCTTCAATTTCACGGTCTTGACATTCCCTGTGGTCGACTGTTCCCTAGAGTACTATACTCTAGGATTAAGTGCAGAAAGGGTTCGTACTAGACAGTCTGTTTACATGCATATTACACGACAGCGAGTGAAATAGCACGTACGGGGATATCGAAATTCCGTGTAGTTGCGTTGTTTACGTTGCCTATCTATAGGTAGGAGGCATTAAAGACGACACTAATGGGAGGCAGAAAGGAAAAGACGTTTTATGATCGTTGTATTTAGGTGTTATGGAAATCTCCTGATGTAGGATTTTTTTTTTATTAATGGTATAAAATGGAGAAATATATGTTAATATATTATGGTGCTCGCTGTCACAAGAAATGGAAAGCCTGGAAGATGTGGTCAAGTTCATTTGATGAGATTTGCTGAATAGCATTATTTCATCAAAATTATTTTATATTTGAACAAATGATTGTGCTTCAATTGGATAACAAAATATATTTCATCATTAAGAAAAAATTGTTGCATACTCATTGAATGCCATTAATATTTAAATTTTCCTTTTGAAATTAAGAATTTATTGCCTGTTTCTATTTATTAATCACTGTTAATAAGAAAATATCTACCTTACTAGTTACGAACAAATAATGTGTATATATTTTGTAACGATTAATGATTTTGTGATAGTATAAATGTTTTTTATAAGTTGCTAACGAAAAAACAAAGCAACATACATTTTATTATTTTATAATACATTCGCAATTGAAAATACATATGAGTGAAAAAACACCGAGACTAATTACTCCTTAATGTAATGTGAAAATTGGGTTAGCTCTTTTTTAAGCACAACAACTTTATTCTTCGCCTCAACAAAATTTCTCATCCCAAGTAAGTGTTATAAGTGTTGCCGCTTAAATAAAAACGATGACGAGAAAACAATGCTAAACGTTCAAAATTACGTTAATATCTTAAAAATTTTATTTAAATACAAAAAAGACGGTAAGATGTATCCCCCCCCCTCTTTTTTTTAAAGCTTCTATAAATTCTCACTGTACCCCGGTTGGGAATTGCTGTACTCGTGTAAGAGGGAAATAATTGAGAAATTGGAAATACGCATGTAAAATTATAAGACATATTATATTTTTGGAAGGCACACACTCCAGCTTTCTTTTGTACATCTTGAGATTTATATTTTATTAGTCTACTGTACGATGTTTTGATTGAAAACTGAGCTCGCATTAAGAGTGATTTATGTTAGAGGAGGTCGTCTTAATAAATTTTTATTGCGTATATCACTCTGGTTCTATACATTTTTTTATACTTTATTTTGCCTTTTATACTGGAATTGACTTAAACTAGATAATTCTTTCAAATAGCATATTTTCATAAACTAATAGCGAGGAACAACATAGATTACCCTCTCTTTCTCTCTTCGATAAATCACGTATTACTTATCCGACCATCGTGAGTTATGGAGCGGCTGCCCGCATGACTCAGCCCGAGTTTCTCTTGAGCTCGGTGGCAACGAAAGGCGGACGTTCTAAAGAAATCAAGAGTAACCCTCATGTCTCTCCTATAATGTCCCGTGACTTGCTGCTTTATGACCATTTACCAATCACTCCAACGATAAAGACAGCAAAGCATATCTTCTTCATGGTTGCTACTTCTAACATAGTGTCCTTGCAACAATATGATAATTTGAGATAATGGCAAACATTTTTGATTATAGGCATCATATACCTATGATATAAATTATACGGGATTTTTGTTATACTCTATTTATATTTGTGCAATAAATAGTAATTATCTGTATGATCTGTATATCTGTATGATCTGTATATCTATATTATCTGTATATCTCCAGGAAATTATTGTAACATATTTGGTCTTTTATGAAATTTCTATATGTATGTTTAAGGACCTTAAAATAAGTTTGTGACACACATATATTTTTAGGATTTTAATCATGAAAAACAGGTGACGTGATACAGTGATAGACTTTAATATTAAACACTGGAAATTGAAGGCCAAACAGTTTTCAAAATCGATTCTTGAACCGCATAACTGTGAATTGATTAAATGTACGTCTTGGTTTCTACATTTTAATTTTAGTATGATTTGATATATTGACATAAATTTTAATTTGATTATACAAAACAGTCCTGAACATGTGTCAAAATATGTATATATAATAGTTAATTTATTGTTATGTAATTATTTCAAAATATTAATTATTTCAATGTTTTGGCCCTTACATACTGGGTAGTCAACCCTTAAAAGAATTGTTAGTTAGAGACTCAAATCAGTTTGAAACCAATCAGGTGAATGTTTTACCCTTTAACCGACTGGCAGTGGATATATTGGAAGTCTTGTGTTTCATTATATCATGTAACGTATTCAGGGCCCAATTCGCCTGTCAGTCAGAATGCTTTGTACATTGTTACTAAGATTCCTGTTGTTAGTTAAAAATCCTTTCTCTCATTTCCTTTTATATCAAATAAGCTTTAACTTCGTCTGTTAGGGAAACTACTAGTGTGTGACTGATAAACTCTTTCTTTTACCAAGAATCAAGCACTAGCTTAGATAGAAGTAATAACACTATATCTCCCTCTTTTTGCGGAAAAATTATACTAGTTTTCATGCGGACCATTTTGAATAACGAAAGTCCTTCCAGTAATCCGTCATCCCCACTCGGTTATAAACCTCTGATTTTCCGATATTCTTGTTTGTGGAATCACAAGTATGTAAGGCTTCAGTTTTTAAATCACAATTGTTTGTTATATCCAAGTCTTCTTATATCCTTCGGCTAACAGCTATATTTAAGGAAAATATGTGTTATTGGTTTGTTTTTGTTACATTCCAAGTTTGTCATTGTACCCTTCACTTATAAATTCAGTTTGGGCTTGTAGCTCGAATTTCGTTTTTTTTTCCCAGCGAACCTCAGAGACTTTTTGTATTGCCCCAATAAATCGGGGTCAAAAATGTTTGAAAATAGATAATGTAGACAGCCATACTTACTAATAGATTTGTAGAGGACATTGCTGCTTGCTGCTCTATCCGGGACATACTGGCCAGATGACGCTCTTCCAATTGAGCTACTGGGATGGAATTGTAAGATCTTATCGTCGAAGTGATTCTACATTTTCCTCCTTTAATGTCAGAAACTTGACAATTTGACTAACCGTGTCTTATTATTTATACCCCAGCTTATCAGCCTAATACTACTTTTATCCAAGTTAGTATCATGCTTGGTCGTCTGTCTCTAGATTTGAAATCGGCGCCTAATATGCTAGAGTCCACCGAATTTGTAGTAATCGTACTAGGGCCACTCTCAGACCCCCATCATCGTCCAAACAGATACCTTATACCTTTCTGGTAGGTCGGACGGTCTGGGTCGAAGAAGAAGACCCCCATCATCACTGCACACATTTGCAGGGTTAATTTTTTAATGCGTTATTGTAAACGACCTAGTTGTCTCAGTCGGGACTCGAATCACGGAATTCCCCAATTGAGATATTGGGGCATAATTGCTGTCGTTTAAGCATACTCTGCAAATTTTGCCATTAAATACTTTGCTGAAATTTCAGCATTGAAAAAATAATAAATGAGATTGAACCAAATTGAAGATCAGATTATTCAAGCTGATCATTCAACTTCATTAATGAACCATTATTCAAGCTGACTATTAAATCATGGAGATAGATTGAGTTTCAGGTCAGATGGTACAAAAATGCGTGTGAAGTATTATGGTTTCATAAGCATATAATATAAATATGGTGCTGCTCCCATAGACAGTAATCTATGAAAAACATTCTTCCTTTGCAGTATAGACACAGCTCGTCTTGAAAGAAAACTTACCATTGAGCCTTTTCTGTGCCTTGGATTCAGTTATTAATCCATTCTATATTTGTCAGCACAACCATTTTTCGTTATTGTCGAAACATATTCCCAGAATTAAGTATAATCATGTACAAGTTTGAGCTGCCTAATTTAGTTAACTTGCATTTAAGAAAAATTCCCTCACTCCTGATTTGCATGCTGGAAAATATCCTCCCCTCAGATAGATTAACATTGATACTATATTTCTTATTGAATAAAACGAATGAATTCTTAAATATACAGCCCCTTTGCCCCACACTAGCACTGGCATATACATGTACTGATAAAAGCAACATACCAATCACGGAACACGAATGCATTGGAGTAAAAATCAGGCTGTCTTTACTAGTTGATAGGAGTAAAAGGGCGTACAAGGTCTGCATATGAACCAAATATCGTGTACCTGTGAATATAAATAGACAAAATAGCTTGCAAAGTTAGAGTTAATTCATTCGGGAGCCATTGTAAAGAACCTTGCAGGCTCAACCGGAAATCGATTAGTGGATCTTCTTACTAGACAGCTGACGCTCTATCATTGAGCTACTGGGACGGACTTGCAAGCTCTTATAGTTGAAATGAACTTTGCCAATCATTTTCATGGTTTTACCCAAATTCTTATCGATGTGGGTTCTTTTACACACGTGTATTAAAACGCTCGCAGAATGCGCTAATTTATCCTAATTAATTTAGTAACTCGCTTAAAATTAAAACAAGCAAGTCGTCTTAAAAACCATCATGAAAACTATCAAAACCCTTTATCAAGTATATATGGTAGAGTGTTTCAGAACAACCTGATATTTAAAAATTCTACAAAAATAGGAAAATTCGTGGACTTTTTTATTCAGGGCGTCAGATACCGGAAAATCTTTCAAATTTGTGTTCAGCCCAAGATCTGCATCTCTTCACAAACCCAATTTCAAAATATCCACTAACTTCAAAATATTGACAACGACTTTATATCACAATGACACCTCGCCATATCCTAAATCCGATAAACAACGGAGTATGGCAGTCCTGTAATTCTTGTGCCTCTGAGTCGGAGCCATAACTTAGGGAGCGGACGGCATTTCCTTTGAAAAATGATTGCTACGATGACACTGAAGCCAGCCATTTAGTCAGCTTGCTTTGGCCATTCCGGTGATACGCCAGCTCGGAGGAGAATGCTTTTTTCAGGCAACAATGAACTCGAATCGGACCGTCCGCCGCCATTTAGAAAAGATTCGTTTCATTAATCCGTTATCGAGGATTAATGGAAGGGGGCTTTCTGTTTGGATTGTTGGAAGGAGACATAAGCTCATGCATTCCGTCCATCTGTTTTTCACAAAGTATTTATTTCGAAAAAAAAATGTTTAATGACAAGAGTTGTTCAGATAGCTTAATGATCCGGGAACAGATTTCGTTTTCAATCTGATAAGTGCAATAAATCTGGTTTCAGGAAGCTTTTTTTCTTTCAAAAAGATGGTATTATTCTCTCTAAATGGTTAAATATAACGCACTTCATTAGAGAAGTAAACTATAACAAATTAACTTTTAAGATAATATAGAATATCAATGAATTAATTTTGTTATTAAGAGTTTTGAATGATATTTTATGAATTCTTACACAGAGAACAACTGGAACACACACGATCCACTCTCCTGATCCACCAACTGAGTTATTCTTGTCAGATATTTCTTAAATCTTTCTTCTGATTCCTAATTTTAAGAACTATTCTTCACTTCAACAGATTCGCCTATATTTATCGTCTTAGACTTCGTCACATTTTTACCTACAAAATTTGAATTTTGAACACCAGGTTCAACAATTCTAATCGGATCCCAGCATGAAGTTTTCTAGGGTAAGGAATATAACTCCCGCCTTTTTGATCTCGAGACAAAATGAAATAATAAATTTTGTCTGAAGTATTTATAGAGAAGAGAAATTGATTTCGGCGATCAAAATACAAAATTCCATGTTTGATAAATACACTCACTTATAGTGAATTTTATGTTACTTGCTACGAAAGCTATGCCTTACCGAAGAGGTCCAGTACTTGGGAGAAGTGGAACAACGTGAAGTAGAATAAAGACAATTTATTACATTAATATAAGTATCAATTTCGGAAAAGAAAGGAGACGTTAACATATACAGTTCACTTTCATAGAAGATGCAAACATGAAGTTCACTCTCAAAAGAGGTGTGGAGATTAAAAGATCATTGAAATCTCATTAATTCATTCTGAAACATTGGCAATAACTTTAAATGACAATTGCTTCACATTATTCCAAATACGATTTAAAAAAATGTGACAACTCTTGGATCTTTGTGCCTATGAGCCGCAGTCGTAACTTTCTTTCTAACCCTGACCGTCTGACCTACCCGAAGGTGTAAGGTCTCTGACTGAAAGCCCGGGAGGTGCTACATAATTTAGCCCAGAACATAGTGGATGTGGCATCCACAAGGATCGCACCTTTTTTTACCTACCACTAACCTCTCGGAAGGTTTTTTGGACCCACAGATTTAACATACCCGTACTCCGTATAGACACGAAGATAGTTTGGGTAGCTCCGATAATCGAACTTAGGTCCTCTGAATGCGATTTCTGTGTTTTAACCAGTGAGATATCCCTCATCATGTGGTTACAACTTAGAGGGCGAATGATATTTACTTTAAAAAAATGAGCACTACTAGCAATTCATTTAGTTAGCTTTTTTTGGTGCTATACCAACTCAGCAGAGGTGACAACATGAGCTCGAATCGGTCTTTTAGTGAGAGAAGGTAGGGAGCGCCTTCTATGTGTATTGTTTGAAGAAGGCGCCAATTCATGAACTCCATCCGTTTTGATTTGTGTAAAATTAGAAGGTTTTTTTTTATGTATAAGAAGATTTAATGACACAAGAATTTTTCCGATAGCTTAATATGGAAAACCGATTCCAGTTTCAGCCGGATAATCTATCTGTCCGGAAATGTATCTGGTTTCGGAAAAGTTTTATTTTCTTAAAGGATATTTTCATTCTTAAAATTAACGTTTTGAACATAATCCTGTATATTTCTATATGTTGAATGTTATGTTTGATAGCATTTCACAGATTTCACGAATTTGTGTTTTATATAGATTAAAGCACACACCTCGAGATTGAATAATTGAAAACATTTCGGTTCAACTTCCATTGGCTGAAGACTTCACAACTAACCCCAAAAACTGCATGGAAGAGGAATCTCAAGAAAAAGGAATCTGCGAAGAGTAATGTTAGCAAATTAAAATCTGGCATTTTTATCAGTATGCTTTGGAGAAAGATGACACGTTAGGGGGGGGGGGGGGATTTGTCTCAAGCAAAATTCTAAAGTAACAATTTATATTTTCTGTCTCTCTTAGACAAAATGAGTTGTTTTTAGTAAGTTAGATTCAATTTTTTTTAATTTTTAAGTTCAGTTACTTAGTTTGCTGTTATTTCTTAGGGCTATAAGAAGTATATATGATGGATTGTAATTTCCTCTGTAATGACGAGCAATGAAAAAAAAAAGAAAAGGAGTTGCCAGCAAAAAATTTGGGAACCACTATCTATTAGCAGCAATTTTATATCACATCATGGCCCTGCAATATCACAAATTTAATAAAGAGTGAAGTATGGAAATGTGAAGTATGGAAATAATTTTTGTGCCTCTAAGCCACAGTATTAACTTATAGAGGTCAGTACTATAACTTAGAGGCGGGAGGGGCGCATTTTCTTTGAAATTTTATTACTACGGTGGGGCAATTTCTTTAAAATTTATTACAATGGTGGGGCATTTTCTTTGAAAATTTATTACAACGGTGGGGCATTTTCTTTGAAAATTTATTACTACGGTGATACTGAAATCAACCGTTTAATCAGCTTGTTTAGCCATTCTAGCTTGGCTCAGAAATGATGTTTTCAGGCAATAATGCCTTTATTTCCGAAAAAGAGGTCTTGTCATTAATATATTATCAAGGATTAATGGAAGTGAATAGTCAGAGAGGCTGAGTTATCTGGATAGTTTGAAGGCGACATCTACTTATAAGATCCATCTACTTGGATTTGTATAAAATCGGGACAAAATCGGCTACAGAAAAACATAGAATATTAAAAAAAAAAAAAGTCACATTTCTCACACCATTTTGCAAAATTTTGTAGAACAAAACAAGTAGCAACGATTACAGAATTTAAAATTGAACTTACATTTTAAGATTAAAACTTTTTTTTGTAAGCAGCATTGCTCAAGAAACGAAAGCATCTGATTGGTAAGAAACTGTAAAATTTAACAATGGTTATAAAACCAAACTCAAATTAGATACGGGTGCAGAATACAATGTTTTGCCTCTTACGTTGACTAAGAAAGCGAAATTAAGGCTGCACGCATCGAATGTCCAATCTTTGTTGTCATTCTCTAATCACAAAATGGAAGACAGAATTTTTCGACTTTAAGAGTTAAAAGCAAAATTTTTGTTGCTCGGTTCATGGTTGTAAAAGAGAATGTACTACCAATTTTAGGTAAAGGTACAAGCGTTGCAATGGAACTTGTAAAGTGAATACAAGTTGTGGGTCTGACTGATCAACTGGTACATAATCATTATCCGGAGAATAATATCGTACGTTTGAAAATTTGTAAGTACTTAATAGGCAATCCCATATTGGAAATATTTTCATCAAAATATTCCGCATTTTATAAGGAATTATGTGAAAGTGGAATTTGATCACCTGCAACAAATAGGAATTATAAAACCAGTGAATGAGCTCCGACAGTTTCACCAATGGTAATAGTTTATCGGAATGCAAATATCAGAGTCTGTATGAATGCATCAAGTGCTAATAAAAATTCAAAATGAAGGTACTATACATTAAATGCATTAGAAGAAATCGTTGCCAAAGTAAATGAATAGAAATGGTTAACATTACTGGATTGTAAGAATGGGTTTTGGCAATTGCCAGTTAAAGAGCGTTCCAGCAGCTATCTCATTATAGCCACGCCGTGGGGTTGGTATTCATATCTGCATATGCTAACTGGTTTATTGTTTGCTCCCGAAGTTTTCCAGCAAATCTTAGAACAATTTCTGGATGGTAAGGAAGGTATAGAATGTGCTATGTACGACATTTTAGCACATGCACCAAATAAGACAATATCAGAAGAAAATACGAAAGAGGCAATAAAAACATTAAAATAATCAGAAATGACACTTCAAAACATTCTTTATAACCAGAATAGAGTAAAATTCTTAGGGCACATAGTTACAAATAATGGTGTAAACGTTGACCCTGAGAAAATAAAAGCAATTAATGATGTTCCTCAAGATGTAACAGCTCTTCAACGTTTTCTTGGAATGATTGCGTATTTAGCGAAGTTAATACCGAATTTATCTGAAATTACACGTCATTTACGAGAATTGTGCAAGAAAGATGTTGAGTGGTCTTAGAGAAGTAAACGTCAACTTTTGAAAGACTCTTGAAAATGTGCCTATTTTTAAATACTATAATGTCAATGCTCCCATAACTGTGTCAGTAGATGCAAGCAAATATGCTGTATACGCAGATATTCTTCAAGAAAGTCGACCAATTGCTTATGCTGCAAAAGTTTTAGATAATACTGAAAACTACTCTCAGATAGAAAAGAAAGCAGTTTTAATAAAGTTTGACTGTTTGCGATTTCATCAATATGTATGGGGATGTAAGCACATAATAGTCGACACTGAACACAAACCTCTTTATCTATTTCAAGGAAACCACTACATTGTGCTCCTCCATGTCATCAACGAATCGTGTTAGACATAATGCCATATCGTCCTGTAATTTCGTATAAAAACTGAATTGAATTATATGTTGCTGATACGTAAAGTCGGGACTGTGATACAAAAGAAACTAACGAACTAGAGGAAGTGAAGATAGAAGTTCATATTATTATCCTTACGACGAAGACAAGAACGCAAGAGCTTATGATAGCTATAGAAGGTTATGATGAACTTTCCCAAGTATCTAAGTTGACTTTAGAAGAATGTACATAGTTATCGGCTGTAGCCATCACACGTTCCAAATAGTGCTAAGAAATACTGGTCATTTAGAGACAAATTTGCTGTTTATGAAGGTTTTCTGTTCAGGGATGATATAGTAGTGATACCAAAGTAGCTTTGCCAATCTACTTTAAAAGAGATTCATTTAGGGCATTTCTAAATTTAACGCTCGTTAAACAGAGCTAGAGAAAATGTGTACTGTTACGATATGAATAACGATGTCATTAATTTTAAATATAATTGTAAAGTTTGCATATATCAACAAAGCGATAATTTGGAAGAACCCTTGATATTAAGTAAAGCACCAGTTAGACCAATGCAAATTGTAGCCATAGATATGAATCACTTATGCAAGCAAAAATATTTAGTGATAGCCGATAGCTATTCTGGGTATTTTGATTTCTGTGTTCTCGGAAACCTGGCATCAGGTTCTGTAATACGTCCTCAAGGTATGGTTTTCGACACATGGTATTCCTGAAATACTGTACTCGGATGAAGGCACACATTTAGTATCTAATGAATTGCAACAATTTTCAGAAGAGTGGAACTTCTTAATTCAGATGTCTAATTCACATCAAAAGCGTTCCAATAGCCTAGCCGAACTTTACGTTTAACAATCAAAAATGTTAATATCCAAATATGAAGCTGACGGTTCTAACATTTACTTGGTCCTTCTCAACAGAAATACACCTCGGGGAGTATTAGGTTCACTTATTCAACGCCTAATGGGAAGAATTAAAGGCTTATCGCCAACAATCACTCAAACCGAAGTTGATAAGAAACGTTAGTTCAAATATCCATAACCAAGAAGATTAACTGACGAAATGTACAGAGACCGCTGTACAAAACCACTTCCGACAATTTTTATTGGTAAAAAAATCTATAGAAAGGGTCATAAAAACTGGAGCCTTATAGAAAGCAATTGCATCAGCACCAGGGTCAAGATCATTCTTCATAAAATTCCCAGAAAGAGTGGCAAATTGAAGAAACTCTTGGTTCATGCTTCCAAACTGAACTGAAGAGGAAGTACAGACAGGAGTCAAAGAAACAGAAAACGATTTGACAGACGACTCTGCAAATTCCACTACAAATGATTTGAAACAAGACTCTGTCAATTCCACTACGAGTCCAGTTTGAGAATGGTCATCAACCAATGTGTCTATTTCTAAGAGGTCCCGCTGTGGCCGAGTCGTCTGGGTGACTCTGGGGGTACAACCTTGGCATTAGCTAACTTTCAGAATATTTTAACAATATATTTTCAGAATAAGTATAAGCAGGTCCTTGGCCTTCAAACGGGCTGCTATTTGTTTCCGTGGTGATACATGTGAGCATTTTTCTCATCAAGCAATCGCTGGCGTCTGCGTCACATGAAAGCTTTTCTCATCAAGCAACTACTGGCGTTTGTAATTTATATTTATACAGATAAAGCGATGAACCGAGTGTGAATTTTGAACACATGTGCTTCTGTTTACTTTTGTCCAAATATATATTTTTTGTTATGATGCAACAAGCTGAAATATTAAGTTACGAGGGGCGATTGGTGCAGTTAGCACTAGAGAAAAGTAACGAAAATTATTTGAATATTATTTGAAAATTATTTGATATATTTAAAATATATAATCTATCCTGATCTCAGAAAGAATGTGATACATATAAGAAGACAAAATCGGGGTGCGAAACCTGTGGGCAACTTATTTGTTCCGAGCATTCATCAAAGTGTGCCCCGAATGAAGTGCCGAAAAGATATCTATGTTTCATTTGGATTAGGTACATTTCATCTGATTTATTAGACTCGCAGTCCAAGTTCTTTTTGTACATAAATAATACTTCATTTATGTTTCGATTTATAAAGTATATATCGGATTTTCGTTTTGTATTTTCATCGTTTAACTTAGACATTAATATCCTGCATAATGGTTGTGAAAAATTATTTTTATTAGCATTTCCTTGTTTGTAATCCCTAAATATTAACTATATTCATTTCAAGGAAAGGATTCTGAAGAGTTATTATTAAGGCTACTTAAAACAACAGAAAAATATAGCGTGAGACAAACTCTCACGCGCGTCAGATTGTAGCGACCAATGTGATTAAATATTTTAACTATTTAAATTTTACTGTATGAACTTTACTTGGAACTAAAAGTGAAATAAGATTACAATTTATTAAAGTCTTCATTTTATGTTAACTATGAAAAGATCATTAGGCAGAAAAATTTCGCATTATCCGCTTACTCTCGAATTCCAGAATATTGAAAAACCGCGAGAAAGCAATCAAAAAAAGCAAAAACAAAAATAACAACAAAATTCGAAGAAGCGTTAGAAAAAGAAATTCCATCCGACCCCGGGGCGTAAAAAATTAATAATGAGATACTCATCCCCTCGCCGAAATAGAGGGGGGAGCACAATTAAGAAGCAAAGAAAGTCCCAGTTTATAATTACGCCGGATATCAGACAATACTCCTCGCTATTACCCTCAGGCCCATCATTTTGGAAAAGCGGGTTTGGCCCAATCTCATTTAGGGCCTAGGGCACGTTCGGAAGGCGGGTGCCCGGCCCCATTCACCACAAACCCAATGGACGCATAAATACCGAAAAGCGCCTCTCTTTCCATTGCCTGGAGTGCGAAAGCGCCGTTAAGAGGCTCGCCTAACTGGTCGGGCGCCATTTGCAAATCGACTTGCAAATTACATTCCTTTACTGGGAAGCGGGGTAGAAATAAACTTTCGAATTTCCCCCCCTCTCACCCCTTATTCTAAAAATGCTTGGAGGGTAGATAGAGTACATTCCCGACAAATTCCCTACACTGTATCCAACGGAAGGTCTGGCCTTTATTAAAACGAGACGAAATGCTTATTTTTTAATCTTTTTTCAGACAATGTAACATCTACGATAAAAATAAAATGGTGAAGGGAATGGGACACTTCTTTCAGCGGAATATGTATCTACGAACTGTTGGAATACTCGCTCTTTCGATATTTTAAAACGGAATTCCATTCATGTTGTCTAATGTTTATATCGATATATGACTTCTTCTAATGTTCTTAAACTTCAATACTCCATAATTTATATTTCAGGTAAAAAATTAAGCATAAATGGAAATACAATGTTTATCACATACACATAATTACATTTTCAAATTTTCAACAAATATTTTGGACAATTAAACTTGATTCAACTATACATATGTTTTCATATTTTACAGTTTCGGGTAATCAAAGTGAAGGTAAAATTAGCATATTGCTTTTAGGGTATTTTATTCATATCAGACATTTTTTTAACCAGATGATTTATTTTACTCGGAAAAAATGAAAACTAGGTCAAAATTTCGAGTGATCCGGTGACGTTGAAACTCAGACAAAATGAAAATCAACTTAACGATTTTCTGCAACTATCTGGAAAATTTAATGGGCAATAAGGGTAAGTTGAGAGTAAAATGTCAGGAGTGATTTCACTGGATGTAAAATGAGTGTGGATTTATACTCAGTTAAATTTGTTTGATTTTAATTTCTATAAGATATATCAAGTTTTTCATTGAAAAAGTGTCTGGAAAGATATGGTTTATCGGAACCTTTAAGACTCGACAGTCATTGACCTTGTTCCGGAATACCAGGTATGTGTGAAAATATACAGTATAATTATAAAAATAGTATAAAATCTTCGTATAAATACAGAATATGATATATATTTGGGTGTCAACCGGTTTTGACGGCAAAATATAGCCCTTTTCTTTAGGATAAACAAGATATACGCAATCACACTTTTTCAAATAAGTTCGGCATCATTGTCTTTGTGTTTTTAACACTTTACAACATAGTTGAAAAGTGCTTATGACTTTGTTTATTCTGTCTGCCTATCCGTTCGCACGATAACTGACGCAAAAATTACTTTATCAAAATGGAATTTTAGTATGTTGGTGAAGCGGTCTGTGGGACATATGGGAATATAAATGAATAATATCAACCAATTAGTTTTGGATTTAACCCGGGTTGAATAATGAAATATATTTAACCCTATGGGAAACAATTTTTTAACCATTTTTAAGCAAAGTTAACATGTTAAAATTCACAAATTGCTTCGAAAATTTTAGAAAATATTCAAATTATGCCATAAAATAATATATAAAAAATAATTTCAACAAATTATGTTCCGTAGTTTTATAAATAAAAATTAAATAATAATTACACCCATATAATATGAAGAGATCACGTGACCCACTTTAAAATAAAATATGGCATCCATCTTTTTTCGCAGAGTAAAAATCGTGATTTTTAAAGTTCTTTTAAATTTATATTTAGTGCTGCATGCGCCCTAAAACTGCTTTATTTTTGCGTATTTTCCATACATCTATAAACTGCGCCAACGCAATTACAATATTTTTAAGTTTAAAGGATCATCAAACTTTAATTATTTCTACAACGAAGCCTAATTTTAACGTATGCAGAATGTAAACGCATCAAGCTGTAAGATGAGTGGTATAAGAATTGTCGAATTTTTTAACGCACAATTATTTAATTTTGGAGTCTGGAATAAAAGTATATGAATAAAATATTCACTACTTTTACACAGAGAGTCAGAAGATTCATATTTCGATGACGTCATATGAATAAATTTCATTTTTTCCTACGAAGTTTCAAGTTTACACGTAAAATAAATTATTGTAGTTCTGTGATAATTAAAAAAATATCGCCGCTGAATGTATCGCATTTTAAAGATATTTAAAATTTCATTTCAGTTGGAAAGTGTTTTATGCTTTATGCATGATTGATCTTTCTTCAACTTTGATTTGTTTGCTGCAGTTATACAAAGATCTTATATTATTTTTGTTTTTAACAAAAGTTTTGAGCTTATTTTGGTAGAATAATTTAGTCTTAATAAAATAATTTTTCGATAAAATAACATCGATATAAAAATTTACTCGCCTAAAGTTTTGAATAGATTATACTCACAAATCAATAATATAATTTTTTGTATAATTTAATTATATATACATATATATATATATATATTTATATATATATATATATATATATATATATATATATATATATATATATATATATATATATATATGTTTCGGCCATGTGGCTATATCGTTGAGCGAAACACATTTGGAACCTCTGTGGATGCAAAGATTCTTGAAAAGCTGGATCTACAGAGGTTTTATCCAATTTTATTTTTTCGGAGTGCATCTTCTCTTTTATATATTTTTTTTTCATTTTAATATTTTGAGCCTCTGGGTTTTGATAATCCTTTGTTGTTTGAACTTGATTTGTATGTATCGCTTTTGAATGTTGATAAATTCATGTGTATTATTGATAATTTAAAATTAAGATCATTTTGCCTTAATTGGTAGCATTGTTTTCCTTTTGTTAGATATTTCATTTCATATCCTCTTTACTTAATTTTCCTCCGTATTGTTTTTATACCAGGGTATGACACTGATCATGTTTTAAATTAGTCTTACTATTTTTATTTATTTATATCTTTATTATATATATATATATATATATATATATATATATGTATATGTATATGTATATATATATATATATATATATGCACATGAGTATTTTTTCTATCGATTAATTAAATATTATGAAAATTGAAATATTTATTACCAATGTATAATCAAGAATATTAAATTATTCAAAACAGAATAAAATGTTATAAATACTCTTTAGAATGTAAATATGATATGAAGTGATAAAATTTGCTTATGATAAGAATAAAATGTGTGCATTTGTATGTAGTATTTATTTAAAAATAAAACCGAATCACAAAAAATATATATTTTATTACACAAAATTTTTCATTTCCTTTGGGAAATTATACACATTGACATCATATACAAAGATTTATACATGCTTATTTAAAACACTTTTAACCATGGAGAAAAATGAAAGTTTGTCTTCAAAGTTCAAGTATACTGCTTTAAATGTATATTGTGACACACAAAAAACTGTGACACACAGCAAAAACATAAGTGAAGCCTATAACATGATTTCTGAAAGTGATATTTTACTTGAGTACTGCTATCGCTGATACTTCTGAGCTTGAATTGGCATTCTAAAAAGTATTTTTACTGATTGTAAATAGCTGTACACAGATACATCCAGTTAATTCTAGAAAACTATCGAAGCCTAATCAATTAATTATTATTGATTTAATTGTAAATAATTATATATATATCATTGATTATAAAGCACATTTGACATCAACTGGAACTGGAAAATGAACTTGGATCAACTGGAAAAAATAGTTATGGTAACCACTCTACCACTCTAGCTATGTAAGTAGCTCCCTTGAATTATTTTATGTTCTTCTCCTTCAGAGAAGCTTAGGAGATGCTTTATTGACCTCTGGTTGCTGCCACACTACATTTCACTCGGGTACAAAATTTGAAAATTGTTAGACATTCTTTTTGCTTCCCTTTCAATATTATAGTATAATATGTAAAAGAAAATATTTACTATCATATCAAAACTACAACTATCGGATTTTAATGGATTGTATAAATGTTTGAGCATCCTTGTATACGAATAAATCTTTTTAACACTTTACAACATAGATGTCAAGTGTTTATGACTTTGTTCATTCTGCTTGTCCATCTGTCCGTTCGCACGATAACTGCCGTAAAAATAACTTTATCAAAATGAAATTTTAGTATGTTGTTAAGACCGTCTGTGGGACATATGGGAATGTAAATGAATAATATCACCCAATTAGTTTTAGATTGAATCCGGGTTGAAAAAATGAAATACATTGAACCCTACGGGACCTAACTTTTCAAATATTTTTTAAGCAAAGTTATTTTTTAAGCAATTTTAGGAAATATTCAAATTATCCCATAAAATATATAAAAAATTTTCAGCAAAATATGTTCGGTAATTTTTTAAATAAACATTAAAATAATAATTGCACCCATATTATATGAAGAGATCACGTAACCCACACAGAATATGGCATCATTTTTTCCCCAAAAGTCTAAATCGTGATTTTTAAAGTTCTTTTTAATTTACATTTAGTGTTGCATCCTCCTAAAGTAACTTTATTTTTGCGTAATTTCTGTGAATCTATATACTGCGGCAATGCAATTATAATATTTTTTTAGTTTAATGATCATCAATCTTTGATTATTTCTATAATGAAGCCTGGTTTTAACGCATGCAGAATGTAATCACATCAAGCTGCAAAATGAGTTGTATAAGAATTGCTGAATTTTTTTAACGCAAAAGTATTTAGCTCTGGAGTCTGGAATATAGCTGACACGAATGAAATATTCATTGATTTTACATCGAGAAGCAGACGATTTTACAGTATTGCCTTTTCGATGGAGTAGAAAGTACTCTTACCTCCATGGTTTTAAGTTTTTAAGTAAAATAAATTTTTGTAGTATTGTGATCATTTTAAAAATATCACCGCTGAATTTATCGCATTTTATAGATGTTTAAATAAAATTGCATTGTAGTTGGAAAATGTTTCATAATCAATGCTTTATGCATAACTGATCTTTCCTGTTTTTATTTTATGCCTGTGAGTCTGCACGCGCGAAATCTCAAGAACAAATAAAGGTACTGTAACGAAATTTCGTATGATTATTTCAATCGGTAGACAGACATAAAACCATCAATGAAAAAAAAGGAGTGATTTGTTTGCAGGGATGTTTTACTATAAAATGCGAGAGCCGGCTGTTTGGCTTTAAGTCAATATTTTTGACTTTTGTATATATAGTATGTGGTGTATGGGAAGAAAACGAATTAATACATGGCCCGCAATATTATGCATTAACAATGGGAAAGCCGTTTTCTTTAGTATTAGTTTATATTCAAAGATGTTAGATTTTACTAATATCCGAACATGTAAAATGGGATTAAAAGTTCATTCATATTTTTCAAACTGTAAGGAAAAGTTGGAAAATGTATTCAAACACAAATAGAATAAAAATGCAGCATACATAGCTATTTCGATGATACGCTAGATCCTCTTTGTCAGTGCTAGCGAGCATACAAACCGAAGTCAAAGATACGAAATGGGCACATATAAAGAAAGGTAATATATGTGGTTCTAATGGGGCATTTCTGCTGTGTATAGACGCCAATGTTATGTGCCAGTTCTTGCTTCAGATTGGCTGATCTGTTCGTCATTCTGATTTTTGATTGGCTCTCTCTGATGTATTCTCAATCAACGACATGCATTTATATACCCCTCAGTTTTTCTTTTTGTGCCCATTTGATCTGTTTGACTTCGGGTTCATTGGTTCTATTGCACTGACGAAAGGGATTGAGCGTATACTCAAAACAGCTGTATGCTTCATTTTTATTTCATTTATGCCCAAGTTTTTATCATTCTTTGCACAAAGTGTTTTTTACTTCAGGTTATGTGTGTTATAGGGTACATATTTCATTGCATGAAACCTTTCTTCATGAAATACCTTTCTGGGAAAATCAGTCTGAAAACGTAGGTGATGTGACATATTTTTTCAGGAAAGAACATGTGGTTGGGAGATTTCAAACTCAAAGGAAATCGAAAGAAAATTATAGAGTAAATTGACATTTTTATAAGAAAAGTAAACGTAAAATAAATTAGGCTACCGTATTTTAACGGAGCTTTATAAATTGGATACACAACGAAATCATTTCCATTTTACTAATATTAATACCAGAAAAATGGTGTATTTTTCAATTTGTCCAAAATTTGGATTACTAATATCATAATGTATGTAATTAAATATTTCATGAAGGAATAAGATATATGTATTAATAACGAATGCTCCTAAAATATAAAGCAGTTCCAAAATTTCAGTTATCTAAATTGAATAAATATTTTATATTATGAATGTTTTGCAAAAACAAATAATAACATCAATTATCGAAAAGTATAAAATAGAAATATTTACCAGTTTTATTTTAATATGCAATATATCATTTATAGCAATAGTTCTGCGTTGTGTAGAGCTTATTTGGATGAGAGAGAACTATGCCTTAACGACTATTTATTAACAAAAATCAAGACACCTAACATAGGTTACATAAGAATGTAAAAGATAAAATAAAAACATGCAACGATAAAACTATTATAGCATACTATCAGAATCATCCTTTCTATCTATCTACTCCCCCCCCGCCCCCCCCCCCTGCAGATACATCCAAGTTACTTCATTTTACACCCGGATACACTGTGCACTTATGGTTTGCAGTCACAGCTTACGTTACAGTTTACTTAAGCAAAATTATCTACCAATATTAGACTACAGCAGGCCTCATATTAAAAATTTTTGAAGATAAATTTCTTCTGAATTTTCTCACACTCTGAAGCGTTTCGCTTAATCGTTCACAGATGGCGCAACTGTACAAAAGAAGGTGGAAGCAAATTTCCCTGTAAAAAATTCCAAGACGGAAAGTTGGGTTGTTTTCAGGGGTGGTAGCCCCGCATATAAATCAAGGGGTTTCCCTTCTTTTTTGACATTACGGAAAGAATTATGGAGGAGTTCCCCATCTTCCTTTATTAGAATCAGGGAATCTCAGAGACAGCAGTCTGAGCTGGCAGATGATGTGTAGGGAGAGATATTAATTTATAGTTACAAACATAATACACTTGATGTTTGAATATTTTCATATTTAATAAACAATGTGTATATATAATATGTATATATATGTACATTAATATATATATATATATATATATATATATATATATATATATATATATATATATATATATATATATATATATATATATATATATATATATATATAATTGAAGAATTTTTATTTTACTTGTATTATATATACCTGAGATTGATCATTAATAGAAAATGTTCTGTAAAGCTAAGATGAAAGGAAGATGGACTAAAACGTAAATGTGATATCAAAAAGACTATACGACAAGCTGTTGAATATTTTAAAAAAACTTAATAAGTAAACATTATAAATAAAACAGGTACTAAATTGGTATAAAATACACCTTTTTCCCTGTTCCATATATAAGTTAAGGTATGGAAGAATATATATATGTTGTAAAGAAGGGTGAAAAAAAATGTTTAACTACACATTTAGATGAAAGTATTATATATATAATCCATTTTCTACATACACCGACTGCAGTGAAGTGTAAAATAGTGAGTGTAAGGTTTTCATACATTTTCTAGCATGTAGCATAAATACTAAGCAAATTTTTTCAAAGTGCCCTCTCCAGCAGTATGACAATATTTACTCATTGGCTGAAATAAAATCATTAACAAAATGACATTAAATGAGCTTTTTAAAAAAGTGACCAGGATGAGCGCTGAAGGCAGTTAGTTACACATAAAACAACTATCTTTAAAAAATATATTTATTAATAGGGGTTTATTTTCCCCTCTCTTTTCTTTGCGATTTTTGGGAAGCGGGGGAAGTGCTTTGATAATTTAGGGCTTTGGTACCATCTAACAATCAATTGGAATAAGCGTACCCATTGAAATAAACGTGCAAAATTTCATTTGAATGGACCCATTTGTTCAATATCCAGCCTATACAGAGAGACACATAAACATTATTAAACATTTTTCTTTTGTATTCAGGAATATTTAAATGTGTAAATATATCGAAATTCAAGTGTCAGATTTTTGATCATTTTTACATTGACTATGTTTTGTAGAGAAATAAATATAAATAAACTGTTTTATTGCAAATATTTCGTATTTTACTTGAAATACTTATTTTTTCTTATTTGATTAGAATGATGAATATTTCAAATTTCCTTTTACCCCATCTCTACATACCGAGGTCCTATTATTGAAAATTTAAGGTATATATTGTATCTCATGATTCTGATAAGAATACTTTCTTAAAAATATGCACGTATAGCATTGACAAGTTCTGAGGTATTTACTGAGCTCTCCTACATAGAACACACCCTCCGAATTAAAACGAAGTCGAAATGAGAGTAAAATAAACACACATCCATATTTTAAAAAGTAAAGACGGAGTTATATTTTTGAAAGTAAATTTGAGCTTCATGTCCCTTTCTCCAGCAAAAGACGCCATTGCAATCCGATTTCCAGGATAGGCCATGCTCATATTTCTATCGCCGTAATGCATATCATTTTTTCCATGCATTTTTATTCGGCTACGTGGTTCATTTTCTGGCATTTTCCTCCGCATATCGGAACGAAAAATGTTCGGAATCATGAGAAATGCGGGGACGGCAGCATTTTTATTCGATCAGAAACCGAGTTGAAGAAATCCACTTAGCGTCAGTCCCTTAGCTCAGGAAATACAGGAGATGTATAACTGACAGTGAAGGCAGATAGAGGAGAAAATGGTCAGTCGGCTTTGAAAGCAACATTTTTAATGCACTGGAAATATCGAAATCTAGATATTCTATTTCTACAATACGATGCAACGATAGGCCAATGTATATCGATTTGGTATAAATGCCCTTACCTACCTTAAAAATAATTAATATACGTAATTGAAACAAATGGATATTTTGGGCAATTGTGGCGGTTAAAATTATTTAAGGTACACATTAAAATAATTTGCAGCCTTTGAATTAACATACAACAGTAATTAGTCACTTTCTGAAAGCATGAATTGTTTGAAACATGATTACATGATTTAAATGGGAAATATATCTCCATGGTTTATATTTCTCAGGCTTTTACTGAACAATGAAAAGTATAAAGAAATCAAAATGGTAATTTCATTTCGCAGTTTATGAGGTAGATTCTATCTTATATCATGTTGCTCAGAAACGCAATTAAATTAAATCCGTCTGTTAATTTTAATTATTATTTTTTCGATTTGAATAATAAATAAATGGATATAAATATATATTTTAGAAAAGAACGATTTGATTTTTCTTATAGCATTTTTGACTGGATAATATCAATTACGGTCTTCAGGTTTAAACGTTATAATTATTGATATTTTCGGGGGTTATTGATTCAGGGACTATTGATATTTTCAAGTTATTATGCAATTGATTTATTACGACAAAAATTATTTAAACTCATATATTGTACGTTGTACGAGTAATCTTCTACAAATACACGGGTATATCTTCTAGCCAACGGCCCTACCGTGCTGAAAACACCGGTTCTCGTTAGATTACCGAAGTCAAGCAGCATCGGGCGCGGTTAGTACTTGGGTGGGTGACCACTTGGGAACACCGCATGCTGTTGGCACATTTCGGACGCTGTAGCCCGGTTGTTTGCGCGCTGGATTTGCACGCTGCCGCAACTGCCGCTGTGTTCATGCGGAGTACGATCACGTTAAACATGTGGGCCCGTAAGTCCTTCCGAGAGGTTGGTGGTAGGGGAAGGAGGATACGGTCCCTGTGGATGCCTCCCCCACTGAGTTCCGGTCTAATTTGGGTGGCACTTCCCGGCCGTCCAAACGATTATCTTACACCTTTCTGGTAGGTCAGACGGTGTGGGTCTCAACAACAACAACGGGTATATCTTCTAATCTACGAGAAAATAAGTAGTACAGGTATATTGGCATATGTTTTGATATATATTGGCATATATTGGAATTAATTACGACCTTCTGGTATAAAGAGTACGGAGATTATTGATATTTTCAATTTATTACGTCATCTCTTTTATTTTGACGAATATTTTTGAGACTCATATTGTAATATGGGTAATCTTCTACTAACACACTGGCATATTTTCTAATCTGCAACAATATAAGTAGTACGGGGTTGCATATATTGATTCAATTCCTTTTTTTTTTGTAAATTTGCTTACAAAAGGGGCCAGGATGTTTTATTCTTCGGATCTGCCCGTGAAGATAATTTTGCATAGTGCGAACAGATATTCTTAAACTTCTCTTTAGGAGCAATAAATTTAATATTTTAACAGAATTTGCACATGGCTGCGAATTATTTTTTTTTTATATTATATACTATAACGGGTATATATATACTATAACGGTTTTTATAATATATTATAGAACGGGTATACTGCTAGTATATATATATATATATATATATATATATATATATATATATATATATATATATATATATATATATATATATATATATATATATATATGTATATATATATATGTATATATATATATATATATATATATATATATATGTATATATATATATATATGTATATATATATATGTATATATATATATATATATATATATATATATATATATATATATATATATGTATATATATATATATGTATATATGTATATATATATATATATATATATATATATATATGTATATATATATATGTATATATATATATATATATATATATATATATATATATATATATGTATATATATATATATATATATATATATATATATATATATATATATATATATAAATTATTAAATCCAAAGTTAGAATGTATGTAGTACCTCATAATACACTATTCCAAAATTTTCTACAAAATACGAAGAAATAAAAGAAATTAAGACAAAAAGAGGAAATAATAAAGCATAATGCAAGTCATAAAGACAAAGACAATCAACAAATTTCAGAAATGAGGAATGCAAATAAGAAAACAAAAAAATCAAGTAAAAAAGCTTGCACATGGAGGAGATTTAGGCTTACGATAAGTTCATTTCGAAAAAATTCTCTTCGGGTCCATATATCCCTTCGAAATGAACACAAAAATGCTTGTTTCTGAAACACAAGATATATTTTATCTATAAACTTGTGTTATATATGGACGACAAGCATATAGATTGGAACAATAAAGGAAACATAAATATCTCAAAACATACCTCTTCAGCGCAACCATGACGAGCAAAATATGACTGGACCAATGTTGCCATATGCCAAAATGAAAAGATGTGATTTGCTGATATATATATATATATATATATATATATATATATATATATATATATATATATATGCTATTACAATAATGTGAACCAATAATAGGATATATCCTATAGAAGTCTGAAATTAAAAGAACGATTCAAAACGACGAAAAAAAAAAAAATTTGCAGAGGAAGCTATAAAAAGAAATTATCCAATCAATTTTCTACAACATTAATACAATTCATTTTTTAAAGAAAAGTTGTAATCTAAATATTGATAATTGAGGTTTAATATTCATGACTGCGAAACTGTTATCCTGATATATCTCTGCGCATGAGCAACTTTACTTTTATAAGGAGATGTTCCATTGGGTTAGACTGACGGATGTTTCTCTTTCAAAATTCGTTTGTTTCTTCTTTGGTTCTGAGTCTGTTCTAGTGCTTTTGTTTTTGCACATTTGGGAGACTGACCATGGAATTATGTTGGTGCCGTGAGCGTTACCCGCGTTGTAAAAGCTGCTTTAAGCGGGAAAGGGGTGTCGCAATCCACCCATGCCATTTTTATGTAATTCATATGGTCACTCCCGTCTTTATCTGTTTACACTCATTATATATATATATATATATATATATATATATAAGTAGTAACTCATAATACACTATCTTAAAATTTGCCTACAAAATACAATGAAATAAAATGGAATTCAACCATAATGAGGAAATTATAATACATATTATAGTTCAGAAAGCTAAAGATAATCAACAAATGTCAATGGTGAGGAATCGAAAAAAGGAATACAAAAATAATCAAGCATTAAAGTTTGCTCGTGCAAGAGCTCTAGGCTTAAGAATAGTTCATTTCGAAAAAATGCTTTTTCAAGTCCTAATATTTAAAGGAAATGGAAATGAACACAAAAATACTTGTTTCTGAAACGCAAGATAGATTTTATCTAAAAACATGTGTTATTATATATATATATATATATATATATATATATATATATATATATATATATATATATGTATATTATCATAACTATCAGGAATCTTACCCCCCATTACGGACAGCTAATTCCCTGAAACTTTCAATGACATACATGCTTGTAAATGTTTTATATGATTTTGAGGTTTCTCTGCCTTTATGATTCAAATGTAAAATGTTTAGCATGATTTCAAGGGATATAATTATATATCACATTCAAGCAGCAATCTTTCCTTATTTATATTTTTTTTAAAGAAGGTTTTTCAACTTTTTGTTGGCCCATTTTTTGTGCTTGTTAAACAACGTATTACCTCTTTAGCTTCCAGAAAAAAAAACATTTTTAAAAGCACATAAAAGAGGTTTTACAAAACTAGTTGAAATTTTTTATTGGAAAGAATATTACATTCAACCGGAAATTTTATTATATTTTAAATATTAGGAAATTTGCACAATGTTTCATATTTATGTATTTTTCTTTTAAATTGAAATCAATTTTATGAATAAATCTTGATTTCAATTTAAAAGCAAACTAATTACAGTAAATTTCTTAATATGGTTAAGTACACATTTCATATTCTATGGGGAAAAAATCCACATTCTCCCGAAAATAAAGAAATATTAAAAAAATATAGCCTTAATATTTTTATTATTTTGCTGGTTTCACCCATTTTAGTTTCACGACAGCCCTGTTTAAACGAACTGAAACCAGCTGATCCCATGATATTTAAATTATGTCCACGCTCTCTTCGTAATAAATAGTATATTTTTCTGATGGCAAATAATTAAATAAAACAAACAGAAAGGGATTTTTTTTTATAATTAGGATATACGATTCTACTTCAATACTTTATTTACATTCTTTCAGAGTTTAGACAATCCAATTAGTTTCGTTGTTTTATTTCAATTGCATTTTATTATCACCAATGGATAAGTGGGATTTTAATATATCAGTAATATGGATGTGAAAACCACTTTACGCCATTTAAACCCTCTCATGCCCATAACCCTTTAATTTTATTTTTCTCCAGATCTTTATTATAATCTCTTCTTCCCTTCTCAGGAATTATCCACTTTTTTTTATTTAGAATTGCGAGAAATTAAAATAAGATAAATCTTCCTATTGATACTGTTTGATAGTAAACCTAATATTGATTTCAAACTGATATTTTATTTTCCCTCCATTGTATAAATATTGCAATAAAATATATTTAAAGTTGAAGAAACGATTGAAGGTATTTCTGGTGAACTTCGAAAATTCCTTTTCCTTTCCCTATGATAAAGGAAAAGTTCCCTAGTTGATAAAAATTATAAAAACCATAACCTAAGCAGAAAAGAAGCTTCCAACCTCTTATTTTCTAATCAATAAATAACTCTTATGAAGAAATGTCCTTCTCAGTCGCAAACACAGAAATTGTACCTATCACTAGCTTAGCTTCCCTGACTACCTGGTTACCCGTCAAAATTTAAACAAAAATATTTTTTAAATGATTACCAATCTTCCATTGATTTATGCTGCATATACGCATGTTATTTGAAAGGGTAACATATATTTTGATATGAGCGTTTTCGATTTTCAAGTGTATTTATTATTGTTAGCCTTGTTTTGTTTTTAATTTTATATTTTTGATGTGAGCTTTTTATTTTTTTATTTATTTGTTATTATTATTATTATTGTATGAGAGCTTATCTGATTTTCATACATGTAAATTCTTGTTTACCCTGAGTTTATTATTTTTTCGTTATTCCCAATTTTGTCTTCTGTCTCTACATCTTTCCTGCTCAATTGCGTTTTGGATAATAGATTTTATTTTTGGTTTATTGCTATACTACTAGAATTCACTATTTCAATTAATTAATATTTGACACGATTTAACATTTTCATATATTTGATTTAACTCCTAGATAAGACAACAGAATATTTTTCTTTTTTATGAATTATAGCTAAAAGGACTGTATTTAATCTATTAATTTGCAATAATTTCAGTGAATAGATTACAATAATTTTAGCGAATAGATTGCAATAATTTCAACGAATAGATTACAATCATTTCAGCAAATGATCAATAAAAATAGATCAGAAAAAAAAGCCTTCCCAAAATAGAACAAACGGGGCTTTCATGACGAAAAAAACAGAATAGGGCTAGACTTATGTTGTATGTTAATTCAAAATAGACTTGTTAACATGATTGAGCATCTATTATAAATTAACCACAACCAATGCTTGTTTCTGAATACGGAAACAGTTACTGTAATCAGGCTGAAAGGAATGAATAAAATTGAAATGATTAATAAATCAAATAATTACCAGAACCGTGTGAGAATAGAGAGCATGTGCCTGCATTGTAGAGTTGATTAAGTGAGAAAGAGTTCAATTGTATCCTAGAGGCAGCGAGGAAAGATATAGATTTGACCATGGATAATAGACGGGAAACTACGTGTTGAAGGGACTTCCAATGAAACTCAGTCCATGGAGTAAGTGAAGATGATAGATAACCGTACTTAAGATAAGATAAATAGAATGTACAGAATCAAAGACTGAAAAAAAAATGACAATAATAAATTAGAGTCACGGGAGAATTGGTATGGCACGAACACCATAATGACGGACTGCTCTTATGTGTTGTTTTAACCTATTTTTGGGTCTTATTGGCTCTCATTAATTTTTGTTCGGACTTTTTTCTTGTTGGGATATTACTATTGTGTTTTGGCGTACGCCAAGCTTGTGCGTTACTTTTCGTTTTGGATTGGCTGCACTGTTCTTCACGCTGCTTTCTGATTGGCTCTCTTATAATCTTGTAATTTGTAGGCTCCATATTTAAATAGTGTAAAACTGTTTTTGTTATAAATGGTTGTTCTAGTATCCATATAATATTAATAATATTGTGTCTATAATCGTGTATTATAAAAATACAAATTAATATTTGTCAATTTTTAATTAATTTTTCTTATTCATTTTTGTCAATATAAAACCTGTTTTAAGAAAGAAATGCACAAAGAAGTGTACACTTATGTTCTTAGCGTACCTCCACGTTGTGTATCCCTAAATTCTTTAAGTACATATTCTTGTAATTTCTGGAAAAGTAAAAGGTTTGTACTAATATTTAACATTATCTATAACATTTTAAAATTTGTTTGCGTGTTCATCTTTCTAACAACTATGTAATTAATTTTTTATTGGTATGTGCGCAAATTCTTAAATATCTCATTGAAGAAAAAATGGAGTACAACCACTACTCTTTTAAATGCCTCAATTATGGTATTGCTAAATTTAATTTTTAACCATTAAAAACAAATCAAAACTTTAATTTTACAAAAATTCTTTGAGAAGGAAAATGTATAACTTATGAAATAAAAAAAAAATCATAAACAGTCTTTGAAATTGTAAATAATGTTCACTTTGAGTGAGATTTAGCATCCTAGACAATATATTTTAAATGCAATTTAACGTTCAACACAAATGCAAATTATATTTGCAATTAAACAAATAAATAACTTTATTAAATTCTTTATCATTGCCCATTACATTCAAAATGCTCCTACACAACGGAGAGCAACTCTGTATTCATGAATACATTGTAACTGTTCTGAATCCTTAATTTTTTTTCCTCCCATGTTTCCCTTTAACTGAATATGTACAATGGTAATTCAGCACCCGTAGCGCCCTCTGTCGAGATCTTCAAAATTTAGTGATGCAAATATATGTGCATAAATTTGCATTTGTAAACTGCCATTTTCTTAGGACTATAAAAATGCCATAGAATGGGGAAGAAGATTGAATAAACTTGATTGAGAAACTGATTTGTTACGTTAATGTCCAGAAAAGTTATCACAGGATATATGCATTTTAAGCAAAATGTATTTTAAGGAATTTATAGACACCAGAAGTTATTTAATTTCTGTTGAAATGTTTTATCTAATATGCGCATTTTTGTGAACTGTATAAATCCTAATCATTTATGAACGGCCAAATCTGCAATATCACATTTACCCCAGCAATTTGACATAAAATGCCAAATACCTGGGGAAATATTTACATCCTCATGTAAAGTAAATATTAAAATATTTACATCACGTGATGTAAATATTTGCACGCTGTATATAAAATTGACGGTACCTCAAATTATTTTCGTTATGTGGTATTTTCATAATTAACTTTATAACGTAATTTCGTTTTATCGTTCCTAAGAAATTTTCGAAGTAACGTGTTTCGTTAATTTTTCAATCAAAATTTTAAAGAAATTTCATAAAGGAATATATATATATATATATATATATATATATATATATATATATATGTGTGTGTGTGTGTGTATATTACATAGATCTTTTGTTATTACTTATGTAGATAAAGCCTCTAATAATTATGCTATTATTTGTAAAAAATTCTATATTCAATATCTGCTAGATTATTTAAAAAATAATAGTCTATTTAAAATTGATTCACACTCTCTTAATAGTATCAAATTGAAAATTATCAATATGTATAGTGATTTAGATATTAATAATAAATTTTTGACATTTCCATATATTGTGCTTATACCTAAATTTCATAAAAATCCTATTAAATTTAGAACTGTTACTAGTGGTCATAATTCATACTCTACCACTGCTAGTAAATTATTACTAAATTATTTAAATGTACTAAATAGCAATTTACGAGATTCTGGTGATAGCTACATTATTCTAAATAACAGTAAGGAATTAAAAAATAAATTAAAAACGCATGGTAAAATAATAGGATTTCAAACTTTTGATTTTAAAGATCTATTTAATAATATTAAGATCACTGATCTATATGATGTCATTTTAGCTTTATATAATGCTTATATTACTAAACATTCTAATCTTACAAAATTTACCAATTTTCCTAAGCTTCTCCATTTTGTTCTTTTCAATAATTATATCTTTCAAGGTAATAAATTATACTTACAAGTCTCAGGTGTTCCACAAGGTGGCTGTAGTAGCAGTATGTTAGCTAATTTATACCTATATCATTATGAAAAATTCTTTACTTCAACTGATTATAAAATTTATAGATATGTAGATGATCTGATTTGTCTTGTATTTACTGATAACTATGTCATAGATATAGATTTCTATCCGGATAATTTGGAATTAATACCTAATGAAACTTCTATTAGTAATAATGTTTATTATTTGGATTTAAATCTAATTATAGAACCTGCTCATGGGATAGTTACTAAATTATATGATAAAAAAGATTTTTTTAAATTTAATATTAATAAATTATTACCTTTTAATTCCTGCAACTCGATTCAATTGTTTAGAAATATTATACTTAATCAACTTTTTAGAATTTATAGATTATCAGATAAAAAATTTCATGCTTTGCACATTAATAACCTCAAAATTACCAGTAAAATGTATCAATATCCTGCATATTTAGTCAATAGTATAGTTAATAAGTTTCGATTAGCCTAAAATTCTCATATTCTCCCCTTATTATCTTATTTTAGCCGTACTTCTTCATTCTCCTGCAATTATATTTTCATCTTTTTATCTCGAAGCTTTAACAGTTGAATAACTCATTTTATTGCTTTTGCGCAGTACTGTTTTTATTACTCTCTTTGGCAACAGCAAATCACATCTTTTCATTTTGGCATATGGCAACGATGATCCAGTCATATTTTGCTCGTCATGGTTGCGCTGAAGAGGTGCGTTTTCAGGTATTTATGTTTCCTTTATTGTTCCAATCTTTATGCTTGTCGTCCATATAACACAAGTTTATAGATAAAATCTATCTTGTGTTTCAGAAACAAGCATTTTTGTGTTCATTTCGAAAAGATATATGGACCCGATGAGAATTTTTTCGAAATGAACTTTTCGTAAGCCTAATCTCGTAAGCCTAAATCTCCTCCATGTGCAAGCTTTTTTGCTTGATTTTTTTGTTTTCTTATTTGCATTCCTCATTTTTGAAATTTGTTGATTGTCTTTGTCCTTATGACTTGCATTATGCTTTATTATTTCCTCTTTTTGTCTTAATTTCTTTGTATTTGTAGAAAATTTTGGAATAGTGTATTATGAGTTACTACATACAATCTAACTTTGGATTTAATAATTTATTTTTATATATATATATGTATATATGTGTATATATGTATATATATAAATATATATATATATATATATATATATATATATATATATATATATATATATATATATATATATATATATATATATACAGAGAGAGAGAGAGAAATAGTTAGTAGAAATAGTTTATAGATATATCTATCTATTTCTTCAGAAACATACATTTTTGTGTTTGCTTCTACAAGACACTTGGACATGATTACGAGTTTTGTAGAAGTGAACAAATCTTGATTTAGGCTTAGAGCCTTGTCCACGTGTATAGCGTTTGTGCTTGGATTTCGCCTGTTTTTCTTTTATCGATCCCATACCTTTGTTTTTTGATACTTTTCTTTAACTTGTTGATTCGAAATTTATTTTTACCATTTGCTTGAAAATATGTTGATTTATGCTTTTACTTTGTAAGCCTGTTAGATAGATGGGTTTTTCGAGTTACAGCTTCTAACTTTTCATTTATTGGACCTTCAAACCTTTCTATTATATATATATATATATATATATATATATATTTGAATACAAGAGTACGTCAGGAATGTAATAATGAGGGACTGCATATCTTTGCTACAAACTGGCTATTTTTAGAGAACATAATATTTAAAATAATATTTATGAACCGCATTTTCTGTTTTTTATTTTACAATATTTATTGTTATTTTATTATTTTTAATTTTATAGGTACGCATGTTTAATAATAATTTGTGGTTTTGTTTTATAATCATTAAATTGGGAATTATTTTATGGATTATATCGAGTAGTAGTTGATAAAGAGTTAATAATATTAATGACTAATTTGGGAGGATATGCAGGAGGAGTTGCCGTATTGAATACTTCTAAAAAATATATTAATTTATATAATTATCATCATAAATTTCATTTATGCCTGGTTTAATATAATATTTCTAAATACAGATAAATGTAGACAAGATTTAAAATGCTGAGTTTTAGAAGTATTAAAATTTAAATCTTTAATTTTATCATATGTTTATAGCTAGATTATTATTTTCTACATCTAAATTTAAATCTAAAATGTTAGCAGCATTAGAATCAATATTACTATCAGTTATTTGATGATTATTAGGATGAAAGTTAGATGCAATAGGATTATCATTATAGCATACACATAGTATATCATCTAAATATCTATACATGAGCATATTATGCAAACCGTGATTATAGTTTTTTCATAGAAGTATAAACATAGATTATCGAATAATGATGAGGCACATTCCTAGATGTGGATACCAAACTGCTGCTTAATAAAAGTTGAATATAATTTTCATACACTATGAAATTAAGTAGGATTTTTTAAAGAGCCATGATGAATATTTCAAGGTAATGTTTTACTGTTTAAATATTTCTAAAATAATTTTAAAGATACCATCAATGTCTATATTAGTCTTTAAAATCATAGGTATATATATGCTATGGATATTAGTAAGAGTTTTTAATTTCTTAACTAATTCAAAACTTTATTTTAAATTTTACTTTATTTTAAATTTGTATTAAATGTTTACCAGGGTATAGTTGTATATATATATATATATATATATATATATATATATATATATATGTAGAAAATTTTGGAATAGTGTATTATGAGTTACTACATACATTCTAACTTTGGATTTACTAATTTATATTTATATATATATATATATTTATATATATATATATATATATATATATATATATATATACGTGTTTTGTATTCTTTTCCATTTGATTGATGATTTGCTGTTTTATATTTTATTCTGTGGGTGTTTTAGAAAGTTAGGTTTATCGTGTTGCAGCTTCTTACATTTCGTTCATTGGATTTTCAAACTACTATATATATATATATATATATATATATATATCCATCTCGCCAATCAATGATCTATCCATTGAGTCACTGGGACGGTATTATCTTTTTCTACATAGTTGAAATGAGCCCGCTATTTGTTCTAATGAATATAATGGCTTTTTCCAGTAGGTTTAAGGGTAGTCTCCATTGGCTGAAATATTAGAATGGCTCTCCATTGCGTTAACACTGGCTGAACGATATACACTCCATTCCAATTTATTTTAACTTCAAATATCCATTGGACCCAAAATATAAGCGATTTGGAACCTTTTAACTTAACCGTATCTCCTTTGTTTTCGGTATGTCTATTTCCTTGATATTATTTTGCATTTTTATTTGTTGCTGCTTTGCGCACGTAAATAAATAAATATATATATATTAGTAAAAAGAAAGGTACAATGTTTACTGCAATTCCAATTTACAGTGAGCAAAGCAGCAACAAATAAAAATGCAAAATAATATCAAGGAAATAGACATACCGGAAACAAAGGAGATAGGGTTAAGTTAAAAGGTTCCAAATCGCTTATATTTTGGGTCCAATGGATATTTGAAGTTAAAATAAATTGGAATGGAGTGTATATCGTTCAGCCTGTGTTAAAGCAATGGAGAGCCATTCTAATATTTCAGCCAATGGAGACGACCCTTAAACCTACTGGCAAAGCCATGATTTTCATTAGAACAAATAGAAGGCTCATTTCAACTATGTAGAAAATATAATATCGTACCAGTAACTCAATGGATAAATCATTGATTGGCCAGATGGAAATACGCAGTTCGAATTCCTATTGGAGGACGCGTTTTTTACAATAGCGCTCAAACTACTTTAATTTGGGCGCTAAACGCAGTGGATTCCTCATATTTCAAAAATATTATTTCGATTTTCCCTAGAAACCTGTCATTTATAAAAGCGATTTTTAATTCACGACTATTAAAAATCCTGTATAAAGTAGAGGAATCAGGAGGTTGTTCAGCTCTAAGGTTTTACTTTGAAACCTGACGGAGGAGAATGTGGGGTATAATTCAATTTTGGACAAAAAAAAGTATCGTCCTGGTAACTCAATGGATAAAGCTTCGGCTGGACAATTGAAGATCTGGTCGAATCTGAGTTCTTTACAGTAGTTTCTTTTCCGCCTGGATATGAGGTCCGAGATCGGTCCATGAATAAAGGGGGACCCAGACCATCCGGCCTACCCGCAGGTGTGAGGTATCTGTTTGGACGGCCGGGACAGTGCCACCCAATTTAGACCGGAACACAGTGGGGCATCCACAGGGACCGTACGCTCCTTCCCTTGCCACTAATATCTCGGAAGGGCTTTCGGACCCACAGAATTAACGTATCCATATTCCGCGAAAGGTATGGGCAGAGTCGGAAATCAAACTCGGGTTATCCGAGTGCAAGCCCCGTGCCTTAACCACTGGGCTATTCCGTCCCCCAATCGGCCATTTCAACTTCGGCACCTTGTACACATTATCGATAAGGTTCCCGGCCACACACTTAGCTACAGTAAACCTTCGGGTCTGTCGTGTGGTCTGGGTTTTCAACATTATCGATAAGGGAAAAAAATAAATCCAACGGGCCTGGCCCACACAGAAATCTCCAGAGATACAGTCGACCGTATCCGTGTCTGTATGCGCTAAAATATCTATCTATATTTAGCCGACACAATTGTAGTTTTCTAAATAGAATATTAAAAATTTTAGTTTTGCCAGGTATTATAATACTCCATGCATAACACTGCTATCCTCTTATGCAGGAAGTTGCGATCTAGGGAACCAAGGGCCCCTCCTCCATAGCTGAAGTCAACAAATCCAGTTTATAATATTTTTTTCTTCACATTTCTTCTCGACACTTATCCTGAAAATCCAACGTGGGTTCAAATTTATGGGTGTCCCCCCCCTTCCCCGACTCTGACAGCAGTTATAGATCAAAGACGGTGCCTGATAAATTATGTATGACCTCGAGCGGCCAGAGCTTCTCTGACATTTGGAACACGGCCGCGCTCAACAGTCATAAATCTGTAATTTTACCAGCATCGCCCGATGATGAAGGAACGAAAAAGAAAAAGAAAAAAGCTTTTAAATACTGCTTCTTTAATTAGCGTGCAGCAGGGTAAAAAAGTTTCCTTCCCAAGAATTGTATTTCAGATATAAAATTGAATAACAAAAGGGACATTCATAAAAAAAATCTGATGTTTCCAGCTCATAAATTTTCCTTCAAATTAATAATATTTGTTCATGGAAAAGCAATAACAAATTTTCGAGCCTTGTTATGGATAAATCTCACTGAAAATCATTTACATTCTAGTACTTGCTAATTTAAATTGTCCCACTAAATTTTGCTAATTTAAATTGTCCCACTAAATTTTATGTACTGTATCGCGAGATATCACGCTCTTTGTGATATAATATTACATATAATATTACGAGAACAGCTACAGATAACTCCTAAGCAGTAGTGCCAATCCATTTCCAGTCAACAGTATAGTAACTCCCGGTTATAACGCGGATTCGGATACAACGCGGGTAATAAGCCTGTCTCCCTTTCTTTTTCCGTCGTTCCGTCTCGTGTCAAATTTCAAAAGGAGGTTCTTAACGCTTTTAATTTCCGAAAGTTAAATTTCCGATTTTCTTTAAATTTTTAACATTGAAGGAAAGAGCATACAGAGTAAAGCTAGACTAATTCATAACCAAGGAAACGATTAAAAACTGCTAGAGAAAATGTTAGATGTAGAATCCACGCGAATAGAAGTTGATGAAGAAGACAGAACACTTGTGATTCTGCCCAGCAGTGGATCTAAATTGAAAATCTAACTAGGGAAAGAAGAAATTAATAGAAAATTGTAAATAAGTGGATTGCTATTAAAGAAATAGAGTACAGGGTAGACCTCGATTGGGAATTAATAAGCAAGGAAACGGCGAAAAACTACTAGAGAAAATGTCATGATGAACAATCCACGGAAATAGAAGTTGACGAAGTATACAAAACACTTGATATTTGTACAGTAATGATGTGTATTGCCATAAAGTTTTAGTCTTTCTATTAAAAAAATAATTAAAATCTATCAAATACTAATTGCATTCATAATACAGTAAACCTTTCATTCATGTAAACGCAAGCATTCTGTAAATGTTTTTCCTTATAACGCGGTTGGTTTGATAATGTCGGAAACCCGCGTTATAATTGGGGTTCACTATGCTTATAAAAAGTCTACTGATTTGATTATAGTAGGAATATTTATTTTTTTGTGATTTCGGTTGTTAACGTACGGCAATTTGAGAACTGCGTTTTATTAATGATATGTATGACACATTCGCTTTTAAATAAAGGATGTATCTAAAAGGTAATTTAATTTTGTATGATATATAGAGGGAATAAGTCAAATATTCAAATTACGGATAAATAAAATCCTATTTAATAATATTTCAGTGATTATTGGGTTTGCAATGCAAGCCAAAGTGTTGAGTTAAATTACCATGTAAATATATATACGCAGCACAAGGCACCATTTGGATTTTTCCAGACGGTGGTCTCCAGTATTCAAAAATGCTCTTCAGTGTTCTCTTTGGATTTCTTTTCATGTCAATTCTAGTAATCTAGTTAATGATTTCTCAGTGACGCTCAATATGAGTTCATATATAATGCACTTTATTTATTTATTTTTTTATTTATTTCTCATCTTCATTTTCCAATTAATTTTCTTACGCTCATTTGGGCGTTTAAATCTAGGTTAGTTGCATTAAAGAAAGAAATCTAATAATTTTCGAAACGTACACATGATTACTTCTCTGTATTTGCTTTGCATTTTACGTTTTAATCCAGTTCATTATTGAAAAATTAAGTTCTCTAAAGACACTACATCGTCTTATAAAAACAAGTGAGATATATACCACGAGATACAAGTGAGATATAAACAAATGAGGTATATACCACGTAATATTCTCCTTTAAGAATCCTTTTTTATTTATATCTACCTTGCGTCGATTTGTAATTTTGACCCCGTTCAAATTTTAAGTTACGCTTGGCGACTCATTCTCGACTCTGTGTAATTCAAGTCTCTTCACAGTTATTTTTGACGTTTTCTCATAAAGATCGGACTTGACTGCCCTTTCAAATTTGCATTTTTCCTGTAATAAAATAATATTTTATAATTGTACTTTTCTCGTGATATACTTGCATTTTGAATCCGTTTAAAATATATTTTATATTTTTTGTGTATATTTCTTGTAATCGTCTGTTCATTTACTAATTTTATATTTATTTATGCAAATTTACTATGTTACTGATCTATATATGAACGATCCTATTTACTTTCCATGTAGGGCATTTTTTACTTTGTACGTCTTATAAGAAGTTTTAATAAAATACCTTCTGTCTAAAGTTGTGTCCTTAATCTTATTTGGTTGAAATCAGACGTGATACCAACTTATTTATTTACAAGTGAGATAGTTAATAGAACAATACTGTTTAAAATGGATTCCGAGCCGCAACATATAAGAATTAAATACATTTCCCTCATACGTATATTAAACAAGTGGAAACTTAAGCTTGTACTGCTTATAAAAAATCATTTTTATTTCAAAATGTGAAAGGGTCGCTTATGTCGCTCTAGAGTGCCAGGTGGTAGAGTTGAGTATATATGCATTTTGCTTGATTTAGCCTTCGCTCGACCAACATTACGACAAACCCTCGTGCGACAAAAATTATGACAAGGAGTCCAAAAAAACCAACTTGAAAGGTAATCGCATAGTGTCATAAAATATTTGTTTATTTGTCTGCTAGTTAATTGTTTATAATCTGATATGGTCATCTATGTTAAACTGCGTAAAAACTACATATCCATCTGTATGTCAGACAGAAAGATGCACCATTATTAGTAAAGCTCGGAAGTGAACTTCCAGTGAAAACAGTGAAAAATACTAAAATAGGCAGGCAAGTAAGCTAAAACGTCAAAGGCAGAAAAAAATGTACATAATGTTTTTAATATATAATTACTTTTGTCACTTAGAATGTGTTTTAGAATTGAAAATATTATTTAGACTTCTACGGAGGTAATAGAGGCGCATTTAAAGCTTAGACATTTGTAAGGACCCATTTTAATAGAAGCTGAATTATTAGTATCATCTTTGAAGCAACTGTTTTTACTTTCCATGGTAATGCATAGGGAGATTATTGGAATCGTGTCGAAAATTTCAACTCGAGTTTTCAACGGATCTACGTATACCGATTTACTGTTTTGAGTACCCTAGAACACGAAAAACTATTTTTAGCGTGATGTCTGTGTCTTTTGTATGTCGGTTTGATTGTCTGTCTATCCATTTAATGTATGTATCCACTCAGAAATTAATTGACGAAATTTCATAAAATTCAATAGGCAAGTCACTTGTGGATGACCCTGGTGCTGATTAGAATTTGGTACGATTCGGGATAAAAGAATCTGCCTTTTTTGTAAAATGACCCTGCAAAAATCATCAAATTTATTAAATGTTGAAGAGTCATTTCGTGCGATTTTCTCATGAATCGTAGCGGTCGAAAATAATATCTCAGAGTTTCCATCTTAAAACAGTCGGCGCGGCGGTTTGTTTGTTGTAGTTGTGGTTGTTGTTATACAGGATGTCCTAAAAAGATTGAAACGTGCTTTAATTCTTTACCTGTTGGAGATAAGTGGGCAATGTAAATTGCAAAAATGTTGAAAGTAAGGTAGGAAATAAGACTACGTTAATGAAATAGTCCTCCCATTAATTTTCAAAAAGTTACACTTTTTAAATTTTTATACGACCCCCTTAGACAAATTTGGTCAGAAAAATTTTATTTTTAATGCAACAAGATCATTAAAAAACCCCGCATATCTGTATCTTTAAAATAAATTGAATTATGATAAAAGAAAATCTGACTTATGCCAATTTTCCGTACCATGTGAAAGGCTGCTTCATCAATGAAAATAGGGTCCATAAACAAATTGACGATGGAAATTGTTTAGATCAAAAATACGTTAATATGTGTCAAATTTTTTTATCATAAATGCATCTAAATATAGCAGTACACAGACAGAGATCATATAAAGCAGTGGTACTCTCTACGCGGTTGGGTATCCTATGTATTATCATCCAGTTTTATCTTTTTTGTGATATGTCACACATTTACATTTCTAATTTGATATAGGGTCCCCATTCACAATGTTCAATTAAATATAACTCGCTCAATTTTAAAGATACAGATATGCGGGTTTTTTTAATGATCTTGTTACATTAAAAATAAAAGTTTTCTGATTGACCAAATTTGTCTAAGGGGTTGTATAAAAATAAAAAGTGTAGCTTTTTGAAAATTCATGGGAGGATTATTTCATTAACGTAGTCTTATTTCCTACCTTACTTTCAACATTTTTGCAATTTACATTGCTCACTTATCTCCAACAGGTAAAGAATTAAAGCGCGTTTCAATCTTTTTGGGACACCTTGTATGCGGGCCTATTGTTCAAACGATCTTTGGTATTTCAAGAATTCGCTGTGGCTTCCTAAGTAATTTTAATCAGAGGTTTGCATCTTAAATCATTTTTAGCACTCTAATTTCCTATAATTTTCGGCAAGATATGCTATATCACTCTATCCCGACAAAAAAGGTTCTTTTTGTCTTTTAAATCGTTTTTAAATTATAGTTTTACGTCTCAATGAAAAATGATCCTTTTTATCAAAGATTTCTAAACTATCCAATTTATTCAGAAGCATACGGAGAATATCCGTATTTCTGGTAATTAAACATACAGATTCATTTTCTAGGCTCTATATCGATGTTCCTATTACTGAATTAGAAGATCTAACCCCTTAATAGTTCATTGATTAGTATAAAATACGTGTCAATTATCCATAAATGTTATTAAAGTAGAATATATAGCATATATATTTTTCTAAAAAGAAAAGATAAAACATTTTAATGCAAAATGTAATCTAAAAATGTAAAAGTAACGCAAAATATACACTGTATAAAAGAAAATGGATAAACGTAATTTATTGAAACATATAAGAACAAACAATTTCATATGCAGAACTTATAGTTCGAAAATATAAAATTACGATGTTGTTTACGGTGATATTTCCATAAATTCAGATAAAAGAGCACCACAGCGTTTACTAAACATAAATCCTACTTATTTCCGAAAACTGACGGAATAGCGCCATCTATAAAATTATAGGTAGAAGAGAAAGCATCGCCTTCTTTTTCGCTGTGGCACCTTAGAATAGCATTACTCTTAATTCTCAGCATTTCTTGTCTTATATATGTGCTGAGCGAATCGTTTTTATATTCTTGCACAAGGATTGTATCAAATGTACATATGTATTAATTTACGAAGCCCAAATATATATATATATATATATATATATATTGCTGGAAAATATAGATTGAGCATGCGTGTAGGAAATGTAGTAAATAGAGCAAAATGTTCTTTATAAAAATATAAATTTTAGACATAAAAGGGGGGATTTTTCTGCGAGTAGAGGATAGAAACATAAATCAGTTAACATTTACCTAGTCGCATGGGGTATATTTGGTTTTCATTTATATAATTTATGTTCTGGACTTTCGAAATTTTCCTGGATTTAAATTAATAACTGTGAGTTTAATTCACTGTTAAAATATAACGCGGCGAAATATGATCATTTTTCAAAGCAGAGGTTCACAACTTCAGGCCAATAGACCCCCTTGGATCCACAAGGAGCTCCGTGGGACCAAAAGAGATTCAGTAATCGAACACGTATATTCGGGTTTCACGATTAATCACTCAATGCTTTATTACATGCATGGGCCAGCAGTGACACAGAATAATAAGCGCTTTGGTCTTCTGTCTATATCTGACTGGTTCCAATCTCGAATACGTCGCGGAATCCGCCAGGTAATGCAGAATGTTTGCAGTGGCTCGAAATGCACTTCAAACTGCAAGCAGCGCGCCTACATAATTTTCGGGCCCCTATCCAGAAAATATGCGATCCCCCTACTAACCTCTATTGTACAAGTTATTGGCTCATTTTATACAAACTGTTCATGCGGTTCGAGTCTCTATGCAATGCATCCTCCCCCCTCACCTATCAACCACCCTAACTGTATGACCCAGCCATCGTCGTGTGCCAGAAATGTTAGAAAATCAACCAGACGTTATATATATGTACTAATATATATCGCCACTAGCACTCCGCAAAATAAGATGATATTATAGCATTCAGCGACTATAATAGATCAAATGTTAAAACATAACAAGAATACATCTATATTTCCGTGTAGAACCTCTATTCTCTTACGTATTCATCTTATATGTAAATTGAGAGACGTAACTCATGAAATATATGTATGAATATAAATAAAAAATTCTATTTTTATGGTGAGAAATTTATACACTCATTTTATTCATTCAAAAAATCAAATCTTACGCTGAAGGTCCTTTAAACATGTTATAAACTCTTATGCCATTTCCACCCATAAAGGACAAGAGATGTCCTACTGTAACACATTCTCCATTCAGAAAATCTCTTAATCATATTTATTCTACAGATGAAAGTACATTTTCCCATAGCTACCAAATCTCCCCAAACCATAACTACTTGAAGACTTCCTTGAGTGCCGTTTCTCCATTAAAACGTGAGAAACATTACATGCAATTACTTTTATTCCAACCGTTCAACTTGTTCAGCTGAATCATAATTCTCGACTCTGTATTTATTCGTATATTTAAACCTCGTAACGCGTTTTAGGAAAATAACGCTATCGAAAAAGTCTATCTGGGGAAATTATGGCCGCTTTCGGACACTATCTAAAGCGATAACTGCTCAGACAGAAAAACTAACCTGGCTAGTATAGTCCGTTCTAAAGTTATGGCTGTCTGTAATGCGGTGAGTAGCAACCCCGCTGTCAAACGTGCTCGTCATGCGTATGAAGACACTCCCTTAGTAAGCGACTCCACCATAAGTTAGATAATGTATTACATAAGAAGCAAAATCTAATTTACTTAGAATAGCGGTTACTTTGATGTCATAAATTATCAAGTTGGATTTTAGCTTGAGTTTGAAATGGAATTTATTTATTCCCATCTATTCAAAGTCATAATAGTAATATTAAGTTATGTACAGCTGTAAAAAATAAAGAGAAAAAAGGAAACACCCGATCGCAATTGCACAATTTACATCACAGAACAAAACGAAAGATATCTTGCGATAGGGATTAAGTTCGTCTACAAATATCAGTATTTGAAATTTGCTTTAGGGGGCCGTCTTCACAGTTATTTTGGCACTAACTTTGACATCTTTAAGGGTCATCATTGATCATTATATATTCAGATTCTATGGAAAATCTCAAGCAGATTTGAAAAAAAAAGGTTACCATTTTTATGGAAGAAATTGTTTTTGTTGACCTCGACGATGTGTTTTGAAAACCATCTATGATTAAAAATATCGAACACCGTACTTAAATCATCCATGTTTCAAAAACAGGTACTATCTACGTGTAACACTAAAACAAAACTTCCCCAAAATGCATTTGATAGTGACAGAACATTACATACTGCAGGAACCAGACTGCCATCTGGAATCCGCCTTTCTGGTGTAGAGTTTAATTTTTAGACGCTCCAATAATGGCTTTCGAGGATTTTTCCAGCCAATTTTGGGCCTTTTTTTATTATATATTATTTTTAATGTACAACGTTTTCGGAGAATTTCGATATGTAACGGTCCCCTTGTCCTCGATGATTTTGCCCTTGAAGAGTTCGAAGTTAGTGCCAAAATAATTATGAAGACGGTCCCTTATGCAAAATTTGAATATTGATATTTGTAGAATACATTAATCCGTATCGAACGATATCTTTCGTTTTGTTCTGCAATGTGAATTGTGCAATTACAGAAGGATGGGTGTTTTTTTTTTTTTTTTTTTTTTTTTTTTTTTTTTTTTTTTTTTTTTTTTTTTTTTTTTTACGGCTATGCGTCTTAGTACGTTTTTTCCATTTTATGAACAGTTTATTTTATCCCTCACATGTACAACAACAAGAGTTCTGTAGTTATTTAGATCAATTTTTACATCATATTAATAAGAGTATTAACGTTATCCGTGGAAAATGCATTCTTTTTAAGAAAGCGCCATAAAATAAAAATTAATGACTTCAGCCTCTTACAAAAGTGTAGTGATCTTTCTCAATATTAATAAGTTAAATAAAGCATATGAGCCAGTGAAGGGAGCTGGTTTTGCTTTCGAAGCTAATTTTTAAAGCACGCCATTTTTCAGACCTCGGCAGGGGTAAATCAAAAATTTGCTCCGTTAGGTTCTGTACAGCAGTTGATACTATAAGTGTGCAAAGATTAAGTCTTCTTCAACGGGGGATTTCTGCAGGGTCTGGAGAAATAAAAACGCGTTAAACTATTATATATAGTGATTCAGGTTTTAAATCCGTTTTTGAGTATGACGCATAACATTAAGTCTAGCCTCATTATTGAACATGTCGTATCAAGTTATCTGAGCATACTTAATTAAATAATGAATTTAAAAATGGAGGAAAATATCGGAATGGCAAAAGTACATAATCTAGTTCAAAGTACATAATATTGAAGATAAATTGCTGCCCTTCCCCCTCCACTCTCCCAGAAGAAAATGCAATTCACCGTATATATCCGATAGGCGTTTGTTTCACAGTTAAAATTATGATTTCAGTTATCTTTCATTTGCAAACTAAAGCATTTCCCATTCCATTTCGGAGATGGACAACGTAATTCTATACTACAGAAATGCATCAGCATAAACAGTTTAAATCGTTAGGTTCAAATTAGGATTCAAAAACGTTATCTGTCGCAAAAGAAATAGAAATCTTTAACCCCATGTCCCCCAAATAAAAAGAAAAATAAATGAAAACAGTATATAATTTTGTTCTACGTACATGATCTTTCAAAGAAATGCACATTTCAAGTATAGTATTCAATCAAGTATAGTATTCACTTCAAGTATAGTACATTTCAAGTATAGTAGTAGTTCAAGTCAAGTATAGTATTCTCCAAGCTAAGATTTAGCCATATTTCTAAGCATCATGCTGTCCCAAACTCACAGTGGTGACTCTCAAGTCGATTTTCAGCCAGAAGGGGAAAAAAACATTTTATATTATTTTAGTTAACTGGTTAATTTGGTTTCAGTTGGTTGAATAGTTGTGGAGAAAAACAGGCTACTTAACTTAGTCATGCAAAATGCACATGCGCACAACACGTGTAAAGCACGAGCAGCATTTAAAAACGAAATATTCATATTATTTTTACACGCTTAGAACATAGGCTATATTTGTACAAAACTTGACGTCAGTCAGTTGACTAGTTTCTAAAGTATCTCAATTTCATGAGCATTACGTTCGGTCGTATATCGCACGACTCGTGCAAAATTTAAAAATTATCGTGATTTTGTTTTTGCCTTTGTATGGAAGCGCAACTTTTCACTCGGTTGAGCAGTTTCCAAAAAAAAAAGAAAAACATTATTATATCAATTTGTGGGCAGGCAGACGGACTGACCGCTACATAGGATTTTTTCTTTTTTTTCCTTCGTTTTTTGCAAAACGCAGATTCAAAGACATACAAATTTTTAATTTGGATGAAAAGTATTTTTTACATGGAAACAATTACTTTTCTTTAGCAAGGGAAGTAAAACTGAAGTAACAAGACACTAGGACTAGAGTTTGTTTCACACTCCAAAAAATATTATCCCAGTTGCCCTGTAGTGAAGAACATTTTCCTATTCACTAAAGAATCAAGGCATCGGTTGACAACTTTCAGTTTTCGGATTTCACTGAATTAGATATCTTTTCTATTTATGTGGATATACATTTCGTTAGTAAGCACTAACAAAAGGTATATTTCTTCGTGCTATATTGTAGTGACCGTTTCTATATACTTACTGTGAGGTGCATGAGCGTGCTTGGATGTTAGTAAAGTGTGTGAAGTTCTCAAGTTATCAATTGTTGGGCTGACATAGCCCAGTGGCTAAGGCGTTGGGATCGCACACGGTAGACCATGGTTCGATCCCTGCTGCCTAAAACTATCTCTGTGTCTATACGGAGTATGTGCACATTAAATTTGTAGGCACAAAAGTCCATGTGAAAGATGATGGGTTTATGGAAGAATGGTACGTTCCCTGTGGTTGTCAACCCCATTGTGGTTTGGTCTAAATTGAATGGCATTGTCCAGACCACCCAAACAGTTACCTTACACTTTCGGGCAGGTTGAACGATCTGAGTATGATAAAAGTGTTATCAATTTAAATAATTTCATGAGTATTAAAATTAAATTAAATATAAATTAATTTATATTATTTGTGGAAAAATAAATTGATTTACTTATGGAACTCATGTAAGCAATTCACCTCGTGCATTTTAAAGAATATATTCAATTTAAAGCCCCATAAAATAACACGGCTGCTAGAATTTTTTTACGTCCAAGCGCCGCTTTACTAAAAAAGCGTTGAATCGATTGTTCGAATTACAACTCTGAGCAACAACACACAGGTGCTAGTTTGGCAATAACCATCTTATACAGAAAAAAAAGATATATAAAAATAAAAAAACGAGAAAAAGGCGTCGGCCCAAACACAATTATATAGAGGTGGCTAAGAAAGCCTCTTCTCTATTTACTCACGTCATACACTTTAAGAAACTAAGTTTGGATCACGTTCGGCTTGGTTACATTTACCGGATTAAAGAACACAATAGAGTAGATAGATATCGGCGCTTTGGGTTCCGGGAATTGCAGAGGCTTGGGCTCAGATGCAATTGAATGCTATCATGCTGGAACTCGAGCACACTTTCCACGTCTCTGTCGTAAAAACACTGCAATAGTAGTGGAAGGAAAAAAAAAGGGGGGGGGGGAGAAAAATCAATAGATTTCTCGAAAGAACTGCTTCGATATTTCGCAGCCCCAGGATTATGCAAATACGTAGCATATTTTTTCCAATTACGTCTCGAAATTTTATCCAATCATTTAAATGACTGCTTCAGAGATAAGCTCAGTGAATACTTAATAAGGGGCTGTTCACCAGTTTTTAGGGGTTAAAATGTGCCCTGGGAAAAGAGAGATAAGTTAGGCTATGAAATTTAGGCTTTGAGAGGGAGTTTTTTTTCTGAAGGAATGACCTATATCAGTTGCAGTTGGCAGTCTTATTGAATAAATGAACGAATAAAAAATATTTTATTGGGAATAAAGGATTTAAACACAATTAAACTTGCTTTAAGTAAAATATATTTTTACGATAACATAATAATACCAATTAGTATGGCTTTCTTTCATTTCTTTTGTCCTGTGCATATATTAATTTTATATTTAATATGTCATGAACGTATGTCTACTAACTTTTGTATTGCAAAGGCTTATTTGGGTTTGTAGTTAGTATTCTGGCCCTCTGATCCATTTGTGTTTCTAGCATAGGATTCGATTTCTGAATATGGGATGGGATGGGAGGGGGGGGGGGGGGTTCTGAAATATTGTAGATTACAATATTTCAGAACATAGAATCAGAGGTAGGATAACCCAGTGGTTAGAGCACGGAAGTTGCACTCGGAGGACCCGAGTTCAATTCCCCGCGCTTCCCAAACTATCCCCGTGTCTACGCTAAGTACGGACATGTTAAATCTATGGGTACGAAAGCCCTTCCGAAAGGTTTGTGGCAAGGGAAGGAAGGTATGGCCCCTATGGATGTTATCCCCACTGGATTCCGGTATAAATTAGTTGGCAGTGTACCGGCCATCCATACCTTACACCTTCTGGTAGGTAAGACGGTCTGGATCGAAAGAAAGAACATTGGAGCAGCCAGAATCTCTGATAAAAGGTATCAATAATCATAGATAATTACATTCCTGAATATTGTTTAGCCCATGTGAGCATCAAGAACTAATGTAGTTGTTCAATCACTGGAAGGAGAGGGGGTATATGTGACAACTAACTCCTCTGGCTACGACATTGGTTTTGAATTCACTTTAAACTGCCTAAACTGTATGTCCCGGCTAATTTAGCCCTCACGTGATCGAAATGACTGTAATGTCAGTACCAAATGAACTTAGCCGTAATCAACTTTGTACGACTCTGTAAGTATATAAACACTGATACTTAAAAGTAACGCTTACAATTCCATAGCCCACAATTTACTCATCAAGTATTGTATTATTTTAATATTGTTTAATATTGTATTATTTGTTTGATGCTTAGAGCGGTATTTTGAAACGATTTTCTTTTAGTTAAAACTTTAAAATGAATTATTTTACAAGTTGTAAGAACATATAAATTAAACATGAATTTTTATAAATTCATTTCTCTATAGTTCAGTTCTATTAAGCTCCCTTTTCTCAAAGAACATAAATGCCAAAAACTACTCTATCTTATTTTGGCACCAGGACTGTTGTATATGCGGGGAAGTTAGAGAGTGGAAATGTTAGTCGGCAAATTTTGTATGACTTGAAAAACAGAAAAAATCTAAAAATATGACATAATTTGCTTTCATTTAAGAATTTTTATTTCTACAAGATTAATTTCTGTGAGCAGAAATGTCTCAAATAATATAGGCTTATTAATTATTATTTTATGTTGCATAAAGTGAGATGTTAATTGTGAAACTTTTTAGACATCTATAAAGCTGCTCTTTGGATATTTCGTAACATAAAATAGTTATATGCATATTGCGACATATATATTATATAAAAAAACTTTAAAATGTTCCAGAATTACTACCATGCCCATTTAAAAGCGATTTTTCTTCTTTTCCTTACGGTAATAATTATTTTAACTTTTGCTTTGAGGAATGTCCATTGCTTTGACAGCCAATTTCCTGCAACTATTCCCTCGAGTGCAAAATTATTTGTGCTTAAAAGTGTGACGTCAAACTACCACATAACTAATTTATCTTTACAAGTGTGACATCAAAGTACCACATGATTATTTGTCTTTACAGGAATGATGTCAAACTCTCACATTATTTGTATTTACCTGTGTGTCTTCAAGCCACGTCTTGAGTTTCTGAGACCAGTTACAGGCTTAATTCTATGCCGCGCCCCATGCTCACAATTAAATGTAAATGTATCGCAATTAACTCCTGCCCGGAGCGCGGGATACAGTTAAGTCTTGACTAATAATACTGGAAAGGTAGATAATATAGCAAGTGGAATTATTGATTACAGTTATTGCAGGTTGAGTGTTCATTAGTTTGTATAAGTTACTATATAATAGGGTTGATAACATGTTTATTTGATTATTTGAAGTGTTGCGTTTAAACCACTGGCAAGGCAGTATAGGTCTTCAGTGCTGAATAACTCATTTATGATTCTATCTCTGTGTGTTTACGGGATCAGTAGATATATTTTGTTCTGTCAGTAGAGTGAATTTGTGATATTGTTTTGACGGGGATGTTGTATCATCCTAGAGGTCTATACGGTAAAGATGGTCTATAAGAAATGCTTTTCTTTAGAAAGTAACAAGCTTAAGAAATATCCTTATCTAATCCGATATTCATTTACTGGTTTAGTATAGTTTCTTACAATTGAATAATTATGAATATTGACCTCCAATTAATTCAAAGAACTGTAAAGCATCCACATTTCTGAGTATGTTAAGACAATGCATTAGGGATAATAAATTTTTGTTTTCTTCTCCCACCATGAGCCAATTATAAGTAATGATCGAAAGAGTAATTGTTTGTGGGAGTAATTTAAAAGTAAAGTAAAGTGTATATATAGGGAACCAGACCGTTCAATTTTTTAGCATTTTTCAGGAGCAGCATAAAACTTCATAAAAAGTCAACTATTCGATTTTAAAAGTGTGGAAAGTGCATTTATTGTATAATTTTATTCCTGTAAAATGTAAACCATGCTTTTATGACTTGAGATAGATGCGTGATACTTTTATATCAAAAATGAGTCATGGAGTAGCTTGTTTTATGGCCCGGCTTATTTTGATGTGCTTATTTTGTTTTCATTTTTAACTCTTTACAACATAGTTGAAAAGTGTTTATGACTTTGTTCATTCTGTCTGTCTGTCTGTCTGTCTGTCCGTTAGCACGATAACTGCCGTAAAAATGACTTTATCAAAATAGAATTTTAGTATGTTGTTGAGACGGTTTGTGGGACATATGGGAATGTAAATGAATAATATCACCAAATTGGTTTTGGATTGAACCCGGGATGAAAAAATGAAATACATTGAACCCTATGGGACCTAATTTTTCAAAGATTTTTTAAGCAAAGTTAAAATTCACAACTTGCTTCGAAAATTTTAGGAAATATTCAAATTATCCCACAAAATATATAAAAAAATTTCAGCAAAATATGTTCGGTAGTTTTTAAATAAAAATTAAAATAATAATTACACCCATATAATATGAGGTGACCACTTCAAAATAAAATATGGCATCCATCTTTTTTCCCAGAATAAAAATCGCGATTTTTAAAGTTCTTTTAAATTTATATTTAGTGTTGCATCCGTCCTAAAACTGATTTATTTTTGCTAATTATCTATATTCTGCGCCAACGCAATTACAATATTTTTGAGTTTAAATGATCATCAAACTTGATTATTTCTACAACGAAGCCTAATTTTAATGAATGCAGAATGTAAACAGACGATTGTAAGATGAGTTGTACAATAATTGCTGATTTTTTTTCAAGCAAAATTATTTAACTCTGGAGTCTGAAAAAAGTGTATGAATGAGATATTCATATTCTCATAGAGAGTCATGCGATTTATATTTCGATGACGTGATTTGAATAAAGTTCATTTTTTTCGATCAAGTTTTAAGTTTTCAAGCAAAATAAATTATTGTAGCTCAGTGATAATTAAAAAAATATTACCTCTGAATGTATAACACTTTAGATGTTTAAATAAAATTGCATTTCAGTTGGAAAGTGTTTCGTAACCAATGCTTTATGCATGATTGATCTTTCTTGTTTATAATAATAATACAGCATTTCGATAAAATGTTTTATCATATCAAATACACAGCTCATATACTGCACTTTCAAAAATTGCGTTGTATTTTAAAATATCAGTTGGTTCAAATTTAATAATTATTTTTAATACTCTCATATGGGTCCATGCTATCGTAAAAGAACATACAGTCTGGAGGAAAGTATTTTTTAGCTAATTATTTTACACCATTATACTTATTTGAGTTGTGTTTTATTTTTTCACCATGAAGCTTTCTGGGGGTAATGAAAGTTTTACACCAAGTTTGTCGAGTAAAAAAGTGCATTAGTATAGAAGGAAACAGAAGCACTGCATCGAATTTCACAGATTATTATTCAACATATCTATACTTTGATATGGTGATATTTTTTTATGCAGCCCAGAATAAATTCGCTCAGGTAAAACTACCTCACAGTAATATGCAGGGAACTAAGTTTTTCTTAAAGCATTTAAAGGCGTATGAACTGTATCATTAGAGATCACTAACCTACGATTTGATGATCAAATTGAACACAATCTGACTACGATTTCTTGGTTATTTTGCATATCACTTGGTCAAAGAAAATGCGTCCAAAAAAATGAGGTAAAATCCAGTTGATTTGATGGATAAGTTAAATGATTTGAGCTAAGGTGTAACAAATGTTCCAATTGCTACTCTTTTTAACAAACATAAACTAATAAAAATTTGAAGGTTAATTATAAAATGTGTTTTCGTCAATTTTTTTCCTTTCGATTTTATTATTTTTCTAGATACGAAAATCATAGAAACGATTGTTACAACTTGAGAAGGTCGGAAAGATCGGAAAGAAGGTCCAGAAAGATCGGAATAAATGCAAATTAGTGATCAAACGTGGTGTAGGAGGTAAGATATAGCCAGAAAATTTTTCGGAGAAAGGAGCTTTCATCAAAGCCTTATTTGAATGTTTAGTTGTATCCGTTATCTTACCTAACCTAATCTAATGATGTCTGCTTGTTTATATGACTGTTGATTACACACGAAAATTTAAGAAACCCACAGCTAAAAAATTTGCTACAGTGATTGTTCAGGTCAGGTTCAAGACACTTTGAGGCGATTTTTTAAAAATTATAATTAGTTCTTTAGTTATGTTAAAGTACACTTTTGAACGATTTTAACATAAATCAGTTTCTTAACAATCGAAAATATTATTATAGAGTTTTCATCTTGACCCCATTAGAAAAATAGAAAAAGGTTTTTCTAACCAGTTTTGAACCCAATCCGTAAGACAATTCATTCATATTTATTTTTTTATATAAATATACAACGATATATACTTATTTTATGAAATTTCATTTTCATAATATTATATCGGCCAATTAAAGATTCGCAAAATACTCTATTAAAATTTTAATTTAAAAACTTCATAAATGCATAAACCATTATTCGACATCTGGATTGATAGATTTGGCATCCACAAAGGCGCCTTCCGGCCATTCAACTCGATGCAGTTACTTTACTCAAAGTTCACTTTTATCAAATTTCACCCATGAATTTGTAAATCGAAATTGTGGCATCAAGAACTTTAAAATTAGCATTCTTTTATGCTGTTTCGTAAAGTAAAATATGAAAAACAACGTTACTACTCAAACAATAAAAAATCACATTTCAAAAATAAATTTAACTGGTTTACGATTAAAGCACTTAGTCACATTCGAATTTACGGAAACTCTTTATAATACTTTCACAATTAACGTCCCGTACGAAACAGTCTTCGCAAAAAGTCCCGAGAGATTACAAACAGCGATATCACGACGTAATGTGGGACCTGGCCCTCATCGCAAACAACAGAATCAAATAACCAACAAAAGCTAGGAAATGGGAAATTCTGTGTAGCTCTTAAGGCCGACTTCAATATCAAACCGACAGCTTTCGTGTGCCGTAAGACCGCTATGTCAACAACATGGATGGCCAATAAAGAAACATCGTGCCAGTTCTCCTCCTTCAAAACTCTTCGAAGAAACCCGAAAGCCTTAATTTAGAAGTCTCCTCCAGTTTCTTCGATGACCGCTTCGAAAGCGCCGGGAACTTTTAAACGAATTTAAAGCACCCGATCTTAATTAACTTGGACATCCAAATGTTTGAGCAATGGCATCTTTAATGAGATCGCCCGGCGATTAATCTACGTTGCTATGGCGATCCAAAGGGGGTGGGTGGAACAATCGATCCAATGAGAGAGAACAATAGGAAAGGGGGGGAGAGAAAGAAAAAGCTCTGGATAAAAAGAACTTCACCAAAAGTGGTTCCAAAGTCCAGACCAGGGATTTTTTCCCCCGACTTTTCTTATACGTTTCTTTTCTTTTCTTTCTTGCTAAAGGAATTATGGGAATTCGCCGTGTGCACGTGCTGCAAGTGCCTGCCTCGATCACCCTTTTGGTGTGCCTTCAGGGAGCAATGGCAAAGTTTTATGGGCGCCGAGCAATGCGGGCACGGGACCGGGGCGCAATGCAGCAGCTGGGGATAATCTTTCACTAGGAATGCTGACGTCCCCGTTCGTCCCACAGCTTTTCTTTCGTCCTTTTTTTTAGGAAGGAAAGGGGATGCCGTACAAAATGGAGCGCCTCAAATCGAGCTCTGCGTCTATTTTGAAGTATAAAATACCTTACGCCCGATTAAAGCTTGAACTACACACGTCAATATCAAACTCAACATACCATGCAACACTCTCTAAAATATGCTTTTTTGTCTCATAACACTGAAGTCTCTTCCTAAATATATATATAATCAAATTGAACAAACGAAGACCATAGGCTGTGGAGATTCCACCATATTTATAATACAATATATAGGGGAAGAACTATAAGGCAAGAGGAAAACATACTGCCATGGAGGGTAATTTTTATGGGGGACATTCTAAGAGTAAATTCGCCATATTCACGTTGTAAGACTATGAGTAACGTGTCAAAACCGTCTGTGCGGAGAATCAAACCCGTACTTTGCAATTTGTCTTCTTATATTTTAGGAATCAGTGGCATAAGTTCCAGGTCATGGGTTGTTATCAAACTGTAGAAAGAACTCAAACCGCATAAAATATCTTAATAGATCTTTTATTCACTCAAAACATTTGATGTAAATCAATTTTACTTAAGCTCAAAGTATAACAACCAGCTAGAGGCTCATATTTCTGGTGACTTCTGGATTGAGTTCAGATCAGGAAGATTGTAATTGTAGTAGACAAACCAGAAGGGCTCCACCTGCAAACCCCACCCCGATCCTATGAAAAGAATATTTTCATTACCTCAGGAGAGCTAAAATATTTTCCGGTTGTCTTTAGTAAAAAAAATGGATATGCTACCAAAATGGCGGTAATTTTTAAAACTTTGAATTTTAATTTAAAAAATAATTAAAAATGCTTGATTTGTTCGCACGAGCAGTCATTTTATATGTATTTTATATTACACGAAAAAGCCAATAAAATAATTTTCAAGCTGCTAAAATGAACTAATTAATTATTTATGAATTAATTATTTGCATTTTTTATTATTTTTTTTAATAAAATATTAGATGGGACATTTTTCAAAATGAAATAAATATATAAATTTATGTATAGCAATTTTACATTAGAAATCGAGTAAATGATTATACAAAATCATATAAATATCAATTTTTCAGATATTCTATTGGGTTTTTTTATATAAATATTTGTGGAGTACTTTCTGAGGTCGCCCATAATTTGAGCTTTCCAAATTAACCGTCGTCTTAATTGCTAGCGATCGATAGGTGTCCATACAAGTCCTCCTCCCTTATCTTTGTGAATATATTCTACTATATGTATTAGAGAGTGTTGATCATTCTTTAAAATGTTCCCAGAAAAAAAAATTGGCTGTATTATAAAAATGGCGTCCGTTTTGGATGGCCCGCAGCAAAATTAGAAAAATCCATTATTTTTATATATAATATGTGAGTATCCACTTTATGCATATTTTTATGCAAAAACATAAATTAGCCGAATTTTAAAATGCTAGAATCTATTAATGCTATTTTAAAGAAATTCTAAATTTATAAACAGTTGGGAAAATGATGGGATCTTCCAAAATCTCTGCGTACCGTCATAATATATGCCGGACAGATGGAGGCTCCATACACGTATCCTTCTTTTAGATCCTTGAGAACATATTCTAAATTGACCTTTTTTAATGCGTTCTAAGAAAAAATATTGGTGATGCTGCAAAAATAGCTGTCGTTTTCACCGGCTAGCAGCAAAATTAAAAAATATATATATTTTTAAATATGTCACGATAATAACCATGCTATGCATATTCTTGTGTAACAATATAAATTTGCAGATTTTTAGAATGCTAGAACTGTCTATTTTTTAAAAAAATCCCCATTTATAGACTTTTTGCAAAAGAGTTTATGGAATAAAATACTTCAAAAGCACTTCGAATATCATCTTAATATAATCCCGAAAGACTGGGGACCAATTTTTTCACTGAGGACAACCGGGGAAATTTTAGCACCCCCTTAGATGTAAAAAAATTGGTCTTATAGAATCCGGCTGAGGGGGCACGTGGAGCCCCTTTGGCTCACGGACTACAGGAATGGATCCACCACTTAATATTATAGAGCAACTTGTAACAAGTTTAGCCCACTCGGCGAGCTCTTCAAGCTCATGAGACTAAACAACGCTGTTTACGATTGAGATTAATGCAAATGCAAACCAATTTTTGGCTATCTCTCAGTACGATGCCCTTGCAGGAAAAAAAAAAATCGGATGTGAGCAGCACATGAATTTAACTACGTTTTTAACGTTAAATTGTACATTCGGCGCTTTTTCGGATGACAACATATAAAACTATTTCGCAGTACCCAATGAATTCATATTTCCGCAACTCAAACTTGAATTTTGTTATTATTGATAGCATCAGCAGTAATCTAAGTATTGCCCAGCACTACACACAGACGGAGAGAAGACCTTTTCTGATATATGACTATTGACGAAATGTTGGACGTAAAAATATAAAGTTATTACACAAGTATTTTCTCACCGGTTCTCGTTAGATCACCGAAGTCAAGCAGCATCGGGCGCGGTTAGTACTTGGTGGGTGACCACCTCGGAACACCGCGTGCTGTTGGCCATCTCGGGTGCGGTATCCCCGTGGTTTGCGCGCTAGATTTGCACGCTACCACAAAATGCCGCCGTGTTCATGCGGAGTACGATCACGTTAAACATGTGGGTCCGTAAGTCCTTCCGAGAGGTTGGTGGTAGGGGAAGGAGGGTACGGTCCCTGTGGATGCCTCCCCCACTGGGTTCCGGTCTAAATTGGGTGGCACTTCCCGGCCGTCCATACGGTTACCTTACACCTTTCTGGTAGGTCGGACGGTCTGGGTCTCAACAACAACAACAACAAGTATTTTCTCTTTCTGGTAGGTCGGACGGTCTGGGTCTCAACAATAAGTATCTTCTCTCGCTGCTCATACCCTAGGGTGAGTCGGATGGCCTGGGTCTTCCACAAGTACCTTTTCTTGTGAATGGAACGAATTAGATCCACGAGAATGATGTTAACAGATTTATCGCATATTACATAAAAAATGAGCATATTTCACGATAGTTAATACTTTTTTACTTTTATGCGATATTTATGATAAATTTATTAGAAAAACGTGCAATATCTTAAGAACAGCTTAAATCAGCTTTCTAAAGTTTGTCATTCATTTTCTATTGAAACACAAGAAATGATCATTTATATAACATTATTAAAGGTTCTGATTTTTAATGATTTTATTTTCAATATTTTATTTGATAATTTGGGGGGGGGGGGAGGGGAAGGGAGGGGTCGAAAATTCGATTACGTTTAAAATCAATAGGTTTCTAGTATTCACCGATTGTATTATTTGTACCAAATTTCTTTCGAAACGTTCCATTCGTTCATTAGATATCGTATCCACACGCACACACATATCATCTCAAATAATTTCGATTCGTGCTCAGGGATGCTTGAAACGCGTTCTTCCGTTGAAAACTCAAATTCAAATTTTCAACCCCGTTACAATACTTTCCTTGTACATTAAATTATATATATAGGGAAAATAATAATAATAATAATAATAAAAAACATTGAATAATCCTCCTGTTAGAAAAAGTTATAAAGTTATCAAAGTTATAAATAAACACTAACTAAAAAAAATAAAACGTATGACCAACAAATTTGTGAAAAAATCTCTTTCTCAATTCACTTAGTTTTCAAGTAATATACATTAAATCAAAAGAGATTAAACGAACGACACTTTTTTCAGCCATTAAAAAAGAAAAAAAAAGTACATGTTGAAGCAAGTATTTTCGCAACTAAAAGTAAAAAATATGATTTGGAGCATTAAGGTATGCGATTTAGAACCTATTTACAGAATAGAGTTTCTGGTTTCTAAATTTTACTCTCAGGGTACATTAGCGCGTTATACATATTGAAAACAAGCAGTTTTAATCTGGAAGACCTCCTTTTTTTTCTACATGCCAGGCGTCTTTTGTGGGTGTAGCCTTCGCAAGATGCTACCTTTTCGTGTTAACGCAACACTAGACTTTAAAGCCAGCCCCGACTCGGATACGCAACTGTTAGAACCCTTAGCTTGAAATATGGGCACATAACTTGTCACATGCGCAAAACGTGAAGATGGCTTTAATTATCTAGGCTGGTGGAGATTTGAGAGCTATCCGTGCTGCTGTGATGGCACTTTTGCTGTTTTTTCGTCGTCGTCTGTTTATTCAATACTGTTTACTTTGACTGAGCATTTTTCATCAGCGGTGCTTAGGCGTTTTTAATCATGCAGGACTCGCGCATATTTTGTTTTACACTTGGGGATCATCAACATTAAACGTGCAAGGTATTTAACGCATGTTTTAAGTTAATGGGCTAAAATGTTTGATCTATGTGCTTCGTGGACGACAAATTGGATATAATACCATGGGGTAATCTAACTTATTAAGTGAAGTAAGAAATGTGTCTTTCCAGTAGAAGAACATAAAAATATCCTAAGTATTTTTTGCCGAAATTGAATATTATCAAATTCATTTATGTCACGATAAAATGCATACATGCTTGTTTTAAATTTTTATCAATCCAACTAAATAGAAGGCGATATAAAGATAAATTCGGCTGTACTTTATCATTATGCAAAATAAGGATATTTATTTTTAAAAAGCTGGTTAAAATAAAATGAAACAACCTATATTTATTATTACAGATGTAAATAGGAAACATTCAAGAGAGTTTATAGTTTAAATTTTAATACTAAAGAAAGGGATTTGTGGTAGTATATGCTTTTTTTTTCAGTTATATTTAAGAACATACTCTTTATATTGAAACTATGGTAAAATAACTCTGTTGTTTCAAGACAGTGAGTAATCATTATTGTTACTATATGAATAGGTAGCCAGGAAAATTTTATGAGGAAGAACTTTTGGTAACAAGTAATATATCGCAAATACCAGATACCATAACAAGATAAAACCTTTAAATTTTCAGAAAATTTCTTTATTAAAACGGAAAAAAGTACAAAATAATGATTTTTATGTATAATGCTATCTATACTAATACGGATTTATGCACCATTCTCAAGATACAGTACTTTTTTATGATATATCATTTACCATCATAAAAGTTCAATATTCTTTCCATAATCGAAAGACTCTGTCGTTTTCTGTGGTTTTCAATTGACACATCTACTTACACGTTATTATAGGTTACGTTAGTACGAGTATGTTCGTTGGATATTGGAATTTTGCCCGACCAAATGTATGTACTTCTGCTAGTATATATACAATCTTATTTCTATAAGCTGTATCCTGTCGTGAGTATAAAACTAGCTTGAAAATATGATATGTTTGTATAAAATTCTAAAAGACGAGTTACCCATACTTCAGTACCACTATTGATGAACGTAAATACTGTAGTATAAAGAACATTCGTTCTGTAATAAATTTTATATAAAATAGTTTTGGATTTATACTTTATTTTCTTTATTGTTACAATCACTTATGTGAAGCGGTCAAAGTTCGATAAAATCGGACATTAAATTGATATTTTCGAGTTAAAATGGAATTTATAGCTAACACTACTTATGAAATATTAAGGGAATATTTCAACCTATAAATACCTTTTCCTCTATCTCAAAAAGTATATTTTTATACCTACATAAAGTTATTTTTCGCAATTTTCAAGATTCGAACTTTCATCTAAAGTTTCCTATTTTATGACTGCTCATTTGAAAACGGGCTCTGACTGGGGCTCTTAGTCATAACATTCACACATGGGTACTACCAAGGATCAGAATGTATCTGACGACAGAAATGAAAAGTAAATGTAGACTCAGAACCCATAAATCTTTCGCACCCCAACGTTTTACATTGCAGCAAACTTCTCCAGTTTCCAAAAATATTTCCACAAACTCTCCACTATATTTGTACATTCCCTTGAGGGAAAATACTCCATTTTATACTCTGGTTCTATTAGCCGAGACACGAAAAAAAAATCTAATGTGGGCAGCACATGACTTTCCCTGTATAATGCAATTGATTTACTTCTTTCACAGTGAAAAATGATATATAAGATCTACGACACAATGATTTTAATGTTGAACTGTATATTTGGTGCTTTTCTGAATGACAACATGTAAATTTTGAAGTACCCAATTAAATTATATTTCACCCAACTCTAAATTAACAACTGTCAATATTGATAGCATCCGCAGTAAGAAATTTAGTTCATATATTAAAATATGCAAATAACTAATTCATCAATTTGGCGTCATTTTCGTTCCCTTAGCCTCATTTTTGCAATTTCAAAAATATTTTCGTCAAACGGACGAAATATCGCGAAATTGGCAATATTGTGCTAAACTAGTAGTAAAGTTCGTCAAATTTATCGCCAAGCGTTAAACTATTACAAAACTATTACCCAAATTATCTTCTTTCGTGAATGGAATGAACTAGATCCATGAGAATGATGTTAATACATTTATTGCATAATATTGCATATATAAAGTGAATATATCTCACAATAGTTAATACTTTTCGTAATTTTATGTGAATTTTTAGATTAATTTATTTGAAAAGTACAATATCTCGAAAACGGTTCACGTTAGCGCTTTAAAATTTTTTGTCAATCGTTTCCTACTGAAAAATTACTCAAGAAATGATTATTTACGTAACGTTATTCAAGGTACTGATTTTTTTGTTGATTTTTTCAAAATTTCATTTGATATTTGGGGGGGGGGGTCTTCAGAGCATTTGTTTACGTTTAAAATATAAAAGGCTTCCAGTATTCATTGATTGTAATTTGTGTACCAAATTTCGATCAAAACACCGCAATCGTTTGTAAGATATCGTCTCCACAGACTCACGCACATAATCACACACACTCAGACATCACCTCAAAAACGATCGATTTGAGTTCAGGGATGCTTGAAATGCGACTTCGAATTCGCGTAGCAAAACTTTCCCTATACATTATACTATCTATATAAGGAAAGTAATGATTGCCGATTTCTGCACTTTATGTTTTTCAGCCTAATCTAAAAATACTTTTATACTCACCTATCCACACACAATTAAAATCTTCGGTGTGTAATAAACATTGAATATATTTATGAAATTGTTTTAATACTTTATGTAAGGTACTTATCTGTAATACTAATCTATCACACACACACACACACACACACACACACACATATATATATATATATATATATATATAAATAAAAATTGATAGATTTTAATCGAAAATTATATATATATATATATATATATAAATTTGTATTTTTTTCCATTTGATTGAAGATTTGCTGATTTATACTTTTATTTTATGTAAGGTACTTATCTGTAATACTAATCTATCACACACACACACACTATATATATATATATATATATATATATATATATATATATATATATATATATATATATATATATATATATATATATAAATTAGTATTTTTTTCCATTTGATTGAAGATTTGCTGATTTATACTTTTATTTTGTAGACTTGTTAGAAAGTTAGGTTTTTCTCACTTTTCTTTCATTGGACTTTCAAACTATTATATATATATATATATATATAAATATATATATATATATATATATATAAATATATATATATATATATATATAAATATATATATATATATATATATATATATAAATATATATATATATATATATATAAATATATATATATATATATATATATATAAATATATATATATATATATATATAAATATATATATATATATATATATATATAAATATATATATATATATATATATATAAATATATATATATATATATATATATATATATATATAAATATATATATATATATATATATAAATATATATATATATATATATATATATATATAATAAATAAATATATATATATATATATATATATAATTTTTTTTTCAATTTTTAATTATGTGAAATAAAAGTTGATGGGATAATAAAGAAGACTCTTGCAAAATACTGCGGAGCTACAACTGAAGAATTAAATGAAAGGGGAAATATGGTAGAAAGAGAAAGGGGGAGAAAGGAAAAAAGTGCAAAAGAAAGCCCTGCTTCTTATAGCCCCTGACCTGGCAACGTTATTGCCACTTGCATTCAATAAATTCCATAGGAGTCCGCCCATACCACCTTAAAGAGTCATTTCTCTGCTGGAGACTCGGGTCTTATAGCAGCTCCCGTATAAGCAACTTTCGGCCATCTTTTTCTATTTTACGATGTAAAAATCTATCGTTTCTACTCAATGTCACTGTTAGAAACACATCTTAATTTCGACCCGTAAATAAAGAGAATTAGAGCCGACTTGTCTGATATTGAAAGCTGTATTTCAATCCTTTTTAGGCAACACGGTGGTATAAAGGATATTCCCGGAAAGAGAAAAGCGGTAGCACTCTTCCCAAGATAGGAACATGTAGAAGAAATGTTTTGTTTCGTAGAAAATAAATGTATGTATTATTCGCAAGAAATAAAAAATAATTAACTGAATACTAGATGCAAACAAATGTGTTTTATAAAACGATTTTTATAAAGCGTATAAAATACATTTTTAAAGACACTTGCACCAATTAAAATATGGTATTCCAAAAGAGGCAGTAAAAATAAATTATATGCATCTTATTAATTTAAATTACTTTGCACACTATATAGAACATTTAACCTGCTAAGACTGCGTTGCAAATTTATGGCACATTTCCTTAGTTTTTATTTCTTTAATATAGCTTTTTTATCTCATTTTTGTCAGTAGCCATCTGGAAACTAATATGAAAAAATGCGGGTACATCAAGCGACGGAATTTAGAACTTTCTCTACCTCAATGCTACAACATACTCTAAATAGGACTTAAAACTAATATAAGTCCGGCTCAAAATTAGGGGCGCCAAAATTAATATTATTAATGTATAACTGAGATGTCTTTTTCTGTTGTAAATATAAAGAGTAGTATTTTTTTCCTTTTAAATTTTTGTAAATTAAAAATAATTTTGGTTAAGAGTGACATCATAAGAATATGGCAGATCCGACCTCTGGGAAAATTTATGTAAATAAACATCAAACAAGATTGCTTACTAATTTTGTGTAATCTAAAAAGAATATTCATTTATATTTTAACATTTTTTTTTCTGTGCTAATTTTTACTTTCCCTACATTCATAGTATAGGCCAAGTATATTTTGACGGAATCGAAAATTCAAATTCGAGTTTTCGACGGAAGAACACGTTTCAAGCATCCTTGAACTCTTATCCAATGTTTATGAGGTAGTATATGTGTGTGTGTGTATGTTAGTGTGTATGTGTTTGCGTGTGTGTGTGCGTGTTCATGTGTATGTATGTTAGTTTGCTTGTGCTGTGTATGTATGTTTGTGTGTGTGTACGTGAATGTATGTTAGTGTATATGTGTGTATGAGTGCGTGTGTCTGTGTATGTATGTATGTATGTTAGTGTGTGTGTGCTCGCGCCATGTTCGGGTGTATTTATGTTAGTTTGTGTGTGCGTGTGCATGTATATTTGTATGTGTGTGCGTGTTTGTGTGTGTGTGTGTGTGTGTGTGTGTTTGTGTGTGTGTGTGTGTGAAATCTCACGAATGAATAGATCGTTTCGAACGAAGTTTGGAACGATTTATAGCATCAGTAAATACTGGAATCTTATTGAATTTAAACGCAATCGAATATTCAGAAGAATAAATTTTTGAATGAAATTCTGTAAACATTATTAAAAATTAGAGCCTTCAATAATGTTACATAAACACTCATTTTTTATGTAATATTTCATTAGAAAAATAATTACACATATTTCAGAACGCAATCATGAACTGTTCTCGAAATATTGCAAGTTTTTAAAATAAATTTATCAAAAAATTAAATTACAATTAAAACGTATTCATTATCTTAAAATATGTTCACTTTTTATATGAAATATTATACGACAAATTTGTTCTTTTGAATCTAGTTCGTTCCATTCACGACAGAAGATACTTTGTGCAATAGTTTTGCATTTTGATGATCAACAATTCGTCAATAGTCATTTATTTATATATAAGAACATCCTTTCTATCCATCTATCTGTAAATATTGGCGATAAATTAGGCGAACTAAATATCGCCAACTTCGCGATTTTTTAAGTATGCTAAATTAGCGAAAATATCGGACTAATTGCAAAACGACGACTAATTAGCAAAAATGACTCAGAGTCGATGAATATTTTTTTAAATATTTTAATGTATGGACTATATTGCTTATTGCGGACGCTATCAACATTTATAATTGTCAAGTTAGATTTGTGCAAAATATAAGTTAATATGGTATTCTTAAATAGCTTTATACGTTGTCATCGAGAAAAAATACCAAATGTTCAATTTAACTTTAAAAGCTTTGTGTCGTTGATCTTGTACACCATGTTTTCGCTGTGAAAGAAGTAAATTCATTCCATTTATACATTATATAAGGAAAATCATGTGCTGCCCACATCATATTAAAAAATATATATATAATTATTAAGAATTTTGGTTATGACATTTTAAGGACTTAACAGATGTAATTGTGTGGGAAATTTACGCAAATAATTTCTGAAGGAGGTACACTCGTTTCGTGTAGTCTAATGTGAAACAGAAAAAATAATTGTATAGAATCAAAAAATGTAAATAAAAAGTGAGAATATTGAAATAGAATGTTAGACATTTTTTGAGCATTCCTAATGTATGGTCTGCCCTGGTCATTGTATCATATGCTATAAAACATGCTAACTCAATATATAGGCTATGTTAGGTTAGCATGTTTTAAAAAGAAAATTGATGTGGGAGGGGGGTTCTAAAATCATGTTTGATCCTGGATAAAAGATATATTTTAACCAGCCATGCTACTATATATAAACGTAATTTATACCACACATCTAAACTAATGTAGGATATATAGATGTAAAATCTATACGTACCTTCATATTAACAAAATCCATAAATGTCACAAAGAGAAAAACAATAACCTTTGTAATAAGCAAAATGAATTGGACATATTTAACTCACGATCCTATAAGTCTAAAATAATGTCACTACCTGCTGATAAAACATGCATGCTGATAAAGCTGATAAAGAGATACATGCTGATAAGAGTTATGGAGATGAAATGATGTGAAGGTCTTTTACTTTATTTGCTTTCCATTATAAAGTATTCGGCATTATGATAGAAAAACATTTTAGGACCTCCTTCAATGGTTTGTGTTTATGTGTGGAATAGTGTCATAGCCAGCACGGTCGTGGAAAGGCTTGGACGATAATCGAATGGGAGCGGGGGGGGGGGGGGGGTACAGTTGTAAGTGTAGTTTATTCCCGGCACAGGCAATCTCTTTTTGTTAAAGAGCCAGATGGCAAAATTTTGAACCTATAGCAGACCAGATGCATCATGCATAATAATCAAAATTTATACAAACTATCCTTTATTTAATGAACACTTGTGTAACTATACCCTTTTTAACGAAATCGGTGTTCTTATGAAATACATGGAAGGTCGCAATCACTTTAAATAGTTCATTTCTACTCTTCTGAAAGAGTCATTGAGCGACCACAGATGGTCCCTGATATAGAAAGTGATAACTGTTAGATTCTGTCCTACTAGTGCAATTTCTAAGGGTGGTAAAATAACAACCTTTAATTCATTTAAATTACACCAGCGCTCATTTTAACGATATTTTTTCGATCTAAGTTTGAAAATATTCTTTTGGGGAATATGTTTGAAAGGAGGAATCTATGTAGTTAAACGCAGGATGGTCGTTTCTTCGTAACAAACGTGTACGCTTCTTAAAACAATTCTAAATGTATCGAGTGATTTATAGTTTTTCATTTATAGTGGAGATGCATTTTTTGCTTTGCATTTCACTTTTGTATCAAAAGATTCTTAAAAGTCTAAAAGATAAAGTCTGTCTTAAAATGGTCAAAAAATTTAATTTTTACTTTTCCACAAAATCTCAAACTGTATTTAATTCCATTCGTCTGTCAAGTTTTAGATATTTGAAATATTGGAAACTGTAATAGGAATATTTTTAAAACGGACTGAGTGAAATTTAATAGAGGTTCTGAAATGCATAGAATAGAATTTTGTAAAATGTTTGTTCGTATAATTCATTATCTTATTTAAACTCACTATTTTTAGCATTATAAAGTGCGATTAAGAAAATAAATATTTCTTTTAGGTCATCCAGCTACACATTTTATTGCAAAAACAATTATTTTAAAAATGATACACTGAAAACTCTATCTGAAAGAATTACATAAGATAATCATAAATAAATCCAAAATTATCGTAAAAGTTAAACATATCAGAATATTGTGGACATATTATTAACACATTTTATAAAATAATTAAAATATATTGTAATTTTTGCACTGAAATGATTCAAAAATTTTCAAAGTATGAACAAACTTAAGTTCATATGAATTAGAATGAACTTGTAAGCGAAATATAGTATTATACAGTTTTTTCTTGTCTTATGTATTAGCAGAATGAGACTTTCACTTGAAAAATTATAAATCGAAATTAAATGGAGAACGCATTTTTTAAAAATATTTCTAGATTATCATAAAATGTCAAACAAATTGATCTAAAAATATCAAGAAAATGATAAAGAACGCGATGTCAATAATTTACGGGTTTACCATTCTAGTTTATAATATTATGTTATCAAGAGACGCGGTGGGGCCGAGATAGCCCAGTGGTTCAGGTGTTGGGATTGCTCACGGTAGACTCAGCTTTGATCCCCGCAACCCAAAACTATATCCGAGTATATGGGGAGTTTGGACATGTTACATTTATAGATCTGAGCGTCCATTTGAAATGTGACCGATTAGGAAAAGGATGGTAAGGTCTCTGCAGTCGCCACCCCTCTGGGTTCTAGTCTAAACTGGGTAGCACTATTACGGCCGTCCAAAGAGTTACCATACACCTTCGGGTAGGTTAGACGGTCTTAGGTGGGGAAAAAGAAAGAGACTCTAGCTAAAAGAGACTCTAGCTCTCTTTTAATGCCAAATATTTTAAATAAAATATTTCAAAAAATGTGAAGCAAGAAACACAGAAACATTTTTTTATGAATATATATATATATATATAAAACATACGTCAAGTATTTAAAAGCAGTTACACGGGAAAATTGAAAGGACATGTATACTGGCAAAGAAACCATGTATACTGGCAAAGAAATAACTTATACAGTATAGATGACTCAGTGATTAATAATTTTCTTAATTGAAAAATAAAATCCGATATAATAAGTTAGCAATACGTTAGTAATACTGCTGTACAAAATTTTTGCGTGCAAATGATTATCTCTTATACATACTTCCATATTATTTTTTTAAATCAGTAATGGACATACCATTTTGTTATCATTAAGGGACTTGTGGACCGAAGCCCCTCACTGCCTACACATGTGCATAGTCTAAATTTTATATCTAAATTTTAATCGATTCTCAAATGCTCGCGAAGGATTTACATATGCAACAAAATCTCATCTTCCTCTATTAGCACTGGCAATGTTTTGGTACAGCAGTTTCTCACTAAAGTATTGCAGGCTTATTTTATCGTATTTTATTTTTCAAATATTAATATATACCATTTCACTGAATCATGTATATTATATAAGTTATTACCTGGCCAGTATTACAGTATACATTATTTTAGTCAGTATACATTATTTTACAGTTTTGTAGCCAGTATTACAGTATACATTATTTTAGTCAGTATACATTATTTTACAGTTTTGTAGCCAGTATACATTATTTTAATATCTGCTCAATTTTTCTGTATATATTTAAAAAATATATTTGGCCTGTGTTTTATACATCTTTTATTTTTATTTTATTTTATTTTAATTTATTTTTTGCAAAAAAAAATTTTTTTTGTGTTAGCCTAGATTACTGCAAAAATGCTCATACTTATCAGTAGAAAAATAGCAAATATTTGGAAATGTATGAATAAAAATGTATAAGAATTCTAGTATTTTTTAATATTCTCTAATCGACATCCCCATGCTTTAAAAATATGGCACTAAAAATGCATTAGAGGACACATCAAAATGTTCAGCATATTCCTCAAAATCAGTCATGGCCAGAAAGTCGAATAAAAAAATCTACTCAAACGGACTAATTCTTCAATATATTCGAAATTTCCCAAAACTTGAAATAGAAAACTATATCCTTAATTTTCATATTTTAAAATTTGTAATATACCATAGAATTGTAATTGTTTATTCGTCTTGGATGTTTACCTTGTTAATTCTTTGACTTTCGATGCATTAAAATTTATGAATTTGTAAATGAGATTTTATTATCCTTTCATATTCTATATTAAAAATTATATAAAGCCTACACTCGCTAATATCGTGCTCTTCTCTTGCGTGAGAATAAGATTGTAAGGATGACTGTGTTCTCGCCAAAATTCGATTGTTACGTTTCCTTAGCTAAATTGTTGAATTTTGCTATTTCGACGAACAATTTTATTGTATTCATATTTCTTTATACTGCTATATTCGATATAATATTATCACATATATCGCACCAAAGTAACAGACAATATACCATGATGTAAACGCTGAGATTCTTTAGTATACACAACTCAGATTTCTTAACAGGTGGTTCGGGAATATATTAAATGTATTCCCAAGCTATCAACTTCCGTAGTATATTAAATTTCAATATACGAAAGTTGTTCGTAACAACAGACAAGTTAGCAATCCCTGCTTTAGATAATCATCACCATTCAAGTAAAATTTATCGAAAAGAAATTTCAATCTAAAATCTTGTCCTACTCAAAAATCTGCTGTTGGAAAATTCTAAAAAAAAAAAATAGTGAACAAGTAAAAATCATAAAATTCGGTAATGACCAAAAAACTATGGATGCAGTATAAACACATGAAACTAGCGCTTGAATGCTCAGAAGAAATATGAATGTATATTTTTCAATAGCGGGCACTCGTGGGGGAAGGAAAATTGCCCGATTTTTAGTGTCCGCTACTGCGGAAGACAACGACATTGGGGCTATACATTTTTAGGTAATTACATTTATGGATAATTCGTTATCCATACATTATGTGAATATATAAGAGTATTATATTACTGTGGAATTTTGCAATATTTAATTCTCTATTTAAAGATGCCCATTAACGACATGCAACATTAACGACATGAAACCGGACGTATATGTCGAACTTTAAATTACAAATCTGGCTCATTCACGGCGTTTCATTTCCGGAGTGATGAATTCGAAATGTTGGACTCGCTTGCACTTAGGAAAGCTCATCATGCTATTTTGAGTACATTCTTTGAGCAATTTCATCGGTAAGAGCTCTCATCAGAAGCTAAAATTGATAGATTACTAGAGTTTACTAGAGATATTTGCGACTTCCTTAAAGATAAAATAAACCAATGAATGATAAGTAAAGACTTGTTAGTGTCGGTGTTTTTCTTCTCATAACAGGTAATAATAAACTAATTAATACAGAATGAGTTCTCACGGTTCACAAAAGTCTTTTTTTTTTTTTTAAATACGTCTTGATTTTAAAAGTCAGTTACAAGGTCCGTCAAAATTGCATAAATTTTAAGAAGAGATTGTTTTAGAATTTTATCATTTTAAGCCTTAATATTTTTTAGTGTGTGTGTGGGTGGGGGAGGGGGGGACTTTAGAAAAATGTAGTTTTTAATTTTAGTTTTATATTAAAACAAATGTCTGGAATTTTAAATTTAAATTTTTTAATGATTGCATGGGTTAGTAAAACGGTTTTAGGCAGAACATTATTGACTGTTGCTAAATAAAACATTTCCTTGGAAACGTACTTTAGTTTCTTAAAAGTTTTTTATTGCACCTATCAGAAATAAATGAAAATTACGGAATGGCGCACATAATTCTGACTTCTTTATGGTTCAGAATTATAATTATAATTCAAAATGCTTTATAATTTAGAATCAAGAATTTGACTAAACTTATCTATACATTTATAAAATACTCTAACTAATGTTAACATTCATCACCTCTTGCTCATAGCTGGGTTTAGGTAGAGTTAATGAGAGTAATTTTACATGTTAAAGAATTATATTACTTCTCACAGTTTCATTACATGCTTACATTTCTTAAATCAATATCGAAATTAATATTAAAATAATTTCTGAACCAAATTTTTATATATGCCGCTTTTAAAAGAAATTGTTTAAAATTTATATCTTAATAATTAAATATAATAATCAGTGACTTCAAAGTGAAGATTCAAAAGTAATATTTACATGCACACATTCAAAGTATGGAAAAATTACTTTGTGTTCTTTATTTTGAGTATTAACTGATGTATTGGATTTTAAAAAGCAGTTAAATGTATTTCCTTTCATTCTAGTAGTGGAACAATTTTCTCTCCACACACTTAATAACCCATATTAATTTAATGTTTTTTTATTTTACTGTTATATTCTAGATTTTCTGTATAACTTTGTGCTTTTTACTTTTTCTGAGCAATATCTATATATATGCTTATAAGCATTTATTATTACCATTATACATTTTTCTGGTGATTTGTTTTTCTTAAATGAGTCTTATTGTTATGCATGTAGACAAGGGATTTTGTTCCATAAAATGAAAGTATGGTGAAGTGGGATTAATGTGATCTTGGGGCATGTGTAAATGCAGCTTATCAGTTCACTGATGACCACATGTCTTGATTAAAATGGGGGAAAATGGTTGTTTGCATTCTTATGCATATATATTAATCTAAATCTATAATATGGTACAGACCAAAATAGTTGCTTAATTCAATGGCAAAAATATTTACTTTTCATTCATTTGGTGAGTGGATGAGCTATAGTTTAGAAACTTGGAGATCCTGCATTTTTGCATATGAAGCAATAAAATTTTAGTCTGTAACTATGCTTTATGAGTAGAACTCAGCAGTGCAATTCATGAGATCTTATAATAATTATAGCAGTTATACGAAACTATTGTTACACTTTTCCCTTAATTTTTGCACGTGAGGCAAGTGTAATGGCTGGGAATAAGCTTATTTTATTATATTACATCTTTTATAAATAGTTTTGAACGTGTGCAAAGTACGGAAGATCTACTTCTACTTTCAGCACAATTAATTGTTAGGATATTTCATTTTGTTGATATTTTCATGCATTTTAATAGTGCTTGAGTAGCTGCTTACAAAAAAATTGTAATTTTGGACTGAATTAAAATATAATTAAATGTTTATTTTTATATTCCTAACACCCAGAAAAATATTATACTTTCTTTATATTATGTAAATGATGAAACTGTTTTGGAAATCCAGGTACTTACCCTAGTAGCTGGTATAAGTGATATCACTTGATTTAAAATTTATTAAATCAAAAATAATAAAGAAATGACATTTCTGAATACATTACAGTTAAGCATTATAGTAAATTACACGTGGAAAGTCCGAGAACTGTAGCTACGATAACTAAGCAACAATATGGTTCAAACATGGATACACTTCTCCATTTCATTGTAATGGTATTTAAGTTTTTCAATTTTCGACTTTAAATAAATAGATTTTACGTATTATTATGTATGTTTAAAACATTTTAAGCAACCGATAAAAAGCTGAAAAAGCCAAATATTTTAATCCTTATCTTCAAACGGAAAGATTTGTGGTAAATAAACTGAATAGTGGCAAAGGAGTATGAAACAACGAAATTAAGTGCTTTTTTTTAACACTTCTTATCACTTCCACCTATAAGAAGAAATATTATGTACTACCAAATACTTTTTTACAATGGGCTGAATTTGTTTAGCTTAAATTACTTTTGTTGCACAATTACATCGTTGTGCCCATTTTAAATATAGAAAATGATGTAATTATATTTCATTAACTCAATGGATAAAACATTCTGCGAATATAGTTATAAGTGATCCTCATAAAACACTTTCACATAGCATGTATTTTAATGTCCAATTAATATTTTTTGGCGATTTTAAATAGTATTTAAATCACATTTATGTGCCAGCAAGGAGATCATTAGAAGACTTCTCCGAACCAGATTCATTTTATCAACCCTGTGTTATTAATTATTTTATTACGGGAATAAATGTGCGAATGGTAATAATTTGTTACTTTTTTTTAATCTGAAATAAAAAAAAGTATAATGTTAATTAACGTGCTGATACCAAATTCTACTTTCTCAGACTATCTACGTGTAAACTGCATTTAATATTACGCGTATTTTATATACACGTGTAAAGTGTATTTAATCAAACATAAACACAAAAACCAAAAAAAGTTAATAGAATTCTCATTAAACTAAACGTACAATATGATAGAATTATATTTATACATTTATTTCAATTTAAGGTATAAATGTGTAATAATTGAATATATTAATTTCAGGGTGATTTCAATTAAATGACAAAAACACTTACCTACATCTGTTAATTTTGTTACTAATCACATACAAATGTTCAAAATTTTTCACATTTTGTAATTCACCACTCTATGTATAAGTTATTTTCCGATGAACTTAGTGTAATCCAAAACGTGTAATCCACTACTCCATACATTTAAAAACTCGCAAATAAAACCTTTTTTATTAAATCCAAATATAACATAGAAAATTTCATGGCACACAACAGAAACTAGCAATGATGAGCATTACCGTTCTTCAATTCATTGGTTACATTTTAGGGGGCGGGTGTATGGCGCTATGCATTGGGGGTGGGCTAAAGCCCCAAAATTCCATCTTTCACTGCCTGGTCCTTTGTCACACGATCATGACGTCACGTTGTTTGATGTTGAACGTGTGAAAATAGATCTTGCCGAGACTTATCCTTGGGCGTCCTTAAAGATAATCATCAATGACTTATGCTATCAATGTTATGACAGCCGTAGGGTATTTAAGGGCTATTAAGATAAATAGGCGTGTTCTTGTGTGATGAAGTTGATAAATCTGCAGAAGTAGTTAGAACATAAGCATTTTTAAAGCAGATAGGATTTGAGATTATAAAATGTCTCATTTTCAGTATTGTTTTGAAAATCTTTTGAAATCAAAAAGTTCGTTGTTTTAATTGATACAATATTTTCGAATGGTTCATACCTAGAAAGTTCATCTACAATGTTAGCGTTTAAGAGATTCTTTATCGAGTATTTTCAAAATATCATTTATTTACTTAACAAATATTAAACGCTGAAACAGTGCTTTCAATGTTTACAATCTCAAATTAAGATTGAAGTTTTTCGTATAAATAACGAGAAAATATATTTGATAATAAATGGATTTTTTTATGAAATCAGTGAAAAAATACAATTTAACGTTTATTAAGGAATTTTAATATATTTAACTTATATATAAAGAAATATAAAGGAATACACACACACACACATATATATATATACTTATATACTGATAATATATATATATATATATATATATATATATATATATATATATATATATATATATGTATTCCTTTATATATAAGTTAAATATATGCATTAATGTAGAAAAATTGAAGGAACATAGTAAAGCATCCAATACAAACAAAAGAATTTTATTGATTACTAAATAAGACTTAAGAGAATGCGTGTCATCAAAATTAAAAACCAGAAATAACCGCAGTAAGTAGATAAATAGATAATAATAATTGATATGCGCAACAAGTATATAAGTAGATGTAATTTTAATGTACAGTTTTTTTTAACATACTTATGTCCTGTTAAACTTACTAGTTATACATGCTTGGTTTTGGTATCATTCGTTATCACCCAGTTTTCGATCAACGAAATAATTTAATATTTTGAAAGGTCGAATTAGGGGTGATAATGCAAAGAAATAATTGAAATATTCAAAACTACATTTCTGAATGATCGAGCCTTTCCACTCGAGAGATTTCAAAAATTCGAATTAAGGGTGACGCTACAAAGGGATTTTCAGAAAACTTACACCACTCTGTGTCTTAAAAACGTGCGCCATTCCATTTCTACGTTTAAATTTGAAATTTCTTTTTTTATATTCAGAGCTTTTATTAAGTTTGTAGGTATCGCATTTAGTGACCACTAGCCATTGAGAACGTTCGAAGCGCGGGTGAAACGGCTAGTATATATAAGACCTTGTAACAGAGTCATTCTGAATGCATAAGAAAGGAAAATATAAAAAATAAATCAAATATCGTAAAAAATTGAGAATATGTGTTACGGGATATGAAAACGTACATTTCAGATTACAAAATCGAAAGAAAACATAAAATGAAACTTCTAAAAAATGTGGCAGTTTTTCCAGATAGCCTCGCAAAAAATGTCTTTATGCTCCCGTTATGTGCAAAAGTAACCTTTCAAAGCGAGAAATGTGCAGCGTACAAAGTTTGTGATAAGACTCGCGAAATTCCGTTTATCTAGAATGTTCTGGCCCTGGGAGGAAATGAAATGAAATATCTAGTTCTGGGTTCTATAGCTTGGAACTGGGCGCCTAGATAGTCCTGGAGCATTGTGAAGTGAGCCGGACAGTCCGGTTGAACCAATATTTTTGCCTCCGCTGTCAGAGTACGTGAAGCAAAAGGGGAGGAAGAGGTAAGGGAGGAGGAGTGCGTTTCTGAATGAAATATAAGAACTGGAAGATGAGGAAGAAAGAAAAATATGCAAAGGAGGAGATGCATATTGTATTCACCACTTCCTTTATTCTAATGAAGACGCCTGGAATTATTTTAGAACATTGTTAAACTGCAGATATTGGAGTATAAGGTGTACGTGCAAGAAATGCATTGATTTTAGGGATTGAGATAAATTATGATAAAAAAAAAAAATTCAATTGAGTTTTTTCTACACAACAGTGGCGCACAGAAAAATAGAAAATAAATTTTAATCACCAAATTGAAGGTGTTGAACCATATTGAAGACGTACGCAGATTCAAATGCAAACAATAATATATAAATCGCATCAATGTCCAAGATTGATATTATATAAATTTGTCGGGGGGAAATGCGGGTGTAGGATAAGATTTAAATAGCATTGTTTTGAATTGAATCTGTTTACTCTCTCATTTCCCTTAGACATAATATAAACTTTGGATAATGCTAAGATTTATATATAATTCTTTTGAATTAAAGGTGTTAAACTGAAGATTGACCCAAATTGCCTGCATCCGCAATTTGGGTCAATTTTGATTAAAATTTATTTTCTACTTTTCCGTACGTAACCGTTGTGTAGGAAAAATCTTAATTTAAAAACTTTTTTTTTATCATTGAATTTATATAAATAATTTTTTTTAATATAATTTATTTTTTGCATTTCATTTCTCTTTACTTAATTTACGTTCAAACCTATGTAGTATTATACGTGGAACGAGTCGTTTGAATCAAGAGAGTATTCCACTAAGTCGTATAATTCGAACAAAAAATACGTGAATACATGAAAAGGGCAAAAATATAGTGATGACCTACATAAATGACGTGACGATGTACCGTAATGACCTTAAAATTTGATATAGGAAAATGTTCGCCGAGATGAAGCTGCGTGCCACGTTTCAGCTCTCTGGTTTCTCTGGGAGCAGACAACGAGCCCGTCAAAGATGTTAAACATAGGATCTAACTGAGTCTATGTGAAGTTGATAAGAATTATGTAGATAATTAATTATATAAATTAAATTGTTTGAGTAATGAATTAAATCTACTCGTATCGTTATTAAAGGCATAGATAACAAGAAAGATCAATCATGCTTAAAGCATTGATTATGAAACACTTTCCAACTTCAATGCAATTTTATTTAAAAAAGTCGAAAATGCAATACATTCCTCGGTAATATTTTAAAACTTATCACGATACTACATTGATTTATTATATTTGAAAACTTAAACCTTCATTGAAAAAAATGAACTTCATTCAAAAGACGGCATTGAAATATAAATTGCGTGGTTTAAATATCTCTAAAATGCAATACATTCCACGGTAATATTTTTAAATCTATCATAATACTACGATAATTTATTATATTTGAAAACTTCATCGAAAACAACTGAAATTAATTCAAATGACGTCATAGAAAAAATAACACGCCTGGATCTCTTTATAAAAGCAGCATTTCATTCATAACTTTCTCCATTTCATTCATCACAATACTATAATAATTTATTTTATTTAAAAATTAAGACCATGGAGCTACAATTCATAAACTTTATGCTTAAAACTTCATCGAAAAATATCGTCCTTCTGTTTATAAAATCAATTAATATTTCATTCATATCAGCCATGCAGACTCCATGGACTGAATTATTTTGTGTTAAAGAAATACAGTAATTCTAATACAACTCATTCTACATATTTTGCTGTTTACATTTTACATAGGTGAAAAATAGGCTTAATTGTAGAAATAATCAAATTTGAATGAGAATTTAAACTCAAATATATTGGCATTGTGTTGTTTCAGTATGTAGATGCACAGAATTTAAGCAGAAATAAAATAGTTTTAGGACGGATACAACACTCAATATGAATTAAAAAGAACTTTAAAAAATCACGAATTTGAAACAAGATGGATGCCATATCTCATTTTGAAGTGGGTCATGTGATCGTTTCATATCATGGTCACGTGATCGTTTCATATAAGATGTGTAATTATTATTTTAATTTTTATTTAAAAAAACTACTGAATATATTTAGCTGAATTTTTTTTTATATATTTTATGGAACAATTTGACTATTACCTAAAATTTTCGAAGCAATTTGTGAATTTTAAATCCGCTTAAAAAATGTTAGAAAAATTAGGTCCCATAGGGCTCAATGTATTTCATTTTTTCAATCCGGGTTCAATCCAAAACTAATTGTGTGATATTATTCATTTATATTCCCATAGGTCCTACAGATCGTCTGAACAACATACTAAAATTTCATTTTGATTAAGTCATTTTTACGGCAGTTATCGTGCTAACGGACAGACAGACGGACAGACAGACAGACAGACAGACAGACAGACAGAATGAACAAAGTCATAAACACTTTTCAACTTTGTTGTAAAGTGTTAAAAATGAGTGCTTTTTGACTAAGCTGTTCAGACGAAATAAAAAACACAAATATCCTATGCAAAATTGGAATGCAACAGATGTACTGTGTTCTGATATATTAAATTTTACTTGCTTTTTTAATTTTAATAAATGAAGCCACTTTAATATTTTTTTATAAACAGCAGTCCAATAGATGTGAAGCTACTTAGATAATAGCTGTTCATATACCCCACACACTATGAAGTGTATAAACATCACAAAGTATAGACGTCACTGTTGTTTTCCATTGTATATTGTGTGTTTTACTGCCGTTTTACATTACTTGTTCGCGACTGATTTCCATGACCATTTATTTTAACACTTCATGAATTAAATGTAACATTTAAACATTGGAAAATTAACAGCAGATACAAACTGAATCATTTATAATCGGAATTTCATCATTTGTATCTCTTCAAATACTACGCATACTACTAAAATCATATTGCGCTTTTGTGTAAGATTTCAACAGCTTCCCCGATCATACTTTTATACGTTTATTCATTTGTAATTTAATAATTTTTAAAGTGGTAATAATTAGTTCTATTCAAAAGGGGATTTAGAAAGGCAGATAATATTTTTGTTTTTAAAGTTACACAGTAAAATTCATAAATATGAGCAACAGTTTTAATATTGTCTGACACATGCTTAGTGTTCCATTGCGAAACGCACGTTTTTCATCTGGCGTGATAGTACGCATGCAAAATATGTATTTAGTGATTTGTAGGCGGTCACAGGTTACACTTCAAAATGTACCAAATTCGACTTGCCTACAATTGGCCGACATTTACGTACATAATCCGTCCTTCTAGCATAAACAGTAAAAATGCTGATAAACTCAAAATGTACATCTTTTAATGTAGAGATTACCCCCCAAGAAAGCATTCTTACATGCTTTGATAATTTTAAAAACATTAATGCAATTTTATTTCATAACCAAATTTATTTGCTGTATAACAATAGACCTCTATTTTTTATTTAAAATAAAGCTCAATGTCAAAGAACAGCATTCTTGAGCCAAAATATGTTCGTTCATGTGAATGTATTCAACCTAAAATGTCGGCATAAAATGTCAGCTATGTAGAATGGAGCTTAATGCACTCTTTCGAAAACAAAACTGCGTGTGATAATTACATTTCCGTAATGTAGAGTTTTAGGTAAATGTAATTGTAATTCTCTAGGGAAAGTAAAAGAATTCATCTAATCAGAATACAATCAAAAGAAATTGGCTGATGTAGAAAGACTTTATGGAGACTTTCCAATTAAACTATTAGATAATAAATCGAATATCCGCACTATAGTTTATATAAGAGAATGCGTAATAAAATATTTTGTGATAATTGTGTCTTTCCCAAAATTTTGTTGGAAATGGTTATAAAGTGACCTTTCTAAAATACAAAACGGGATCGAAATTTGTATTTGAAAATACGTATTTCAAATAATGCTGTTTTTTAAGAGTAAATGTAATAGTTTGTGATTTCTAAATTTTTCAAGAATGTTTACGATGTTTCTCGAACAAATTTAACTCATAATAGCAAATGACATTTATGGGGCACCCGAATGCGCCATTCTCGAGCCATTTTCCGTTTTGTAATCTAAAGTTAAGTCATATAAATTATGTGCGTTTTGGAGTTATCAAAAACGTTTTCAGACATTAGAAATTTTATTTCCCCTACAGAAGGATATCTTACGGAAAAGTAGGGCCATTTCAATGAAGTTTGATATGTCTATTTAAATTGGTACCAAGAATAAGGATATTTTATTCATAAAAAATCTCCCAGAGTAGCGAAACTTGTTTAATCGTAGTGAAAGTCATGTACCAGGCACATTGGTATTTTCAAATGTTAAAAAAAGGATCCAATCGCATCCAGATGATCCAATACCTAATTTAGTATAGAATAAATGTTGTAGGTAATCATGATTAATCTACAATTTGCGTAACTTAATTAAACATTTACATTGCATTTAAAAATTGTATATAAGTTACTTTGTGAAGTTATTAAAATATCGAAGTTTAGCAATTCATGTATTACTGTCTATTTAAAAAATATATTACATAGATTTATTAGCACAGAAAATGAAACTAACTATAACAATAGATTCTCTTCACTGAAATATTCGATGTAAGTATCTATTATAAATTGGGTACATTTTTACACGTTCCTTTACAATATATAGAAACATAAAGTTCGAAATACTTTTATCTGCTGAAATCAGATAATAACAATAATACTATTTTAAGATTTCATGCAGAAGTTTGCCTGATAAAAAAAGAATAAGAAGAATATATTTTTCCAGCTTCTTAATTGAACAATAAGATTTTCAAAAACTTGAAAAAAGCAAATATATAAACAGAAGTTGTTTTGCAGTTATTTTTCACACATTTAATAGAAATTTGCATTATTTTTTAATGGAGCTGTGTATGTGAGTTGCATAATGTATCTTGGCTGTTCATTTACATAGACAGCTTCGTATTTCTTTTTATAACTCAAAATGTCTCAGCATTTAGAATCTATATAAATAAAATTGAAAATCTGAATTATTTGTGTGTATTTTTGTGGGTTTATTTGTGTGTTTGTCGCCTGATCACGGGAGAACGACTGCACCGAATTGGATGAAATTATTGTGGTAGACTTGGAATAGCCCCAGTTATGTTGTTTCGAGTGTTCATGGACAGTTCGAGTTTCTAGGACCAGGCTTTGTCTAGATATTAATTAAAAACGCACAATTAAACTTTCCATAGAGATTGCATTATGCAGACGATATTTTTTCCCACCAATTTATTTAAAGAAAATTATATTATGTCTCTTAGCAACGAGTTTAAATCCAATGTGTTTATGCGGCAGACAATTTTTATTAAATATTTTCCGATTTAAATAATAAAGATATGTATATAAAATAAATTTCATCGATATTGCATTTTGACTGGATTATATTAATTACGGTTTTCAGGTTTAAACATTATTATTATTCATATTTTCCGGAATTATTGATTCCGAGATTATTGTTATTTAATTTACACAAAGATTTTAGAAACTCATGTGTTGTAGTACGGGTTATCTTTACAGGGCTTATTGATATTTTGAATTTATTACGTCATCTGTTTAATTTTAGCAAATAGTTTTGGAATTCATATTGTATTACGGGTAATCTTCTAACACACGGACATATCTTCTAATCTACGCCAATATAAGTAGTACGGGTATATCTTTCCATAGAATTTTAGCGTTTTCATTTTGGCATGTATTGGAATCAATTACGGCTTTCAGGTTTAATAATTACGGGATTATTGATATTTTCAATTTATTACGTTATCTGTTTTATTTTGGCAAATATTTTAGAAACTCATATATTATAGTACTTTTACTCTTCTACTAATACACGGATATATCTTCTAATATTCGCGAATATACGTAGTACATGTTCTATACAATTTTAGTATACTATAGGAATTGCACATGATTGTGAATTTTATGTTTTTTATATTATATGCACCGTATGAAACACGGGTATACTGTTAGTAGAAAATAATTTTAGCTATAAAAATAATTTTAATATGAACGTACATTACTAAACTCATAATCATGACACATATCAAACTTAGATCCATTTACATTTTTACAAACATGCATTTAATTAAACTTCATTTATTAGATTCAGGAAGCGGTGAAAAATATATTCAATATTTAATTTATTACAACAAAGTATCGGATGTATTCGAGAATTGAGGAAATTGGTTGAGTTTGTTTACAAGATTTAAGCTTAGTTTTCATTATATTCAAATACAATAAATATGCATAATACAAATGTATGTTACGTTAAAATTAAATTTACATAATATTCCGAAAATTAAATATCCTGTCAGAATAACTAAATCGGCGACATACCCAAATGAGAAAATGATTAATAATAAAAACTTTTTAAATAAAAGTTTGTGTACAGCATGTAGGACGCAAAAATGTACAATAATTTTGCCTTAGCGTTTTCGGGCGTGTAAACGTCCGAAGCATATAAGCATATTATCAGAAAGTACAAAGTATATTAGGGCTTTTAAACACAGACAACTATTTAAGTTAAATTTGCATAATACAAAAGGCCAATTGGCGAATATGATTTTTATATTATGAGAACATTTTTGCAATTTCCCGTTCTAAGACTGTGTCTTGCCTGGCGTCTTATCCTCGATTCCATGACAGTTAAACCACAATCTGCTCAAATAGGTATTTAAATGTTTAATGTTTTGTTAAATCTGTTATCCTGCAGGGATTCGGATATTTTGAATTTAAGAATTTATATTTGTATTGTACATCTTCTCATAATATGAAATTTCTTTTCTCCGACTGGTCTTTTGTATTATCTAAATTAACTTGTGAGTTGCTGTATTCAAAAGCTCTACTGTATTTGTACTCGTCATATGCTCCTGATGAAGGGAGTACATACGCTTGAAAGCACTAAGGCAAAATGTATGCACGATTCTATGTCCTATATGCTGTAAATAAACCTTTATTTTAAAATATTTTATTATTAAAAAAAATTATTAACTATTTTTATTTTTCTGATAAGCTACTATCTGATTCTATTTGCAAACAAAACTCATTTTGATATTTTCCAAAATCCATTGGTGCCTTAATTTTATATTTTATACAGCTAATTTGTTGAATATTAGAATAAATGTTCAAACTTTATACCTTTTTCATTTTCTTAATGTACATAATATATGCAAATAAAAAGAAATCTGTGATGTGTGAAAAATCTTATCTGATTTAATGGATTTGCAAACTTTTGGCATCCTTGAATAGGAATACACTTTTTAATAACGTGTCTATTTGCGTCTGGGTACGATATCACTTGAAAAACTAATCACTAAAGTGAATTCTAAAAAAAGGCATTAGCAAGTGCCATTCTCGAAATCTTGCACGTTTACCTTTATATCTGAAATGTTAAAATTTTCGTTTAATAAATTTCATTACTGTTCGAGTAAAACAACGTTTATAAATATTTTAATTAAAAATTAAATGATGCCCTTGCATCGAAGACTTTTTCTTACATATCAATATACTCTTCACACAGTATCTTGTAAGAATTGCGTGAGTGCCACGAAATTAGGGGCGACTCTTTCAAATGATGTTTACAATAAAATCTTGATTTTCAGTGAAACTGACAGTAAAAATTCTCCAGTTATTATTATTTTATCACAAACTGATTTCATTAGTTTGTAGGGAAATGCATGCGTTGGAAATGTTTTAGATTTTTTCATTATTTTAAAACAAGCTATAGCGAAATTGCAAGCTATAATGAAATTAAGCTGTCTTTAAACTAAAGACAAAATAAATTACGTCTCATAAATATAATAAAAATTTGCGGATTTTATTAATGGCACTCTGATAAAATTTGACACTAATGATAGCGGTACGTTACAAACCTCTCCGTGAGTAGCGATTGCATCCAATAAAGTTCTGAATGCACTGACGGATGGAAAACCGGACAGATATGTAGCGATTCGGGGAATTTATGATGAGCATAGAAAAAAGCTATATCTACAATTCAAGGGAGACAGTTGAGCCCTCCAAAGCTTTGAGAAATGATTGTCCATCTAGGCCCTCTATCCGAGACTGTCAGGCATGATAGGAATTGAAGCGTCTTTAGTTATCTCTTCCGGACCTTCCTCCACTTTTTCTTTCTATTTTGTATTTCCTTGGCGACGTCATATTTCAATTCTGGTCAGGATTTCGATTTCAAACTTTCTTTTCTTATCTGGATCGAAGCAAAAATAAGGGGGGAGGGGCGAGAAAAATGGACGTTCCGGAGCTTTGTGGGGTGGACGTTTTATCGCTAATCATTCCCTGGAATATCGGAGATATCAGATTCGGGCCAATTTCTATTTTTATTTTTTTTATATATTTATTTTTGAGAAAGCTATAGGGTTTCAGATATTTTGCCTCATTGGAATTACCTAAGAATAACTTCTAAATTCCGGGAATCGCTGTTGGTCGCTCGGAATGTTAAAAACTCCTGGAATGGGGGACATAAGTAAGAGACTGAATCTTTTAGTCGTTAGAGTTGGGATTTGAGACTCATAAAACTGATAAACTGATTGATAGTAAACATTTTTTTTTTAAGTGTCTCTATTATGTATTCTTCACCTAACTATGAAATAGTTATTCCTTTTCTTTATATTTGGAAAAAAATTTATTTGTTTGTGCTATATATTTGATACTCCTATATTTACATTAAAAAACTTACATTAAAAAAATCACATTTTATGCAAAGAATTTTTATTTTTTCTATAATATAATGATATGCAAATAAAAACGCATTATGGCGGGTGTCAAAAATCCCACACGGATTTGGATGGATTTACATTTCGTGATTAGCATCTCTAATGAAGAAGCATTTTTGCAACGATTTCTATGTTTGCCTGTGATAATATGTCACGCACGAATTGAAAGAATTGGATGGCATTTGGCACACTTATTTCAATCGATGAACATCAGAGACCTATAGATTAGACTTATAGACGACCAATTTTTCAAGCATTTATGTTTTGAATATCGCAAAATGTTATAAAAACACAATTACAATTTTTCTAACATTGTTTTCGAAAATCGAAAAACATTATCAATAGTAATGATATAACAAATTATTTCAGAAATATTAATTGTATATGCATTTTTTTTTTACTTAAAAGTATATGATGTGGAACAGTAGCATGCGAATGATATGTCGTTACTGATATATTAAAACTTTCTGATCTAAAATGAAATTAAAAAAATGATAGAGAAATACATGAGATTAATATTATAAAGTAAGTAATATCTTTATAAATAATTTTAACCAGAAATGAATGAACACCATTGTTTAAAAATGGCCACTAGCTGTTCTAGAGAAATTGGAAATTTTACTTTCCTACATCTCTGGAAAAAAATCAAGCGATTTCTTTGAAGTAAAATTTTTAATATTAGTAAGAAAGAAAATACTCTTGATTTTCATCCGTATTGAGTTATAAGTAATTTTTAATTTGTGTTATTCATTCCCAAAATAAATCTATTTGTTGGACAGGTTGAATTATTTTATTTATATTGAAGTCAAGCATGTAATTTTATCGAGCATTGGTGGAACTTGTTCTTTTGCATAGATATATCAAGGAACCAGTTCCGTTACATTGACATTTAGAAAAACAATGCAATCCAGTTATTTTACAGATCTTTAAATAAATTATGGATAAATTTTAAAAATTAAAATATAGTATGAACATACGAATAAATGCTTAAGAAAATACCTGCCTTTGCTTAAGAAAATATATGCCTTTAATCTCGAACCCCAGTTCTCTGCATATTTATCTATTCAGGCTATGGAGGAAATTTCGTAAATTTTACCGGAATTTTTATTTTATTATCCCACTTGATGTACATCCCATTTGCGTACAAAGGATAATTTGTCCTCCTTGCGTACACATACCCAAAAAGTTGTGATTTCCATTTGTGTACAATTCTCATTATGTTTACTTACTTCGATATTCGAATAGATATGTAACCCATTAAGGATATATCTTCCTATAGAAATATTTTCAATGATTCTAAACGCATCTCGTGAAGAAAATATGAAACTCCTATTTTCAACTACTCCAAATATTTGCAGATGATCCAAATTTAAGCATAATATGCAAGTTTTAACTCCATTGTAATAGGATTTTGCTTGGGAATATGCATATCTTTAGTAAACTGCATTAATGAGCGCGACATTAAAATCTGTATATTAAAATCCGAGAACATGAATCTTGATCCCATTCCGATAATTTCCCTTCTCAACATATACTCTGAAAGCAAATACAGTGTAATACAATAAACACCACAAATGTTGCTCATTATTTGATGATTTTGTTTCATGTGTTATTGTCATTATGAGTTATTTTGTGTTGTGAAAAAAATAGGATTAGTTTAAAGTGACTTCTGATATATTCATTGTATTTTATGCTTCTAACGAAATGGAAAACTTTCATTTAAAATAATTATAATATATTTATGTAACGTTCAAATATTAGTGATTTGTGTGAAACTAAATTAAAGTTATAAACATGTGAGTAATTTATCTTTGTGTTAAAGTATTAGAATATTTTTGCACTCAAGTGATAGAAATATACATCTAATATACCACATTTAGAAGTATTATAAGCACGTAAATAATATTCTTGTATAAATTAAAGAAAAACATATTTAATTATTGCCTGTTTTTTTTTCTTTATTAAAATTACAATTTTTTTAGGACTTCTGAATTTTCCAGAACACATACTTTCCTTATCAATTTTGGATTATCCTAATCTATTTTGTCAAATAAAATGTTTTTTAGCATATTTAATACATTCTTTAATAGATAGTTTTCAAGTTATAAGCGAACATCAATCAATTTTGGATTATCCAAATCTCTTTCGTTAAAAAAAATGTTTTTTAGCATATTTAATCGATTCTTTAATAGATAGTGTTTATAAAATAAGTTTAGAAGAAACAAAATAAGTTAAATGTTAGGCTATATTGTGTTCGATCATTATAGTACAAGCTATAAATATGCTATTGCATACCATTTTATGTTTTTATAGGATTACGCAACAAAGTTGTCCTTTATTTCGAGATTCTATCAATTTCAGAGTATCCGTTAATGGAAGTTTAATGTATTATATTTAGTAGATAAAGTAAAAATTTGAACCATTTCTAAAATTAAAAATTTGACCCATTTCTAAAATTAAAAATTTGAACCATTTCTAAAATTAAAAATTTATATGTATAGGGTGCCGTTTAGGTTGTAACGATGTTGAAGTCTGATCAGTATCAATTTGAAATATGAGTAGAAGTTTGTATTTAATGCCATTCTCTTAAAAATATGCAGCAACAATTTTATTTATATTTTAAAATTATTTTTAAATGCTCGTTTGATTAATACATAATTGTTATCAACTAAAACCCTTTTAAAATATTGTCATCTCTTAATAAGGAGAACTTTAAGATTTCTGGATAAGTATGCATTGAGTCTTATAAGTATTTTTCAGAAACGACACTTCTTAGAAACTGATATTTTTTGCGCTATACACAAGTGTCTCTTATTAAAAAGTTTCAACACATAAGTTATTATGCCCACAGTACCTTGTATTTATCATCTAAAAATGCTTCTATTTAAGGTAAAGGTATTTCTTTAATAGTGTTCAAAATCCTCTTTGCATACATAAAAATAAGCAGTGCTAGCGCTGTACATGAAGTATATTTCCCTGTAAACTTCTGCAATTCAAGATTTCATTTCGGTTTTTATCGACTCAAAATATGTTTTTAATATTTATAAAGGATCTTTCAGGTGGCGAGATGTCGGCCGTTTAGAGGTTGGGCAGTCATTGATGGAAGTGGAGAAATTGTTTCATAATTTGTTTTGTATCTTATGCACTCCTATTCGATTTTTTCGGTTTGTATTTATGTGTTATGGATGCAATGCATCACCCTAAAATTATATTTACTTATATTGAGCGGTTGTTAAGAAATCGGTGTTTTTGTGCATGTAAAAATAATTTTGGACGCCAGTTATTTGAAAACATTGAATTTATGTTTCACTGACATTTTTATTTTGAATTTTCTTATACGATAGTATACAGAAAGGTATAATTTCTCGAGAATTGTTTAATTCGAGATTAAGACGGAAACACAAGATGCACTTTATTTTACCTTATAAATAAAATTGCTATAGAATATACCTCTAACGTTTGTGCGTTCATCATAAGGGTCCTTTTTCAATCCAGAAACCAGGCCTTATACAACATATTCTATACCACTATATTTTCTTCCACACCCAGTGATTAATACGCAGGTGGTAGATTAATTTACAAACTTGAGACACAATTTAATTTTCTTGTATGCAAGTGGGGACAACAAATTAATATATGTACACAAGTGGAACAAAAATCACCATGTACATAAGTGCAACATATTCAACATGTTGACAAACTCTTGGAAAATGTTGATAAATTCTTTTACTGATTCGACTAATTGGGAGATTTGCCGAACGGTTCTTTAAAAATCTACACATTTTAAAGGATACTCATTACGAAATATCCCTTTAGCATTTCATTCAGCCTGAACCTATTCGATATAGTATTTTTTCCAATACTGAACAAGTTGAAACCAAATTGAATATAAACCCGTCAATAGGATAAACCAGTTTATATTCTAAAGTTAGAACTGTGTTCCTATTGAAAATGACACTATACATGGACCGGTTTCGCACGTATTATAAGCCGACGTATATCCGCCTACACCCTTAATAAAAGTTCTGAATATCAAAAACCGTTTTGCATTCAAGCATAAAAACGGTGCATATTTTCCAGAGGCAAAGTTGTGTACCTTTTTCAAAATCACTTTGTATCGTCACCCCTAATACGAATTTTCGAAATTTTCAATTTTTCGATTTTTTTCGTTGATCTGCAAGTTGAGGCAGATCGAATGAGACCAAACCCGACATTCTAGCTGGAGTGGATGGACTTAATAATTAAGCAAAGCGGTTTTCAGTTTTTTTTTTTAATTATTTCTTTGCACCATCAATCTTAAATCAAAAATTTTAAATTTTGGATCATTCCCTTATCTAGAATCTGAGACGGATCGAATAACACCGAAACCAACCAAGATTCTAACTATAGTGGAAGTGCTCGATAACTTTATCACACTTTCGCTCACTTAGTCTGTCAGTTCAGTACATATTATATAGACACTATTAACATACTAATCATGTACATGCATTTCATAAATTACATATCATATCAAACACCTTTCACAATTCTTTATCATTCTTTTTATAAAGTATCTACTACTGTTTTTTAATTTTTAAGATTATTTTTGACAATATTAAATCCTGTATACCTAGGTGAAGTAACTGAATTTTAACATATATTTTACACATCTGAAATCCTCTTTTTACTTTCCTTAAATACATAATGTATAAGGAAAGTATTGTGACGGGGTCGAAAATTCGAATTCGAGTTTTCGACGGGAGAGCACGTTTCAAGCATACCTGATCACGAATCAAACATTTTTGAAGTGATGTATGTGTGTGTGTGTGCGTGTGTGTGAAAGTATGTGTGTGTGTGTGTGTGTGTGTGTGAGTGAGTCTGTGGAGACGATAACTGACGAACGAATGGACCAAATCGAGCCAAATTCGGTACAAAAATCACAATCCGTAAACACTGGAAGCGTATTGCTTTTATTTTTATACGCAATCGAATGTTCAGAACCCCCCTAAATTTTCGAATGAAATTTTGAAAAAATCGCCAAAAAATCAAAACCACTAATAAAGTTACGCAAATGGACATTTCTTATGTAATTTTTCATTAGAAAACGATTGACATAAATTTTGGAACGCTAACATGAACCGTTCTCGAGATATTGTACATTTTTCAAAAAAAATTATCAAAAAGTCATATAGAATAAAAAAAAATATTTCCTATTGAGAAACATGTTCAATTTTTATATGTAATACCATGCGATAAATTGGGTGACATCATTCTCGTGGATCTAGCTCGTTCCATTCATGAAAAAGGATACTTTGAGTAATAATTTCGTATTTGAACGCCAATAGTCATTTATCTGCTGTAAGAATAACTTATTTCTTAGTGCATAACGCTTGGCGAGATTTTGGCGACGAATTTGACGGAATGTCGCCATCTTGGCGACTTTTTGAAATGTTGCCAAATTAACGAAAATCTCGCCAAATGGATGAAAATGACGCTAAATCAATGAAAATGACGACTAATTGTAGAAAATTCAATATTTTGGAAAGAATACAAGTATCTACTATAAGAATAAATTTTTTTTAACTGTAAAAGTAGTAAATTCATTACATTATATAAGGAAAGTCATGTGTTGCCCACATCAGATTTTTATTCTTAGTTCCATACCTATTGTTCCTAGAATAACCTTCTCTTGGTATGCTTAATCAAAGTGTCGTCTTTCTAACAAAAATATATCTATAAAGTAATCTCTTGATATAGATAAAATAGGGTAACTACGAGTCTAGATAAAAAGCTATGCGTGACAACCACCAATTAGAGTGCAAGAAATTCCGGCGCCCGCTCCGATAAAACGAAATAAATAAATCCTTCTCTGTTACAGAAGCCAACTTTGAATGTGGATGTTGTGATAAGCCTCGGGTCACCGGCAGCAACTTTTATCAAGCCCTAAGTGCCTCGTATGTTGCGATTTTTTGGAAGTATACCACAATAAACAGACCATTTAGCCTGCGCTATTGAAACTATGCGGGTTTCTTGATGAAATGGCCGTTTAATATTTTAACCTTTCATCTTCAAACAGAGTAAGTCATAAACAAACCATGGCTTTCGGATAATCTAAATGGTTGGAGATTTTCCATTTTACGCACGAGTAAAAGAAGTAAAATTAAAATGCAGATCGAGATAAAGCTAAATTCGAGAAAGGCCGGAGATGTTTATATCGTGCAGATGAGATGCTTTAGTAAAACACTGGGTCGTAACATACACCAAAATATATCGAGCGAATTTTAATGTTACGAAATTTTTCGAACTAAGCACAAATGTATATATAGTTGCGTCTCTCTACTTTAGAAATCCGCAGATCAAATTATTCAATACTATTTTCGTTTAAAATATTTTATTAACTAAAAAAATTTAGAAAATAATTTTTTAATATGATTATTTAGTGAGATTAAAAATGTATTACATATAATAGGATTTTAATTTGGAATTTTCTTTTACAAGGAATGCAAAAGAATATTAACTAACATCTATTAATAAAAGAAATAAGCGGGTCGTTTTATTAAAATATGTCTTCTATCCATTTTTTCAAACTTTCTCACAGAGAGAAAAAATCTGGTGAAATATTAAACCAAAATATTCCCACAAAACTCCTTTCTAGAATAAGAATATCTCCCCACTTTGATGGTTATAGATTTCCAATACTACTAATACCAACTCTGTTTTCCATATCTTTAATACTAATTATAACATTTTTTTCGCAATATAATGAAATCGGGAAATTAAAGGAGTTACGTTGGTATCTATGATCCTCAGGAACTTATCTGAACGAAAAGAACTCAAATATGAATTTTTTAACAATGATTTCAAATGCATCGCTTATTTAACATTATGATCCTTATTATTCAATATATTTATCAAAATATATCATCAAATACCCCCCTTTAAGAAGAACCTAGTCCATATTCCAATTCACTGCTACGTAATTCACACTATTTAATAGAAATTGTATGACGTCCGATTGATATATTTATGACTTTGATGAAATTAACATTTATTATTGTGTGAATATATATTTAAATTTGTCATATGAACAGCATTGTACAATTACACTGGTGTCCAAAATTATCTTTACACGCATAATTTTGGATTTAAAAATAGCTCTCATATTAACGTACAAACGTGTTCTATAGCAATTTTAATTATAAGGTAAAATAAAATACACCTTGTATTCCCACTTTAATCTCAAATTAGAAAATTCTAGAGAAATTATACCTTTTTGCATACTATTGTTTGAAAAAATTCAAATAAAAATGTCCGTAAAACATAAATACAAAGTTCAATGTTTTCAAATAACTAGTGTCCAAAATTATCTTTACATACACCAAAATATTGATTTCTCAACAAATGTTCAATATAATCGAATCAATTTTTGGGGGGTGGTACATAGAACCATAACACATGAATACAAACTGAAAAATCGAATAGGAGTGCATACAATACAAAACTAATTATGAAACGATTTGCTACTTCCATTAATGGCTGCTCTATACCTCTAAACGGCGGACAGCTCGCCGCATTTCAACGATACTTTCCAATGATGCCTCGGAGCCATAGAAAACTGCTTTAAGTCTATAAACACCGAAATCAAATCCTGAATATGTTCTATGCACACTCGTTTGATTGTGTAAATTATATTGTTCTATATATAATTCTATTTGTCGAAAGTTCATAGAACATAGTTTTCCTTATTCAGAGTTAAAAAAATCCCATTTTAATAACTTTTTAGATACAATCAAAATCTGATATATACATGTCAACTTAACTTTCTTAAATCTCATAAAACTATTTTGAGGGTTTTGTAAAGTGATCTAAGATTTTTTAAAATTTATAATTGAAGTAATTTCATACCAATCAATCATTTTTTTAAGGAGAAATCATACATACTCACTCACTGTTGGGAATATCAAAATTGTAGCATATCAGTTATTATTAAAAGTCAACTCATATAATAACATTAACAGTATTTATTTTATTCAAGATTTTGGACGTTTACTTAAAACATTTCATGGCATCATGCATGCTAGCGTCTTATAATTGATTTCACCTGTTTTTGAGTAACAGACTACAGATCAAAACGATACTCGAGCCTATTTATATCTATAATTTTTCCATTATAGATCAAATACTTGCTATACCTCAAGAGCGGCTTGCACCAATTCATTTTCGAAAAAATGAAATTGGAATTAAAATATACCAATTCAATTTTCGAAAAAATGAAATTGGAATTAAAATACACCAATTCAATTTTCGAGAAAATGAAATTGTAATTAAAATATACCAATTCAATTTTCGAAAAAATGAAATTGAAATTAAAATATACCAATTCAATTTTCGAAAAAATGAAATTGGAATTAAAATATACCAATTCAATTTTCGAAAAAATGAAATTGGAATTAAAATATACCAATTCAATTTTGGAAAAAATGAAAATGAAATTGAAATATACCAATTCTATTTTTAAATAAATGAAACTGGAATTAAAATATATCACTTCAATTTTCGGAAACATGAAACTGGAATTAAAATATACCAATTCAAGTTTCGAAAAATGTAGTTAGAATTAAAATATACCAATTTTATTTTCGAAAAAATGAAATTGGAATTAAAATATACCAATTCAATTTTCGAAAAAATGAAATTGGAATCAAAATATACCAATTCTATATTTTTTTTAACTAAATTGGAATTAAAATATACCAATTAAAATTTCGAAAAATTAGAATTAAAATACACCAATCCACTTTTCGAAAAGAAATGTTAGAAAAGTTCAGAGTCTTTCCTTTATCTGAGCTTCCGGATAATAAGTGAGCTTTCGATGAATATTGCTTGAAATAATCGAATTCAACTTAATTCGATTTTCTAAATTAATTTTCTCCAAAGCTATTGTGACTAAAGACTCGCAGACAAACCAGTACGTGGAAATATTTAAAATTGTTTATTCGTATTTAGGGATATTCAAAACGTGTATAGCTCTATTAGAAACTGAAAGTCAAAGATTAGATCCCCTATCGCAATGTTTTCCTTTGAATATACTATGTTATTATAAGAAAAAAAAATTACCTCTTTCTATGGCCAATCAAAGTGCATACTCATATATATATTTATAACTATAACTATAAAATGAATAGGTTTTTAAGGACGCGTATACGTTGGACATGTATAAGGACACATGTACGTTGGAGGATATTTTTGTCATATTGCTAATCAATTATGAAAAAAAAATTAAATACACAACAATATATCATAAAAACATGAATAGTAATGAAATTTGCTGCTCTTTTTTTTATTTTTTTTTTTACAAAATATGTGCCTAAAAAGTGTTAAAAGTGAAAAATAACTCTATACGCCTTAATAAAAAAATAATAAAAATTAATCTTAATTTTTAAATTGGAATAGCATTTACAAATCTTTAAAGAAGCAATATAAATCAAGTTGGATTAATATTTTTCAGAGATTATCTAGCTTTACTGCATAAACACAGGAAAATATAAAAAATTTCAATTTTTACTTTTTTTTTTTTTTTTAACCATGTAATTATATTAATTTTCTTAGATGATTACATTTATATAATTATACTGAAGATTCACAAATTTAAAGCATATCCGATGAAAATTAAAAAGTCATTAATGTTGGCGTTAAGCCATTTGTTCAAAAATATAGTTTTGAGATTTTTCAAAGTTAAATTGTGTTGTTAATATTCCTATCATTAATTTATGCATATATCGCCTTATAATTAATGTAGAGACAAAAATAAAACCGTTTTGTAAAGAATGTATAGGGCATTATTATAAAGTAAAAAACTGAAAATGGATTTTTTCGCCAAAAATCACTGTTTTAACGTATGTGTGTACTTTAAACTTATGACACATCAGAATATGTGTTCAAGTTAGTAGCTTTTGCAATAGAAAAAATCTACATTTGTGATTACACCGTTCGTAATGCAAATCGATACTCAACTAAAAATAGTTTGTAGATCAAAAATAAACTAAATTTTTTTATTATAGTGTGTAAATTTTAAAAATCATCTATACACTGACGTACACTCATTACGCGATTCTATTTTTATCAAAATATGCCATACAAACAATATATTAAACCACGCTGGATAGCTAAAAGTGGACTTTTTCCTTATGGCGATAGGCGTGTCTTTACAAAAGAACTTTCAACATAATGCAAATGAATCTAATTTTTATTCTATGCACTTCTGGTAATATGAGAAGTGGCATTAAGATTGTCATTATTATTCTGAAAAGCTTATGAGGCTCATTTTGTTTATGTGACTACATGAAAATGAGGTTGAAATGTCTGTTACACGTGGAATAATGCCTTAGTGAATATGCGATGAGATAAACATCTAACATTACGGTATTGAATGGTCATTTTAAGAACTTATTACACGCTTTCAGATGTATATAATAACGCTCATTAATGTTTTACACTATTAAAAAACTACTTGACACCGTTATTCTATACATTATCGTTTACTATTTAACTGCAGTACAAATATAAAAAATCTGATGTGGGCAACACATGACTTTCCTTATATAATGTAATTAATTTACTACTTTTACAGTAAAAAAAAATAGGTTTTTCTTATAGTAGATACTAATATTCTTTCCAAGATATTAAATTTTCGACAATTAGTCGTCATTTTTATCCATTTGGCGAGATTTTCGTTAATTTGGCAACATTTCAAAAAGTCGCCAAGTTGGCGACATTCCGCCAAACTCGTCGCCAAAATCTCGCCAAGCGTTATGCACTAAGAAATAAGTTATTCTTACAGCAGATAAATGACTATTGGCGTTCAAACACAAAAGTATTACTAAAAGTATATTTTTTCATGAATGGAATGAGCTAGTTCCACGAGAATGATGTCACCCAATTTATCGCATGGTATTGCATATGAAAAGTGAAGATGTTTCTCAATAGGAATTTTTTTTTATATGACTTTTTGATAATTTTTTTTAAAAAATGAGCAATATCTCGAGAACGGTTCATGTTAGCGTTCTAGTGGTTTTGATTTTCTGACGATTTTTTCAAAATTTCATTCGAAAATTTAGGGGGGGTTCTTAACATTCGATTGCATATAAAAGCAATAGGCTTCCAGTGTTTACGGATTGTGATTTTTGTATCAAATTTGGTTCGAATCGGTCCATTCGTTCGTCAGTTATCGTCTCCACAGACTCACTGACACACACACACACACACACACACACACATACTTTCACACACACACACATACTTTCACACACACACACACACACACACACACATACACACACAGAGACATCACTTCAAAAATGTTTGATTCGTGATCAGGGATGCTTGAAACGTGCTATCCCGTCGAAAACTCGAATTCGAATTTTCGACCCCGTCACAATACTTTCCTTATACATTATGTATATAAGGAAAGTAATAAAACCCGTAAACATATTATATAGAACAGGTAAAAGCAAAAATCATAATTTTTTAAGTACCCCGTTTCCTAATTTGCACGAAAGTTAAATATATGGAAAATGTATGTATTAAAGTTTTTACCACTAAATGCATGAAAGCCAATGACATACCAAATTTGGACTTTCTAACTGCTTTGGTTCTCAAGTTATTACGAAACAACGAATACAATCTCATGACGAGCTATGCCAGAAAGATTCAAAATCAAACAGTTAAAATATACCACGGAAGACAAAATAAATGTGATCTTTATAGTCGCTTCGGCTCTCGAATTAATCCCCCAAAACAAGTACATTCTCATAGGTGGCCCATGATGGACTAGTCTGATAAGGTATTTTCTTTAATAATATATATGTTATGTATATATATATATATATGTATATATATATATATACATATATATATATATACATATATGTATATATATATATATATATATATATATATATATATATATATATACACACAAACACACACTACGTGACAGTAAAAATGAGACACCAAGAAGGAGTAGGCAGAAAGTAATGAAAATCGGTAAACAGAGAGAGACAGCAACGAACAATAAGTGATGCTTATTGCAACATGATACACCTATACACTGACCGACAGCACCGTCTGATCAGTATTTTGTAGGACCATTGCGGGCGGCGATACAGGCAGCAACACGTCTACGTACAGAGTAAATGAGCATGCGAATAGTGTCCTGAGGGATGACTGCCCATCCCCTGTTAACCATTTGCCAGAGCTTGTCTTCTAAACGCTGCGGTGGCAGCGCACGTAATCGGCGTCAAATCACGTGCCAGGCATGCTCGATTAGTGAGAGATCAGGGGAGACTGGTGGCCAGGAAAGAACCTGGGTACTTTGCAGAGCATGTTGGTGATGCGTGCCGTGTGTGTTCGGGCGTTATCCTGCTGGTAAATGGCATTGGGCACCCCCCTAAAAGAAGGGTAGTATAACCGGTCGCAGCACGTTACCCACGTATCGTTGGACCGTCATAGTGCCCTCAATACGGACTAGAGGTATCGTGCTATCGTAGGCGATGGCGCCCCAAAGTATGATGACGCGTTGTCGCGCGATGTGGCGTTCCACAGATGCAGCCGGATTGGACCTGTCACCACTTCGGCGCCAGACTCGTACACGGCGACTGCCATTGCTAAAACAGAAGCGTGACTCGTCTGAGAATACGACCCTGTGTCATTCCGCCGTCCACCTGGCTCTATTCCAACAACATTGCAAACGGAGGCGTCTATACTGTTGAGTCAATCGCCATGTGTGCAGGTCGCCGGCGAGCAATAGGCGGATAATGGTCCTGGTCGATATGGGAGCATCAAGGTGTCCTGCATATGCTGCAAAAGGGCGACAGAAGTGGCCTGCGGGGACGACAACGCTTGCCGGTTGATGCGTCGGTCCACTCGTGCTGACGTTACTCTGGCCGTACAGGCACCCCTGAAACGTGCCACATTCCCTTGTTCCAACCATCTTCGCCACAAACGGTACACTGTGGATGCGTGTCGGTGGCTGTCCGCTGAGATTTGACATATGGACCAACCTACCCTTCTGAGTCCGATCACCATACCCCTCGTGAAATCGTCTATCTGCTGGAACTGCCTTGTTGGCGGCGGCCTGGCATTCTCTGCTACTACATGTTTCCTCTGAGACAAAAAAAATTGCAAAATGATTTTCCTGGCAGAAAGAGCGGCGCGACTATTGCCGATTCTGCAAGTGTCTTCCCTTATATCTCACTCAATGTGCGCGGTACAGCTGCTCATTTACATAACTCGGTGAGCTGCGGCTACCCTGCAATTTACATATTTTTCTGCCCACTTCCCCTAGGTGTCTCATTTTCACTGTCACGTAGTGTATATATATATATATATATATATATATATATATAAATAAAAGCAAAAATTGAAATTTTTTAATCTAAAACTATGCATAAACTACTGTAAGTACAAAAAAACCATCTCTAGCATATCTGTTACAAATAAGTAACTATAGACCAAGATTAAGGATAAAAATAGTAGGTAATTTATCACTATAATGGTATGGTGATGAAGGGAATATTAGTATACAAATATCATAATTAAATATATATATATATATATATATATATATATATATATATATATATATATATATATATATATATAAGTGTATATATATATATATATATATATCAAAAATAAGAAAATGCAAACGCGGCAAAAATAAGAAAAAGCAATAATAATTAGCTCAAGATAAAAGATCAAGACATGGAGAACAATCAGTTGAAACTACATAAAAAATGGCGGTTAGTTCGAAGCGTTCTCGTCAGGACAGCCATACAATTCGATTTAAAACCAAAAGATTAGCCAGTTTTTGACAATGGCGATAGTATTTTACTATAGACACCATTGGTTTGTCTACTACTGTCTAATGAAAGGTGAAATAATAAAATCTGAAGGAATTAAAAACCAGAAATATAAAAAACTGAAATATAAACTTACATGTACAGTCACCACGTGTGAGTCGAAATGCTTGTAGCAGAGAATTCTACTTCTAATCTATAAAACGAGTGGAAACCGGAATGATCATAATATTGAACTTGAACGTAAACATTTTTTGAATGAAGACTTTCAAAAATAGTAATCAGTATAGGACTCAGGACAAGTGGAAAGTAGTCTTTCAAATATAGTAATCAGTATTAGACTCAGGCCTAGTGGAAAGCTTGGTAATAAGAATGGGTGAAATTTACAAAATTGAGTTATCCAGTCAAGGATAAATATTGCAATTGTGAAATTACTACGTGGTGTATTTGAAATTATTAATAATATTATTAACAAATACTTCCAGATAGTGGTAATTTTGACAAATGCGTTTAAGATAATTGATGTGGAGATAGTGAAACTGAGGATGTGAAAGTCGATGCATTCGAACTAGCTGGTTTAAAATGATGTTTGTAAACAATTGAATAGAATTACAAGATCGATATAATAGCAGCTTAATGATAGTGAAGTTGTAAGAATATTTTTTATCAAATAGATTGGTAATAACATGATTATGAAGGGTATCTAAATTTAAGTCTAGGTAATTTACAGTTTGACTAACATTAGGTTCATTAGGGATTAATTCTAGATTAGAAGGGTAAAAATCAATATTAATTGGATAGGAATCGTCAATGATAATACAGATTAAGTCGTCAACATATCGATATATAATATATGAATTTGAGTAAAAATGGCACACACATTCATAATGATAAAGATATAAGTTAGGTAGAATACTACTACTACAGCCCCCTTGAGGTACACCAGATGTTTGTAAATGCATGTTATTACCTTGGATAATATAATGGTTGTATAACACAAAGTGCAGTAGCATAGGAAAGTTTTTACTTTAAATGGAGCATTATTAGAAAGAGAGATAATCATTATAAAGAGAGATATTAACTTTATATAAATCTTTAATATCAATCTCAGTAAATAGGTCTTTGAAATCAAAGGTATGGAAACCAGGAATATGGGAAGCTTGCTAAGGTGATTAACTAAATCAAAACTATTGTTCAAAATGAAATATCCTGAAGTCTTAAATTTAAGAGATTCATTAATTATATTTAAACAGTTTAGCAAGTACTTACTAGCAGTAGTGGTAAAGCATATACAGGGTTGATAAAATAAAATTGGCCCGGAAAAATCTTCTAATGATCTATTTGCGGTTTAGATTACGTTTTCACGAAATTCCGAAAAAACTTTTCCGGGCCAGTTTTATTTTAAATAATTTTATTTTTATTTTTATTTTAAATAAAACTGGCCCCGGAAAAGTTTTTTTGGAATTTCGTGAAAACGTGATCTAAACAGCAAGGAGATCATTAGAAGACTTTCCCGGGCCAGTTTTATTTTATCAACCCTGTATATATATATATATATATATATATATATATATATATATATATATATATATATATAAGGAAAAGGAAACAAACAGAAAGTTATTAAAGAAAAAAGTTAAGGGCAGCATGGAACATATTTACTGTATGCGACATTTAAAACCTAGGATATGTCTGTCATCCACTCCGTACTACCTCTTGATAATCCTAACGACGAGCAACGCATTTTCAGTCATTTCAACAAGATGCCAAAACTTACAACTTCAAGTTACAGCAAACATTTTCTTATCCCAAACACGAATTTGGTTGAAAGAATTACAAGTTCAAGGATAAGTGTTCTTATCTGCTTTGCATCATCAATAAATCACATCCCCCAACAAATATCCCAAACATTGTAAGAGGGTATTAACGTTTGGATAGATTCCAAAATTTCTCTTAACACGTTCAGCTAAAAATAAACAGAACTGCGGTAGTACAAGTTCTGTTTATTTAGAAAGATATTCGGTGCATTTCCCCCCCTAAAACTTTATTCGCTATTCACCACTTTTATTCAAATGTCCGCTTCGGGTTTTCCTTTAGTATAATCGTTACTTATATTGAATGAAAACATTCATTTCTTTGTATGCAAAATTTAGTAAGTAGTTGATATTGCTCGATATAATATATAAAATATAATTTCAAAAACTATCTTCAAATGGACAATTATTGTACAATGTATAAAGTGTGGTAGAGTAAAACATCTTCTGAATAGCAAGAGTATCTTAATTACTTAATCCTATATGCATATGCATTTAGTTGTAATGTACTCTTTATATTATTCTGAATATTTTTTCTATTTTTTGTTAGTGATTTTTATTCAAATGTTCCAGCAAAATACCATTTGACTAGTTTATATTAAAACATCCAAATACAATGCATTATAATGTCTTTAAAGTGAAAATTATGGTTATATATTACATTATTAAGCATTTTAAAGTGCCACTAATTATCAATTTCCTATAATGGAAATTTATAAGGTGAAGCAATAATTTTAGTATTTTTATTAATATATAAAATTTAAAAATATTTTATTAATATTATAAACGGTGCTTACACGCAGTTTTTATGGCAGCATCGGGCGCGGTTAGTACTTGGTTGGGTGACCACCTGGGAACACCGCGTTCTGTTGGCACATTTCGGGCGCGGTAACCCGGTGGTTTGCGCGCTGGATTTGCACGCTGCTACAACTGCCGCCGTGTTCATGCGCAGTACGACCACGTTAAACATAAGTCCGTAAGTCCTTCCGAGAGGTTGATGGTAGGGGAAGGAGGGTACGGTCCCTGTGGATGCCTCCCCCACTGGGTTCCAGTCTAAATTGGGTGGCACTTCCCGGCCGTCCAAACGGTTACCTTACACCTTTCTGGTAGGTCGGACGGTCTGGGTCTCAACAACAACAACATACTTTTTATGATAGTGGATAAGATACATTCATCAGTCCATCATATATCGATCAGTCAAGGCTATAGTCAGGAAGGGGCCAGTGGTATACTTAGCCTCAATAAAAATATTCATTTTTTAGTAGTGACATGAAATTTCATCCAAATTCTCCTCCAAGTTTTGCATGAAAAATTCCTTTTTAACATTTTATTTTTAAATTACTTCGTTTTGTATAGTGCAGATTTATTTTTTTTTAGTTTAGCTGAGTTTGTTGTTATACTGGTGATCATCGTAAATTACATATTTAATTTAAAAATTAAATTGCATTATTGTGGGGTTCACTGTTATACAAAGTCAAAATGAACTAATGAGAAGTTAGAGTTAATATTAAGGGTTAACTTCTATTCACTTTTAGAAATTTTCTTTTATTAATTAACAGCTTTGCTACAGTTTAATGCTTATATTAAAATCAATTTTAATTATTGAAGTATATTAATATTGATGTATAGTAGCTACAAGTATTTTCGCAAGCAAATATAGATAAAGGTTTAACTATTGTTTGTTATATAGTAATGATTAATGTTTTAATATTTATATGGATTGAAATATATAATAATAACTATTTAATTTTAGAAATGCTAATTACTAATTGACCCAACACATAATTGACTCAACACACTTTGACTCAATACATAATAAGAGTGGACCTCAGTTGTAAAAAGTATCATATTTAGTTATAACTAACTAAAGCTTTGTTTAAAAAAGAAATTTTTCTATTGGTTAAAATTTAATATTTTAGTGCATTCCGCTCCGATAAAGTTTCTAGTGAGTTCCTCCTTCTGGATGTTGAGTCCTCCTTTTCACCTCAGCCCTTCTTGGATTTCGTTTCTGGTTACGGACCTACCATTAATGCAAATTCAAACATGCAAACATGTTTAAAAAGGTGAAGAATGTGTATACGAATAGCGAATCCACTTACAATAAATAATCTTTCCAACAATATCACGCTTATCTTTCGAACTCTGTTGGTAAGTATTTTAATAATTTGACAAAAGTAAGTATAATTTGACAAAATAGCTATATGATATAAATTCATAGAAAATTATTTCCAAATTACAGATTTTATACATAAACTATCATAAACCCTCGATATGTCCAAAAATAAAAATGAAATAAAATGAACGCCATACAAAATTTGAGATGTATATGTTATCAACTTTCTCCTAATTAAACTTAACAAAATAGTTAAAATCTTTGAAGATCAGTTCAACAGTTTTCGAGTTATAAGCAAATATCACAGGCAGACAGAAACAGTATATTAATTTCCGTTTATCCACGGATACGTGTAAAACAACAAAACTTATAAAATGCTACCTGAATCCAATTTCATTGTTCGAAAAAGTTTATCAAAATACATGGCGAATAACAACAGATATTTTGCACAGCAGCGGATTTCGATTTTTCTCTTTTATATAAGCGGTACAAAACGGGACATATTTTTATCTATAAACTTGCTCATTCTAACAAACCAGTCTAACAAACCAGTAAAACAATATGGAAATCCATTTCGTCGTCCTTGAAGTGGTCACTCCTGAAACGTAGAAACATGTTTTTGATTTCGGTTATTCCGCACTTCGCTGAAGGATGATAAAACTGACATCAAAATATTCACTTGACTCAGTTTCACTACCTGAAAAAATTCATCGAAATCGATCGCGTGGTTCAAAAGATATTTAAGAAAGAATCGTACATTAAAATTTTCACTATTCATTATATTGAACAAATAAGAAAACAATTAAGTGTTTAGTAAAATAAATGTTATTTCGCGAAATAACAGTTTAGTAAAATAAATGTTATTTCGCGAAATGTTTTCAGCTTAATTACCTTGTGGTTACTATGGGACATATTTGGTCCAGAAAAGAGTTTGATATTTTCTCCAAGGCCAGAGTTTTTCTAAGAAAAATTTCGTACTGCACAAGTAGGAACTATTGTCAGCATAGAAAATGCAAGGGGGGGGGGGACTGGAAACCTCCCCCCACTCGGATCCGGGTGTTTCTCAGACAGAAAATTTTGGAAATTTCAAAATTTTCCGTCAAAATATGACTATTTTAGTAATATCATAAAATATCTTAAAATTTTCATCTTGAGGGAGAGAAGAGAATATCTACATCTAGATAACTTCCTTAGAACATTAAGCTGTAATCCATGATTGGCTAGTGATGGTCATCGCACAAGGGTAATGCTTAGATAACATTTACAATTAACTAAATTGCTAAAATTTATACTTACAAATATTGATACTTAATGCGTGTTGATACAAATATTAATACTTAATACGTGATAATACAAATATTGATACTTAATACGCAATTGTAATAAATGTCATGCATAAATATTACTGGAATCATTTTCAGTAATAAAAGCAAACATTTGTTGATCGAAAATGTTACTCTGTATTTGATAGAACGGCGTTATATAAAGAATAAAAAATTGAATAAGAGAAATGCTAAATATATGCTTACGTTACAATTTTTTTTCTTTTTTAAATGATTCATTAATTAATATATACAATATTGTGTGTATTGTATACATTAACCGAACAAATGGTGCTTTACTGGCAATAAACGTTCTTCAACCCAAACGCTTCAATTTTAATAAAACATTTACGGTAATTAAAATGAACAAATTAAATCATTATGGAAAAACATATCCTCTAAATCCCAACAGCAATACTGAAAAAATAAATAAAAGCCGTTTTTTACACTGCATACATTTCGTACTTCACAAGTTGTACGCTACTTCATGTTAAAAAAGAAACTCGTCCACAAGGAAATTTAAAACCTAGTTAATCTTAGGAATGGAAGTGATTCAACAAAGTAGTTGCCATGTAGAGGACTGTTTAAGAAATATTCTGTCCTTGATTGAAGCAGGATTTAAAATGTTTTCAAAATGATGGAACTATCGAATTGGAAGGCACTCTTACATTAAATATTTTTCATTTTCCAATGAAAATGAAAGATATGAAAATGGAGGATATGAAAAGGGAAGATCGTATCCATACATTGGTCAGATCATTGGTCAGATTTTCTCTGATAGCCTACACGTTTTAATTGATTGCAAAACGTAGGAGTAGGATACATTGGATTTAAGAGATCCATGAATAAAAAGTTCATATAAAAAAAATATACATAAAGTGTATGAAGTATATAAAGTTTATATATGTCTCCCGAAGTGTCCGAAAGGCATATAAAGTCAATAGTTGTTTCTACAAATTAAGCAAAATATTAAAAATGGTCAGAAAATAGTGGAATTCAGCTGAAATAAAAATTTTGAAAGGAAAGTAATTAAGCAAAGATGCCTAAATTACTTGAATAATTTTATATTTCAATCTACTTCCACAGGTTTGCATCAATGTATTTATTCATAGTAGTTTTTATGCCGATAAGTTTTACTTTTATTATTTTTAGAGCATATGTAATGCATATATTATTATACATTTTAAATATGTACATTTAAAAGAATATATTTAATAAATTTATATTGCGTGTCTCATGAAGAGTGTCCGAAAGGAATATGAAACCAACAGTTGCTCGTACAAGTTAAATGAAATGTGAAAAATAATCAGAAAATAGTGGAGAATTTAGCTAAAAGGAAAACTTTGAAGGAGAAGTTGCTAATCAAACATGCCTAAATAACGTGAATGGTTTTATATTTTAATATATTTTCGCAGGTTTGCATCAATTTATTTACTCATAGTAGTTTTCATGCCGATAAGTTTCACTTTCATTATTTTAAAGCATATTACTATTGTCATTTGAAAATAACTTAAATCTCTCTGCCTTTAATGACGTTTAGTTTAAGTTTATTTATTTATTTATTTTTTTCACCATTTAATAACATATTGCTATGTTATTTAATAGTAATAATTTTATTGACTACTAGATTCTAAGTTTGAAAATAATAATTTCCTTTCGCTATTTTAAGAAATTATTTAAAAGTAATAATTTTATTGACTAGATTCTAAGTTTGAAAATAGTAATTTCCTTTCGCTGTTTTAAGAAAATTAGCATTGTTGTTATTTGAAAGAAAATTCCGCTAACTGTTTCAACCAGTTTTATAATAAAAATTATTTTTAACACGATTTAATTTTAAATGTTATTTGAAAGTTAATTTTGAAAATAGCATTTCCTACACTTACAAGAAGTGAAGCAAAAATATCCTCAGTCTCAGCTGAATAACCACAGAAATTTTTTTGATTCCTTATTATCAACTTGTGTTGCATAAATCTAATAAAGTACTTTTCGATCATTCTTTCAGAATAATATTTTTCAGGTATATGTGATCTAGCTGGTAGTTGACGACCCAGACCGTCCGACTCATCCGAAGACTTGAGCAGCAGTTTGGACGGACGGCCTATCTGGTAGTTGTTGTTGTTGAGACCCAGACCGTCCGACCTCCCAGAAAGGTGTAAGGTAACTGTTTGGACGGCGGAGAAGTGCCACCCAATTTAGACCGGAACCCAGTGGGGGAGGCTTATCTGGTAGTTGTAAAAGTACGACGGCCCCAGATATGAGCGCAATGGAAGCTTTCAATTTCACTTAAAAAATAAGTATTCTAAATACATTTGAAGGATAACTTCCATAAAAACAAATTATAGCATTTATCGATAATAAGTATATCTTATCTTTACATATCAAATCTTGCTAAAGATTGCACGTTGAAAAATTGGACTTAATCTGTATGAAACTTAGCAGTTCCATCTGCAATATACATGGTAAAAGTCATTTACACTTTTATTTCATGCAAGCAATTTCTTATTGATTAACATAGATTTACAATATTAATATAGTTAATTTATTACGATATAAATGTCTGTAATTTATTTGAATATTATCAATGCTTAATTTTTTACATTTAACTGTCTCTATATAGCCCTGTATTTCATTACAATAGAATCTAACGTTTATCAATCCTCATCTTTAGCAACTGAAACGTTACGATGTGAAGTCATCCACTTATTCATTATATTGTAATATTTAAAACGTAACTGTTTCTGAATTTTCACAACTTTTCCATGCCTCTAATATTTTACATCTATATCATATTTTGCTTAGATATTTATTTAAGACACAAAAAAAGTTTATTTAATTCCTATTGCATTGGTGAAAAAACTTTAAATTTCAAAGAATGGTATGAACGCGAAATCCGATATATCCGACACAATTGACACTAAAATTAGTTTATGAAGTAAGGTATCAATTTTAAACGTTAAATATAATGGCAAGACTACAAACGGGGCACAAAGTTGGAGAATAAAGAAGGAAATCCTTATTGTCACTACCGGATCTGATTTTCCATAAAATTTTAATTTAATTGCTGTTTTTTTTTTCTTTATTTTTACAAATTTTCCAAATATGAACTTGAGTTATAACAAATGCACACTTTCAACATTCGTAACACCTTTTGACTGAAATATTGAGACTGTTTAATGTTAACATTGAATTATTTTCCCAGTCTCCATCTAATATAACTTACAATCCATATAATTATCTTAATCAATCTCAGTCGATTCAATCTCCGTCAAATGCATCTCTCTTTTCGTCGTTTCACCTATAAAATACATTATATATTGTACTTCACCTCACCAGAATTAAGAAAAAAACATTAAAATCCCCTTACCACTTTCAAATACTATTGAATCAATTTCATTGCTGAATTGAAATGAAAGGCATCTATGGAGTTTGAAAACACACAGTTGGTGCCTACCTCTCATATAAAGCGATATCAGTCTTCTAATTTAAGAAACTATATCATATCGGACAAAAATTAAACTTGTAAGAAAAATGGTTCTTCAGCTTAAAAAAAATGCTAGTCCTAAAAATGATTAAGAACTATTGGCAAGTTTATCAAACTTTATGAGTGAAACGCATGGAGAAGAGAAGTTATTGAAAGTATTTTGTAAGAAGCGTGACTAATTTACCTAATAACGAAATATAGAGATAACGCAGCTCAAGTTTTACAACCCCAAGTTCTTTCAATTCATATGCAGCAGGAAATTGTATTGGATCAAAGAGGTAACTTTGCTAAGTTTATTACAAAATACATGCAGTAACTTTTCCTGTCCATACCTTTCACTCATGAAGTTTGATAAACTTGGCAAAAGTTCCTAATCTCAAACATTTCTTACAGCTGAATTTTTTATAAAATTGGCGAACTTGGGTTTATTTTTCTTTCTATTTTTTTTTTTAAAGTTTGTTTATTATGGTATATCGCTCCTTTTTGTAGATTTTAAATACGGCATTTGCGAATTTTCGAAAAACCGTTAAGTTCCCTTACATTTTTGAAAATTTTGAATTTTATAATTTTTCCTTGATGCAATAACGAATTATAGCGAATCAGACCAATATTGACTGAGATAACCAAAATTGATTGAATTGACTGAGATCGACTCAGAAAATTGAAAAATGCTGATGTGTCCAACACCTTATTTTCCCTACGGATTAATAAATTTCAATTCTGTGGGAAAAACTAATACAAATTAAAGCTTACAGACAAACAAATTTTAAAAAATGGTTGATTCGTATACAGAGGTTCTTAAAACGCATAGATGTTTTAAACATTCAAGGGTCGGATCGCAATACTTTCCATTTACATTACATGTATAGTAGGGAAATAAAAAACCACTATTATATATACCAATTCCTAAGTACTCATCTGTCCGTCCATCTGCCTGTCTATTACGCCTTATTAGGCACTTACCGTAGAGACTTGCAATTTGATACACGGATCCATCTTTTGAAAAAACCTTCAGAAAAAAAATCGAATTTTTCAAAACTTTTCAATAGAAGCCTGCCCTTTTCCAAAACGTTCGAAAAGTGAAATGATAGGAAAACATGCTTCGCGATGAGATAGATACTTTACATTTGGTGTGCGGGTAAGTCGTTCGAAAGTCGTTCGAAAACAGTGTACAATTTCAGTTTTTCAATATTTGCTAGTTTAAGGGGGCTGCACACCAAAATGTCCGATTTACAGAATAAATGAAAAACGCCTCCTTTTAAGAAAGATAGAGACTTAGAACATGACGCAAGGCTGGTGAATTCGATAAAGCACACTAAAATACATAAACTATTCTAAAATGTAAAATTTATAAGGGTGCTTGCTCCACATCGAAACATTTGAGACTTGGAATGTTTGGAATATTTATTATTTTAGGGGTGCCGCATTTCACAATGTTCAACTTCCCGAATAGATAAGAAACGCTTTCTTTTAAGTAGGTATACAATTTAATTTTTCAATATTTGTTATTTTGAGGGTGCTACTCACCAAAAAGTTTGATTTGCAGTATAAGTGAGAGGCACTTTCTTTCAAGTGAGACAAAGACATAAAATTTGGCACCCTCACATGTGAACAATTCGATAAGTCACACTAAAATATATATGTTTTTCTAAAATTGAAATTTGAAGACGAGAGGATGTTCCACACCAAAACATTCGAAATATGAACTGTTTGGAAAAGAACACTCAGCAGAGCGATAGAAACTTGAAATTAGGTAACCGTATTATGGAAAATAGGAAGAAAATTACTGTCTACAATATTTGGTATTTTAGGCGTGCCATACGCAGAAATGTTCGATTCGAAATAAGAAATATCTTGCCTTAAGTGAGATAGAGATTAGCTATTTGGAGCACTGATGAACAATTTGATAAGACGCATTGAAAGATAATAACTTTTTCTAAAATTTAATTTTGAAGAGGGGAGGATGCTTGACACCAAACGCTAGAACTATAGACTCTTTAAAAATAGTACGTAGCAGTGCGAAAGAAACGGAAATGAATACTGTTTGCGGTTACGAAATTTTCGATTGACAGAACAAATGTACTTTGCTTTAAGAGAGATATATATTTGAAATTCAATGCACGGATAAACAGTTTAAAATGAACCACTGGAAAAAATCGAATTATTCAAAAATTCACATTATTCTGGGCGTGATTATTATAAGACCGTTGATTTTCAACGATTATATACGGCAAGTCTATATTCTAATACCGAATATTAAATATGATTTTACGGTTCAAACTATCCATTTTCCCGTTTTAACTATATTAACAGTAAGCTATTATTGTTTCTCTGTAAGAAAACTACTTTCAACTTGGATACGGCAAGTCTATATTCTAATACGGAATATTAAATATGATTTTACGGTTCAAACTATCCATTTTCCCGTTTAAACTATATTATCAGTTAGCTACTATTGTTTCTCTGTAAGAAAAACTACTATTAAAATATTGGATTTCAAATAATCCATGTTTTAATCATAAAAATTATATACATATAAGTATCTCTTGTTCTAGTTATTACTTTACATACAATAAATAGAATGTGTAAAGATAATGTATTGGGATGGGATCAAAACCCGACTCATGGTTTTTGATGGATTTATAAGTTTTGTGTATCCCTGAATTCCGAATCAACTCTTTATCTAGAATATATGTTTGTCGGTCTGTGTTTACGTTTCTATATTTGTATAAGTGGGCTTGTGGTCATGATATCTCTCGAACAAATTCATCAAATCAAATGATATTGGATGCGATATTTCCATCTATATGTACTTCAGAGGTGTATTAATTTTAGAGGTGAACTGAATAGATTAAAACTCGTAATTTTTCGAACATGTTTTTTCGAAAATCGGGGAAACGTTATAAAATAAAATTATGTTCAAACATATTACAATATATATGTTTTATATATAAATATGTATTTAACAGCGAAAGTCATGATTTATAAGGCACTAACATGCAAAATTCTTGAAATATTGTATGTTTTTGATGTAAAAGGGAAAAAAATTATAAGAAAATTAAATATACCCAATATTGTGAAATGCGTTATCCCCACCGTCAAATATAAATAAATAGTCGCCATTGTTATCACGAAGCGTTCTCAGTATATTAGAAATTTCACTTTTACACATGGCTCAAACGAAATGAGCATATCCAACAAATAAGCATATGACATTTGGAATGATTAATACAGAGGTCTATTTCTTAGAAGTGTTAGGTCCAGGTTGAGGCCTACAAATTTTATACATGTTTTCCGGAAATTAGAAAACATTTAAAAAAAAAATTAATTATATCAAAAATGGTTGTAAAAATAGTTGTTTTATATGTATTTGTTTCATTTAAAAGCACACATGACATTATTTACAGAACGATAAAATGTGTCGTTTCTGAGATATTGCACGCTTTTGATCTGAATTGGAAAATATCTTAAGAAAAAGTAAATAAGTCTACTCTTATAAAGTGGGTGAATGCTTTTTAAGTACTTTAAGACAGAAATATATGGACACCGTTGTTTAGTAGCTGTCGTAACGAGTTTTAAAGATATCATAAATTTAACTTTTCCACATGGAGCATGATGTCTCAGGATATCAAACAAATTTCATGAAATTTGATTTGTTTTTTCTTGTGAAATTTGATTTATTTACTTTAACCGGTAACAATCAAAAGCCCATTGATTTTCAATGAGATATATAAGAAAACTCTCATTTCTATATGTTACTATTTTGCCACAACAACGAAATTTGTTAATTTGTCGATAAATTTAAGTGTTGCACACATGCGATTTTTATTTACTTACAAAATGTATCTACACATAAGAATGTCATCTCCGCATTTTATAAATGTCATCTTCACATATATACTCACAGGCGCACCGACTTACAACAAAGCCATTACATACGAATTCTGTTCAGGAGGTATAAAAATATGTATTTATATTTCTCCGGCAAAATATTTAATTCGAAAACTTTCTTCACCCTACAACAAGGGTAAGTAAAAATTAGTTAGATCTTTGCTAATGAAATAAATGCGCTGTCAAGTTTATATGCATATATAAGAACAGATAGATTTTTTTTTCTTTATGGAATTGAATCAGGTTTGTTCCAGTATCAACCATTATTATTATTGCTTGTGAAATTATTTTATGTATACGATAGTATAATTGGAATACTCTTGATGTAACTTTCTAACCATATTCTCTCTTAAAAAATGTCCCTTCCTGTGTATAACCAGCTATTAATAATCTTCGAATTTCTCAACTTTCAGGATCAATTTCATTGAAATATTGCACTTTTAAATTTTCGTAACATGTGATACTGACTCATTACATTAATATTTTGTTATCAATATACAGAACGTTATAGTGAGTGATTAAATTTAATTTGAATTCAGTACTTTCAGTACATATTTTTCATAAATGATCTATAACCATCGAATTGGGAAACCGATAACATTATTTCAAAAATTATTAGTCTTCATTATACCGTCAACCAAATCAAGACGAATGTCGAAATGAATTATGTATTTATCTACATGCCATTGGAATATAAAAAAATAATACTTTTAGTAACACCTGAAATCTTGATAGAAGTGACATTTATTCGAAACTTGGCTTTCAAATAAAACAGTTTGATTTTATTTTTAAGAGTATTTAAAAAAATTATTAACTCTTATGTTTACTCCTATTAAATATGATTTACAACAAATGTAATTTATCTCTCATGGTTGATCTATATTCCCCGGTTGATAAAGTCCATGTTTATTCTTTAGCCTAACTTCTGTCGGCATAAAGACCGACTCATGTCCGATCATAGTCGGACTTCAGCCCGTGAATATTTCTTCAGAGACCGTACAAACTAATATGCAATTGAACGTAAAAGCTTTAATATATAAATCGAAACTTTCAAACCAAATTGATGAAAGTAATATACAACATACATATTTAGGGAATTGTAAAACACAAAAGTTTATCAAAAAATATTAATAGTAATGAATATGTTTTTAGTAAATTGATTTGTTTTATATAAAATTTTCACATTTATAATACTCAACGTGTGAGAGGTATTTTAGTACCTAAACTTAGGATTTAATAAAATTAATGTAGCTGTATGTGTCGTTACATAGCATAAAATATTTATGTAAATAACGTGCATATCTGAGCAATGTTTTAAATGACTATTGATGCCTAACATTTTTATAAATAATATATTTTGCATTGAGTACTAATGCAGAAATATATTATCCAAAATATCTTAAATTAAATGCAAGTAGGAAACTTACAAATCAAGTAACACGAAAATAGAGGATACTTATTATTATGCATGCATTTATTAGGCATATTATTAAGCGTGATATTTTGTTTGTAATTCACTTATTTGATTCCGTAGTTTATTTTTATACTTATTGATACATTAACTGTGATACAAAAATGTGATACAATGGAATGTTATTTGATATTTTTATTTCAACAAAATAAATTATTTTTGTTATATTAATGAAACAGACAAGGAATAGCATAAAATGCAATTTGCTATTTGAAAATAAGAAGGATCTAAATTATGTTTTTTTTTTTTTTTCACTCTGATGGTAAGCAACTTAATACGTCACCAAATACTTTATAATGCCCTTTAAGATGTTTTTGAGGTATTAATAAAAAATTTTGAGGCTTCAGAATTTATATTATATATATGTGTTTCAGCGGAAACAAGCTTAAATAATATACTACATGATTCCATACAAAATGTAGAAGACCCAGACCGTCCGACTCATCCAAAGGACACGAGCAACTATTTGGACGGCCGGAGCCATACAAAATGTGTTACATTTTCTTCTATAAAAATATACTTATTGATGCAGCTATGTCATTTCATATGATATGCATTACTAAAATATTTCTATAAAACCACTCGTAATTAATCTAAGCTGAAACAAAAGATAATAAAGATAACTTGTGCATTTAATGAAATATTTTTTTGCTATTGTCAAAAATTTACTAAAATATTTATGTCATCTAAATATTTTTATAAGTTCGGGTACACTTTTTACATGATCATTAAATAGTTACAAAATCAGTGGATATTAAATAGCAAAAAAATCAAAAGTTAGACTATTTTATTAAATGTTTATTCTATAATAAAATATGCAATGTCTTTCAGAATTTCAGAGTTTAATAAGTGCCCTTTGATACTTTTCAGACTTTCTAGAGAGCTTTTTAATTATTTAATTCACCTTCTGATGAAAATTTATTATTGAACCTGTACATAACAAACATTATTTTTTGAAATTAATCAAGAGAGAAAACTTTTCGGAAAGAGTTTTAGTAAATGAAATTGATTAATTTTTTAAATGACAATTCCTAAATTGATGTTTGCTGTGGACAGTTACAGTATCTATATATGAGTATAATATTTCTGATAGTAATTTAGAATACATGTCATCTCACTATGTAACTTTTGGTTTTATTTTTTGAGATTAGAGTAGGAATTTAATTAGTTATTATTAGCGTTAAAAGAGCCAAACATTATAAACTTGTCTCAATATTTTTCTAAAGTTTAAAACTTTTTAAAGAAAATTTGTTTACAGCATATAGGACGTAACAATTACATGAATTTTTACCCTAGTGCTTTTGCGTGTATGACCGACCTTCAGAAGCATGTGACAAGTACAAAGTACACTAGAGCTTTTGAATACAGCTAACTCACAAGTTAAATTTGTATATAATATATACTGAATACAGTGCTTTGGAAACTAGTAGTACCACGAGTAACTAAAACATCCAGAAAAATAGTAACACTTCACACTCATTTTCACTGGTGAAATTTATGGTGAAATAATAATTATTTACAGTATTGAGCAAAAAATGAAGATTACTAAGGCTGCGATTCATCACAATAACATACATATTGTACACTTTGTACTTGTCAAATGCCTCTGATGAAAGGCGTTTATATGCACAAAAGTGCTTGGGCAAAAATTCATTTAACTGTTACGTCCTATATGCTGTAAATAAACATTTTAAAAGTTTTTTATTTTAATAATTTTTTCTTTCTATCGTGTTACCTATTTTAGTTATATGGTTTCAATATTTTATGAAATTGCTCTTGAAAGTTTGATAAAACCGAATCACTTCCGTATGCAGGTGATATAAACATTTTAAGATTTTAAAGCAGTTTTAATGTGACCTGACGCTCGTAATAACAATAAATTGTCATAAAATAGAATATAAGGAAGATGTCGATAAATGAAATTTGATTAATAATTTTCTTAATGTTATAAAAAAGAAGCAAAAGTTAGTTAGCAGGTCATAACATATTGCGTTTCAAATTTTTGTGGTGATACAATATTACCAAGGCTTTTATTGTTACACCAAAATTTGAAAATAAACAACAACCTTTTATTCCTGTATTTTTAAAGGTAATATATGATAGTGTACTTTTATATTATTAAAATCCCGATGTCTGTAAATTATCCAAACTAAATGTTTGCAATCTTGGCCTTACTTATTTGTTTATTGCTTATCTATGAATTCCCTATAGATAGGCAGTGTACCATATTCTAGAATTTTATAAATAAATTTAGGATTATACTTTCCTGTTTTAATTTGCTAAATATGATAAATTTTAAACTGTATTACTGTATATATTTACCGAAGTTGTTATACATAAATTTTAAGAAGATTATCTTTGATAAAATATTTAATATTTTGATCAAAGTTCACTTATTCATATCATAAATTAAGTGTTATAAAATATGTAAAATAATAAATAAAAGAAATAAAATAATATTATAAAATATGTAATTATAAAGTATGTAAATATATATGTAAAAAGTATTGTTTAATCTTCAATTGTACCCAAATTTCCGACAAAATACTTATTTATTATTCGTATGATCTAATGCTGAAATAGCTACATTTACGGTAATGATAGTAAGAGATCAAAATTTATATGACTGTAAAAATGTTTTAAAAGTCATAAATGAAGTTTACAAACTATGAGTTGCGCTGCTAATAAATACGATTTTATTAATAAAGCGACTAGTCAATAAATTTAACTGAAAGTATGACGAAAAATATCGGGAACTACGGATAACAGTGTCTTCGAATAAGTGTTTACTTGAAACAAACATTGAAATTTGACAATGTTTACTAATATTCTGAAGAATGAGAACGTTTTAAGAAGTTGCTGAAAGGCGGCGACACCGTTCAGACCCTTGGCCGGAAGTTGACATTCCTAAGCACCATCCATAAATTACCCACCCAAGACAGCTGATGTACGGGAACGCCCACTTTGATATCTACCTCATTACCTATATATTCCTGCCCTGTCAATCAACCAGCTGGATGAAGGAAAACATTTATTTCCGAAGCCACCAATCATATTTTCTGACATAACTTGAATTCCTTGTAGAGATAACCAACTCTTCTATCAAACAATTTCATCCAAAAATCCAAATTTGCATCTAAAAATGCTTTGATTTACTATTTCATTTATAATATGGGAAAATTGCATGCCCCCCTCTTATTTGTACCAAAACTGCTGCCATTGGTCCACACCAACAAGATGGCCGACGTCACTCTTGTAAACCACCAAGATTGAACCAATGGGAGGAGAGATACATGCATTTTATGAGAGCAATCATCAACTTTATGTCTTGATAACACTGGAGAAAGTAAGTTTTTATTTGATGAGATGTTGCACTAAGTCTTCGTTTATTTTCTTTAAAGCTTGAATAGGACAAACCTTCCTGATGTTCTACCTCAGAGGAAGCAGAAAAGGCAAAGAAAGACAACCACAACTTTCAGATCTGCGAATACCATAGTTAGTTATGTCTTCCAATTACCGAAATAAGATCAAATCGGGTTAAATATTTCATAAACATGTCTACTTAATTCATCTTTACCAACATATCAAGAATAGGTGAGTTAAAACCTTGGAAAACATATTTTTAAAGTGAATGTTTTCTGTGAGCTAAGCCTAATTTGAATACCATTGCATTTTCGTAGATATATATCTAAATTTGCATAACATATTGATATTTTCATGACATATTGATGTTTAAGAGAGCATTCAGTTATAAATAGTTTAACAGTTTAAGGAAAAACAACGAGATAAATCATTAAAAGATGACTTATGAATGATCTCCGAAAATATTTGTTTACGAATATCTTTGGGAGATTGAAGATAATTAAACAAATACTTGTCTGATAAAAATGCGTTTCTATTTGAAATTTGTATCTGTTTTCTCAGGTCATAATTCAAGGAGATGAATCTCATTATATCATGCGCATTTAAATAAACGTAGTTTCTCAAAAAGCAAGACCATTTTTTAGTTAATTTAAGTTACACAAATATTTTGTTACTTATTTGGTTTCACATACATATTTTGCCTACCGATTCTTTTTACAATAAGCTTGATTAAGAGTGATTTTCTTTAGATTATTAATATTTTAAAATAATAATTCATGATGCAGATTGGTTATTGATTTAGTTCTAATTATGCGTCATTTCCTTTCAATTTAATTTTTTTATCTCAGGGTATTATCCAACTTACAGAATACACATTCTTATTTTTATATAATATATGCTTCTTAATGTGCGTCTGAATGCTCAGGAACTTCTTCATAATTTTTAACGAAAATATTAAACACCTTTTCAACACTGCTCTAACATCTATCTGTATTTCTGTAAACCGGAGTGATATAAAATGAATCCATTTCATTGCAAAAACTTCTGTGTGAACTATAAATTAAACTATTTGTACTTTGCACATGAATAGTGAGCTATCCCGTATTTTTATATACTCACAAAACTTGTATTTATGGTTTTAAAGAATATAATGTTTAATTACAGATAAATTCAATGTCTCATTAATCTGCGTCTTAAGCTAATATATCATTTTTACCTGATTATACAATTCTATCAGTCTATTTTACATAAAATGTCAATTCACAAATTCAAAAGATATACATGAAAAGTAAAACATTCATGAAAGAGTTTTATATTCAGTTTATATAGTTAATGTAGTAATTATCTTGGATTACTTGTTTTGATTTAGAATCGACTTGATCTCATTGATATTATATTTCTATTATTTTAAGTGAGAAAAATTTTCAGAATACGCATCTTAGTATTAAATCACCAAAGGCATGTACAAGGTTATTTTCCTATATATTACAGTAAGAGAAAACATTTTTGTTGAACGATCTGATATATTATCTTATAAGATTTGAACTTAAAATTCAATGATAGCAATATTGTATTTGATAATATCAATATTAAACTGGTGACCATTGATGTTGCTTTCTGAGTAGTAATGCGATTCTTATGGCAATGAAACAGAATTGGCCCTATAGGCTCTCTCATATTTAACTAGAAAATTAAATTAATGAAATTGTCCATTTTAAACAATTTTTCGTATAAACAAAATATACTGGTGAACAAGATTAATGAATCTGTGCAACTATCATTTTTTGCACAGAAGGAGATCATTTTCTCTGGTTATTATTACTTCTTTTAAAGATTATTAAATTATATTTTATGAGGATAAATTTAATTTTGATTGCTTTCAAAGTCACAAGAGGTACGTATGAGTCTATATGTTTATAATTCAGAACCACTTATTTGTAGAGAAAACCATTTATATCTCGTTTCTTCGTTGTAGTGACATTTTTCAGAAGATTAAATAAATATTTTCCATGCACAAATCGTATCATCTATAGGAATAGAATAGGTAAATCTATCACCTGCTTAATTAGTCTTTAAAAAGTGTAAAACAATAGCTACATTCTTAAGTGTTTATCTTTGACTGCACTATATATATCTATCTTACATGATGTCACTGTTTATAACCACGAAACCTTGCATTTAAATTATTTATCCACGCATTCGTAATTATCTCAAAACTTGAAAATCAAAACCGCTAAATTTGATAAAGACATTCCCATAATTTTAGAAATTCCCAAAGTTTCAAAAATTTCTAAGCTTTCAAAGCAATGAAACCTACGAAAAATAATAGTCATAAATTCGTCATTGTAAGAAACCGCACTAAATACACATCGCACTAAATAAACACCTCTATTTATAAGTAGCATATAGAGTTGAATCTTCCAATAACGATAAGATACTTTGTTGACTGTACCTCATTGTTTTCTGTGCAATCCCGAAAATACATTTAGATAAGTAAAAATGCAATTTATTATGCAATCTATATTTCATCGCAGTTCACTATAACAAAGCTGACTGTCAACTTATTACGTAAATGATATTAAAATTTACGCATAAACATTTATTGTTCCTATATTCTAGTTAAAAAATGGTACAGTAGTTCTTGAGAACATTCATTCAATTATAGATTTAATCAATAATTCGGTATTATGTTTGAGAATGTCAATTTGAAATCGACTGTTTATAAAATCCTATCATATCAGGAACGCCGCGCACATTCAGCAAAATTTATTAACAACTTTATATTAATAAGAGTTGTAATAAATTTAATAAATTTGTAAAAAAATACTTAAGAAAAGTGTGTTTATGCATAATTTCTTAATTAAGCATTTTTACACATACAAATGCACATAGTTAAAGATAAAATTTTTGCCAAAGTCATGTAGCTGGTATTATATCTGAATGCAATCCAGGAGGTCCTGGTTGAATCCTAAGCCTCAAGCTCAAATTAGGTTTCTTTTAGAGGCAACTTTGTAGAACTTCACATACGACTATGTTTAACATGAGAAAGAGATTTATAAAATCTTGAATTAGATTAATTTTACTTGTAATACAAAAATGGAGGATATTTCACAAATAATTGTATAGGACTTTAGTTAATATGAGACAGGCATTTTCAAAATTCATAAATTAGAATAATTCTACTTGTAATAGAACACGAAATTAGATAATACCGCTCAAATTATTGCATAGGGCTTTAGTTACACATATATCCATTAAAATTTATGAAGGCGTTTAAGATATAACTAAAGTCTAACATTATATACCACTATATTTAATATGAGAGATATATTTTAAAAATTCATAAATTAGAATTATTCAACTTGTAACAGAACACTAAAATGGATAGTATTCCTTAAATAACTGTATAAGGCTTTAGTTACACATATATCCATTATAATTTCTGAAGGCGTTCAAGAGGTAGTAAAGTATATCACTATGTTTAATATAAGACATACATTTTCAAAATCATAAATTAGATTTATTTTACTTGTAACAGAACAGGAAAATGGATACTATCTCACAAATAATTGTATAGGGCTTTAATTATATATATATATATATATATATATATATATATATATATATATATATATATATATATATATATATATATATATATATATATATATATATATATATATATATATATATATATATATATATATATATATATATACTATATATATATATATATATTAATAGTTTGAAAGTCCAATGAAAGAAAAGTGAGAAGCCGTAACTCGAGAAACCTAACTTTCTAACATGTCTGCAAAATAAAAGTATAAATCAGCAAATATTCAATCATATGGATACAAATACAAAATTCGAATCATCAAGTTAAAGAAGCAGTAATGCACAAACATTATTTATGCAGGAATGCCCATGTACGAAATATTTTGAAATAATGAGAAATATGTCACGTTCTTATTTTATTAAATGGTCAACAAGAGTTTTCATATAATTAAAAGAAAATATTTGTTAAATTTTAGAGATGACATGGAGTACTGTCTACTGTCCCATAATAACGGCTAGTTGGTCAAGACACTTAAAATTTTCGTATAAGAGTCAATGCACTAAAATTAGGATGCAACATTCTGATTTGTTACTCTATATTTAACATTTGTTTTGAAAATACTGAGTTTTTCAGGTGATTCAATTTCTTTGAGCCCCACTGCATATCTGACTGAATTTAGGTTAGACTAATATATTTTTCCATTCAATTTTTTCATCTATTGTGCTCTACTACTGTGACTTTTATTCAGAGTGACACTTATTAAAACTTGAGATAAAAGTAACATCCTCATTATTTATACTTAATCTTATTTATACTTATGGGGTAATCTAATAAAACGAAAAAGTTAGGAAAATGTGTCACATTTAAGATTATGGGGCTATTTATTCGTAGTGGTTTGGTTTCATTTCAATATGTAAATGTCTCATTTTAGAAAGAATTTACTATATAGGGTGAAAATGCTCTGCAGTTAAAATGTGATTTTGTCTTCCAAAGCAGGGATCGTAAATTAAAAAAAAAAAATAATAGGATGCGTCCAACATATTGCCTTACAGGTTAATAAGTTTTGATTCGGTGTGAAAATAGTAACACAAATTAGAGCTTTTTTGTTATTAGATCTTGCTAAAATTCACCAGACTTATCGGTGTTACCGATAAAAAATGTCAAAAAATGTCATGTAATCTACTAGATTATTTCTAGAGATATCACGCTCCTTGTTACAAAGCAACATTATTAATACATTGGGAACGGGTTTATGATATCTGCTGAACGATACTCGATACTGTCTATTTATTTTTAGATAAAAACACTTACACATCATTCAGTTATTTTATAATAGTTCACATATTTAATGGTTTGAATATTTCTTTTATATTAGATCGAGTAAATGTAAAGTGAATGTAAAATCATGTAAAGCTAATGCTTTTATTATTTCTGCAGTATATTGCTTTTAATATTTCTTCAGTATATAAAATGTAATTCATGTTGTAAGTAAGTGTAATAAGTACTTAATTATAATTATTCACACTGACATTGCTATTAGTAGCTTTAGTTTATAGCATAAAATTATAATAAAATTTATAGCATAACTCTAATGAATATTAGAACACCAGATTCGATCGTAGGTGTAGCCGCCCCCCCACCCCCAACTCCTCCATTTTGAAGGAAATATTACATTAGTTATCTATAGGCTAGATATCGGAGAACGACATTCAACACTGTAACTTCCCTTCCCTTGTAAAGATCCTGACTCACTATCATGATATAAATGATAGAACATTTATATCATGATCTTAGTTTTATTCATTTATATCACGAATTTAGTTTTATTCATTTATATCATGATCTTACTCACTATCATGATATAAATGAATAAAACGTTCATTTATATAAGCGCATGAACATACTAGTGGGATTGTTCATCTTTATATAATTTTTACCATTTAAGATCTAAAACGTGTATATTCAATATTTCAAGTACGGCACAAATCACCCTTCCGGAACGCCGCGTGCTGTTGGCCATCTCGGGTGCGGTATCCCCGTGGTTTGCGCGCTAGATTTGCACGCTGCCACAAATGCCGCCGTGTTCATGCGGAGTACGATCACGTTAAACATGTGGGTCCGTAAGTCCTTCCGAGAGGTTGGTGGTAGGGGAAGGAGGGTACGGTCCCTGTGGATGCCTCCCCCACTGGGTTCCGGTCTAAATTGGGTGGCACTTCCCGGCCGTCCATACAGTTACCTTACACCTTTCTGGTAGGTCGGACGGTCTGGGTCTCAACAACAACAAATCACCCTTCTATAAGTCATGTCATTAATTTCCGAATAACAAATTACAGGTAAAATGGCTATTTTCAAAACATAGTTTTTAAATACTAATTATGCTTTTCTAAATTTTATTCGTTTTTCGATAACGTTCGAAACGTATTCGAAAAATTTAAGGTGTTCCCCTTCTTTCAACTCCCCCCAAATATAAACTTCTCATATTTATTGATTAAAAATAGTTCTAAAATTTATTCAATTTGCTGTATTTGTGTAAAAAACAAAATGATTCATGTGGAAAAATACAAATCCTTATATCCCGAGAACAGCTCATGATATTTTTTAAGTAATTTTGTATGATTATTTCGGATTCAAAGTATTTAAAAAGCATTCACTCATTCTATAATAAGTTTATTCTATTTTTGGTGTATTTTCTATTTTAAATAGAAAAGGGGAATACCTCGAGAACGGCTTAATATAGTTCCTTATAAATAAGAAACGATATTTCTTATAAATAATCATCTTATAACTAATCATTCTTATAAATAATCTTCTTATAATTAATCATTTAAATAAATAATATTTTGTATAATTCATTAAAAAAAATAATGAACCACATATTAAATATCTAGTTTCGTAATGTATAATATAATATATTATGTAATTATGGCTGTTTTTCAATTATCGAAAAAAAAAAATAAAACCCACAGTCACAAAAGTTGATGACCCTGCCTTGCCCTTACTCCAAGAAAATCAGCAGGCTCTATTTAAAATACTAATACTAAATGATATTCGATTTTATCAATTTATTCGAAAGATATCACGTCCGCAGACAGACAGATACACAAACTTCATTGAGAAAATGAATGGTTCGTATTCGAGGATACTCTAAAACGTGTAGATCCATAAAGATCCATGGATCTAATTTTTGACCCCATCAGAATATTTTCCAGTTATATGTATGGTAAGCAAAATAAAATATTTTAAAGTGCTAGAGATGGATTAATGCTAGTTTAAACGAGATTTTGAGCAATGAGTTGCAGTCTGGAACAAGAAGGGCAGTCTGGAAATATTGTAATGCCTGCTATATATTTAATCAACGGCCCCTTACAACCATTTTATAGTTTCTTTTAACCGTACTCATTTTCACACAAAGCACATAAAAAATAATTTAGATTATTCTCCAGTGCCAAATTTCGGAATTAAATAGCTTAAACTATAACTAAAAAAAATTTGGGGATGTACAACACATGTCTTCCATTTCATATATAGTGGGAAAATAATAAAAAGTAGAACTTTTATATAACTAGTTTCTATGTTCTAAATCCTATATTTTTGTTGTTGCCTATATTTTTGTTTGCGGTTAAAAATGTATCAAAATTTCAGGTAATTCGCTTGATTATTTTGAACGATTGAGCACCCTGTGAAAAAGCAAAACGTCTAATATCTCAAAAATGGCTCATGATAACCACAAGACAATACTATCCAATTTTGTAAACTACTTACATAAATAATTTTTATTAAAATTTTTTGCAAAGCATTCAATCATCTCATAATTCTAAAAAGGTAAAGATTTGAATTTTTTTTAAAGATTCTCAACCAAATAATGGTGACCGTTAATTTCTGTTGAACAATATTTACACAGCACTAACTCATATGATAACAATAATTACACTTCCTTTTTGACCGAAATATTAAGACATTTTATACGTATTTGCCTATTTATACGTATAGTCATGCCAATTTTCGAAAATACCGGAAATGACATCTTCAGATTCGGAAAGGGAAATCTTTATTGAACCTCCCTACTCCCTCTAAATACCGATGCTGAATTCATATATCATTATCTAAGCTCTATCTATAGCCAATCCTGAGAAATAGATGTTATAAGAAAATGTAAATTTCTTAATAGGAAGTAACATATTTAGAACCGGAAGTGGAAATCCTTAGTGAGTCCTCTACACCTTACTGAGTTTGATTCTGTATTCCCATTCATCATACTCTAAGCTCTATCTATAGCCTATTCGAGAAATAAATCAATGTTTCAAGGAACATTTTTGAACCGGAAGTAGAAAAAATCGACAGTTGAAATCCTTAGTGACTCTCCCTACTTCCTCAGAAAGTTAATGTCAAATCCATCTCAATCATCATCTAGGCGATTTTGAATGTGCATTATTCCTTGTTTTTATTCCCTTTTGTAATTCGATTTGGAAAAAGAAACTAGTATACACTCGCTTTAAGTGAAATTTATGAATAGCAATTAGCATTTTAAACACTAGCTACTTTTTCAAATAAAATTACGCAGCTGTTGGTCAAATACCTTTTAATGCTTACCAAAGGCATAGGCCATAACATTTTTTATTTTTGGTGAATGTTATGGAGACATAACATTCTATAATATGACATTCTATAATATGGGGACATAACATTCTATAATATGGGAACATAACGTAATAAAATTGTAGAATTACGTTATTTCTCTACAGGGTCCATATTAGAAAATGAAATCCATTACTACAACCGCCGCCCCATTGCCCCCCTTTTTTCAAGGTCCTGGCTATGCTTATAGTTCTGTATTATTTATGTAACATACTATTTTTTCAATTTCTGTAAATGCAAAGACAACATTTGAGTTCCAATTCTCCTTCTACTCATAATTAAACTTTTTTGATTGAACAGTTCAAAATAGTTTATAAGATTAATTTTTTCCATTTTGGGGGAAATTTCTAAGTATGTTTCTACTTATCTGTTCTACTTATCTGTTTCTATACACACTTTAAATTATACAAATCATGGCCATCTAAAAATATCAATACTTAAATAAACATTTTGTTTAGTAATTTTTGATTCATGTATAAAATCAGTATTTAAATATACTTGAACTTTGAGATCTAGAAAAATTATCAAAAATAAACTCACTAATTCTAAACCGCATAATATGATGCGCAATAAGATCTAATACGAATATATTAATTCCATTTTCATATCTTCTTCTATCCTACTGGCACTTTTCCTATAAATAATATTCTTGCAATTAGATCTCCTTTTCTTCATCGTATTTTTCTGATTTTCCTTGAATACTGAAAAAGAATGAATAACTTTGACTTCACATTAGGAAAAAATATATGTTGCAAATATAAAAGTAAATAAGAAATGGAAGTTTGATTGACTGCATGCTCTATATGTGCGCTCCCATCTCAATGGCTAATTAAAGCACCAGTGCAGCCAGTATTTGTATTGTTCCTAAAATTCTTAATTAAAAAAAATTTTTGAAACAAAAATGATTTTGATAAAAGAGGCCTTTATTGTGTTTTGGCAGTATTTATTCAAATACATTGAAACAGAAATCTCGTGTTCAAACAATCATTTTAAAAGAGGCATAATTTGGCAAATATTGTCTTATTTTGGACATTATTAGAGATTTTTGTATTAAAGCCATTCTATGAAAGATGTGATTTAAATGATTTGCAGTTCATCAAACTTACATTGTTTTGCAGTATTAAGTAAAAATAAACTTCATATTTTTTTTAATTATAGAGCGACAATAAAATATGACTGGGAACACTGTAGTCTTTCTCTACACATAACTGTATTGTATCTAACTACACATAACTATATCTTAAAATGCGTACTTTTGGAATTTATAAATTTTGAATTTTAAATTCAAATAATTGATTTTTTTAGCTGCTAGTATAAATATTTTAAGAAATAATAAATTAGAGAAATTATCAAATTTTCCTGTTCCGGTATTAAATTTTCATGTTCGGTCGCCGATAGAAAATTGTATCAAGTGTGCGGACTCGAGACATACTGTTATACTCAACTCCTTGCATTATAGGACAAGCGGTGTTGGCAATTATCCATTAAAGACTAGACATGACAGGACGTCTTTAAACCTAGTTCTAAATTGTCAATATAAAACCGACAGAAACTCTAAAACATTTGGACTCAAACAGTAGCATAATCAGAAAATATTTCTGTACTGAATATAAAAATACTCTCAATATATATTTATAATTCATTTCTGCTGCAATAACATTTAAAATATAAAAGTGAATGAATATTATCTCAGTTTCACAAGAAAAAAAAATCTGATGTGAGCAGCACATGACTTTCTCTGCAGAAATAATATGGATAATTTTCTGATATAATATCTAATTCATTTTTGTATTGCATCTTCGTTTCGTTTGGCAGCTTAATTCACTTTAAATTCTTCAGGTCTTTAAATTTCCAAAAACTACAATATCTCGGGAAAGGTTTATCCTACAATCATGGAGTCAGATTTAAACGTTTAGTTGTGAAATTTTACATGTAGAACAAGTACTTAATTACTATATTTCATCAATATTAGTCATTTATTTCAGAGTTTCACTATCTTGCTCTTTTATTTTAGATCGAATATATTAGATTTGCGGATTATTTCGCAAAATCGGCAGATTCTGTTTTTCCAAATCGTATTAAAATCTAACCAGCATCACAGTATTTCACGAGCGACTTATCTACCAAATTTTGTGTAATTTGATCAATTAGTTTGTCAGCTAGAGTGGATATACAATTTTTGTGGGTCATTTTGCAATAAAGGCAAGTTCATTTATCCCGAATCGTACCAAAGTCTAATCAGCACCAGGGTCACCCACAAGTGACTCATCTACCAAATTTCATAACATTTAGTCGATTAGTTGAGTTAGAGTGGAGATATACAATTTTTGAGGGCCATTTCGAAAAAAAAAAAACCCCACAGGTTCTTCGTTTTCGAATCGCATTAAAATCTAATCAGCACCAGGGTGACCCATAAGTGACTTATCTACCGCATTTTGTAAAATTTGATGAATTAGTTTTTCTGTTAGAGTGGATATAGGCAATTTTTGCGGGCCATGTCGCAAAAAAAGGCTGGTTCTTTTATCCCAAATCGTACCAAAAACTAATCAGCACCAGGGTCACACACAAGTGACTTACCAAATTTTATGAAATTCGGTCCATTAGTTTTTGAGTTAGAGTGGATACATACATTGCACAGACAGACAGACAGACAGACACGCAGATGTCACGCTAAAAATAGTTTTTTCGCATTCTAGAGGTCCCAAAACGTGTAGATCCGTCGAAAACTCGATTTTCGGCATGATTCCAATACTTTCCCTATACATTATCATGTACCCATGTATTGCAGGAAAAGTAAAAATTAGAGTAGTACACATTGAAAATTTTCCTTTTTTTTTTCTAAATTTCGCTGCTTAGCTCCTACTTACATGACCTTAATTTTTAACTATTTTGAGTGTAAGAAAATATTTCACACAATAATTTTAACCAATTTCAACTCTCCCACGTTAAATATCAAGACATTTTCTTTTGTTAATTGATTTTTTTTTTTTTTTGTTAAAAGGGTGATGATCTTAACATAATCTAGAAGTTTCCTAAAACATGTCTTATTTTTGCACTAGTTTATAACTTTTGAAAGTGAAATAATATATACTAGCTGTACCCATGCAGAGCATCTGCATTGCAGTCACCTGCGAAAATTTTAACAATAGGACTCTAAAAAGGGTTCTAAGTTTGGTGTTATATTCGTTAATTTAGCGTTTTTTCATTAATTTGGCGACATTTTCGTCATTTTAGGAATTTTTAAGGACAATATTTCCCAATTCGTTACCAAGGTAGCCAATTTTTTTGCGTGTGTTTCGTACAGACAGACTTTTTGTGATAATTTCTTGAGAATATTTTTAGCTCTGATTTTTTTTTCTTTGTCCTTCTCACCAATGAATACCCTCTAACTACTTGCAAAAAATTATCAAGATATTCCGAGTAGTATTTCAGAACAGAAACTACAAAAATGTTTGCATAATTGTCGGGTATAAACTAACTACTTTCCGATATTTTTTTCATAAATGAGAGTAAATAATTTACTTACGTTATCATTTGCCGAATGACAAGAAAAACGCAATGACTATATTGAAACCACCTGAAAATCATTTGGAAATGCTATAAATCATTTTGGGTTTATTAAGTAAATGAAAAGCGTTATATATTAAAATGTTTGTGTAACTAGTTACCATTCGGCAAAAGTTTGCTTCGTATAAAACAGCACTTCATCATTTTTCTCTCCAACTCTATGCATCAAAAAATATAATTTAACTAAGCAAATAAAAAGATTTATTTTAAATGCGAGTGAATAAACCTGGACTTGTTGCCATTCAGTATATAAATTCTACCATTCAATGTTATAGTTATTATTGTAACTCGCCTCTGCCTCTTTTTTTTTTTTTTTTTTTCTTTTTTTTTGTTAGTTGGGTCAAGATTTTTACTGAATAAGAAATTTCCTACAATTTTGTTTTTCCTGTAATTAATTGATTTGAGTATAATTTAATAATTTAGTAATATTATGGTTAAAAACTGCTACGTACAGAATATATGTGAATTTGGCTTTCAACATTAAACATATTTTTATGTTTTTATTAAATCAATTCAAAATTAGGAAATATTCAGCTATGAATTAATATCGAAAGACACATTTCTATAAAAGCTTATTGAAAAAATATTTTTATCATTTAATAGTATTAGTTAAAATATATTTATATCCTCACACTGTAGAGGAAAATAATATTCCCTGTTAGATAAGAAACAATAATAATATTTACTAAATTTTGTCATTAATTAATGAATGCTTAATCAGTATCCAGCGTTCAAACCTATTTATATAAACATATTTATCCAGAAAAAAAGTTAATTTATCTTTTATTCGGGATATGTAAGGTAAGCAGATAATTTTTAGCTAGTTCTATATTTAGATTAATTATTAGGCATTCATCACCCTTTTCTAATATATATTATTAGCTGTTTTTAACATTCTAAACTTTGATGTTTACTATATTTCATAAATCACATTAAAATCATCTCGGCCAATAAAATTAAAAATTCGATGTAGGCAGCACATGACTTTCCCTGCACATTTAAATTTATTTTTTTATTTGAAATTACACTGAATTTGCACTTTTAATTCAATTTTCGTTCTCATTTAGTAACTGGACTTATTTTCAAAGGTGGCGTATCAACAATGCGAGAAAACTGAAATATCACGAAAACAGCTAGTCTTGGTGTAATGGGGTTGGTCTTATTATTTTTATCGTTAAAAATTATGTATAAAACAAGCATTTAATTTATATATTTGAGCATACGTAGTTATTGATTTTAGATTTCGCCGACTTTTGCGGACCATTTCGCAAAAAAAGGCAGGTTATATTTTTCCGAATCGTACCAAATAATTAGCACAAGTGTAATCTACAAGATGCTTACATACCAAATTTTATGAAATTTGGTCCATTAGTTTTTGAATTAAAGTGGATATATACATTACACAGACAGACAGACACACAGACGTCACGCTAAAATAGTTTTTTCGTATTCTAAAGGTGCCAAAGGTGTTTTTTCGTATTCTAAAGGTGTAGATCCGTCGAAAACTCGAGTTGCGATTTTCGACATGATTCCAATACTTTCCCTATACATTACCATGTATAGCAGGGTAAGTAAAAAAGTATAATTAAAGAAATAAAATTTGGTATACCCTTCTATTTATATAGTAGAATCGTAATCATTTAAGATTTTAATATTAATTTTAATATCCACCAAAAATTTGGCATTTTATCTATTCTGTTTACTGCATGCAACTCAACTTATTGATTGTCTTATTAACTTTAAAATAATGAAATTCCACTGATAAAAAGACGTAATATAAGTAAAAATAATACAATAATAATTACAATAATAAAGGCCTAATTAAAGATGTACGATAAGTAAGAAATAATTTTATAACTAACTTATATTTTCCTAATTATTTCTTCTTTCATCTAAGTAAGAAATAATTTTATAACTAAATTATTTCTTAATTTAGTTTCTGGCGTGACTGTTTAAACCACGGTTTAAATCAGATAAAACATACCATCCCTGATTTTAAAGTTTAAAATATATTTCAATAAGCTAGCAGTTTTTCTTAATTAAAAATAATTCTAAGACATTTTTTTCTAACGCGCATCATATTAACAAAACCTCTATAGAACTTTTAAATAACTTGATACGAAAACCTCTGCAAATAAATGCACATATACATTTTATTTATGATTAATAAAACTAAATAGTTCAATTAAGTAATTTAAAAAAAAAACGAGGGAGTGTTAAAGGGGAAATGAGTGCCTCATCCCATCTCTCCCTGCACTGGGGTATATCTAAAATAAGATATTACATTCATTTCCGCTCATGTCTAGATTTCATAATTTCTATTTAAAATATTAAATATTCTTTAAAATATGTTTATATTCATTCTTAAATTCACTGTGGAATTTCAGTAATTTAATGCAATAAATATAAAATAAATAATTTTCACATCCTGGTCACTGGATTTATGGACATGAATATTTTCATGCACATTTATATATTAAATCGTACAGAATTTGTTAATTAAAAAATGTTATTATCATAAAACCAAACTTTATTTCATACTTTTAACAGTTATGTTAAACTCAACAGTTAAAATATTAGTATATATCAGATGTTATATAAAATACACAGTTTATAAGAAATTCAACCTAAAATACCTAATGCTATTTAATAAATGATAATATTTGTGAACTAATATAAATATTTGTGAACTAATAATAAAGTATATTTGTAAATAATGAAAGATAACATTTGCTTTGAGTATAAGAGTAATGCATTGAAGTTTAAAATACACCCATTATATATATTCATATTTTATTTATTCTTCCATTAAATATGGTGATTTAATGGGTTCTATTTATTTGCGTGAAAAATAACTCAAAAACGCAATAAAAATATTCTAACCCTAACTATACATAGGTTGATGTTCTTTAGAAACATGTAAGATCAGTTTATAATTTTTTGTTGATTTAAAATTTACATCGATAAACTGGCTTTGGCAATGAATGTATAACACAGATATGCCTTATTTTAAAGTATTTTTAAAAACACTTTGTTAAATACAATTTTAGTTAATTTAAATTTTATATATTGCATAATTAAAAAATCAAATATTTTAAGAATGTAATTTATTGTACATTAACTATACATGTGTAGTCTAAAATTTAAATTAAAAATATTTTAATAGCAGTTGAATGTAAAGATGGCAGTTGAAAAATTATTTCTTCAAACTTTCCCAGTCACAGATAAAGTTACTCAATAGCTCTCAATTATTAATTTTCAAGAGCAATTTAAATTTCATCAATGTGTAGCTATAAATTTTCAGATTCGTTTCAATCTAATTGAAATTGAAACAATGTAAATATTTTATTTTTTTTACCCTTTTCGATTAAAAATACTTGTAAATATAATATTTTATCCTGATTATAAATTAGATTTGCATCAGTAATTTCTTTCAGTAGACACTGGCTATTTTCTCTTCTTGATGTCTATTAATATTTATTCCCTGGGCAATATTTGTGAAATTAACATGCAAATAAAATGATTGCCCAAAATATTTTTTATTTAAATTTAATCCGTCATATCTCGCATTGCAATATTTGTTCCCACACATTTCTGCTTACTACAGTAAAACAAATGATGTTAAAAGAAATTTTAATAAATTAAATTTAGCTTCTAGATTTTTAGGTGATTATATTTGCACTCAATAATATTTATAAAAATCACATTCTCTTGAATCTGTTGCAGCTCTTTTCAATTGAGAGGAGCAAGCAGCAGTTTGGCTTCTGTACGTAAAGACATCTTTGCGTTGATGACCGTTCTAATAAATTAAATTGATCTTCTAATCCAAAATAAATTTTTAGTTAATTATACTTTTACTCAATAATATTAATAAAGATCACAGAGTCTTGGACCAGTTTCAGCCCTTTCCAATTGAGAGGAACAAACAGCCGTTTGGTGTCTACGTAACGACACCCTTACGTTGATGGATGTTCTAATAACATTGTATAATATACACCCTTGCTCTCCGTGCAATATGTCTTTGAAGAATTGAAGGTTGCAGTTCCACAATAAAGCCCTTTAATGAATACTATAAAAAGGGAAAAAATATGAATATAATTATTCAATTAGATTAAACATGAAAATTAATATGTATACAAGAAACTTATTTTTATGAAGTTTAAGACATAGAAATTAGGTAACAATGCATACATTCCATTCTCAAATAGTCAGAATTACCTACAAATGCATCATATTTTATCATGATTTAATAATTTGCTCGTTAACATAATATTGAAATATGCAAACCACTGCTCAACATTTAAAAATGTGTCACATTTATTAGAGATGTAAACAATGTTAATATACATGTGGAACAAGGTAGTTATTTTAAGTACTAAAACGTGTACTAAGATTTCAAAATTTCGAACGTTTTAAAGAAAATTTAGAATTTCGATATATTTTATAATTAATACAGGGAAGAATTTCGTCAGAAAATTAAAACTATTAACTGTTTATATTAAAATGAAAATTAATTACCCATATTTTTTTAATCAGTACGTTTTGTTTTCAATGCTTTTCAATTCTTATCAGTATGTTTTTGAAAACCATCTGTTTTACAGAATATGATACAGGCACGTTTCAGAAAAAAAAGGCAAAAAGTGTGCGTTTTCTTTAAAGGAATATTAAAACTTAAGCTAACGTAGGTTTTCAGTAAACGGGAATATTAAGATTTGTATCATGACCACACAATTTAACAATATCATTGTTTTAATACTTAAGCAAACAATTTATTCGTCAGAGTATAATAACATTATAGTAAACATTTATGGGGGGGGGGGGGGAGTGTTCATCATTAAATATTCTACCGTATAATATATGCTATTCATAATGTACTATAAAAAGTGCATTGAAAATATCCCCAGCCAGCCCATTTGTTGCTAGTCTGACGAATTTGTAACGACCCATTTCTATAGGCTCGATGTCCCGCCATTGAAGAAGGTACCGCCCCAAAGTGGTGGTCAGATCCTCAACGAACAACGTATCGGCCCAATTTTAAGGTGAAGATACAAAGTCAAGTACTGCTATTTGAAAGTTTTTACCATCGTTTTTATTACATCTCCTGTTTTATAGGTAATATATTTCACTTATTGTTTTAATTTTAGAGTTATTCTTTCCCTACAATGCATGGTAATGTATACAGAAAGTATTTGATTCGTGTCAAAATTCGCAACTTGAGTTTTTGAAAGATCTACAGGTTTCAAGTACTCTGGAACCCGAAAAATCTATTTTTGTTGTAATGTCTGTGTGTCTGTCTGTACAATATATCTATCCACTCTAGCTGAAAAACTAATTGACAAAATCTTACACAGTTTGGCAGATAAGTAACTTTTGGTCTACCCTGGTGTCGATTAGATCTTATTACAATTCGAAAAATTAACCTGCATTTTTTTGTGCGAAATGACTCGCAAAAATCGCCAAAATCTAAAATAAAAGACTACATATTCACAAATGTGCCAATTAAATACTTGTTTTATACGTAATTTTTGACGATGAAAGCCTGGGAACAACCTTATAACTCTAGAACTAACCATTCTTGAGAAATTTCAGTTCTTTCCCATTTCTTTCACATCAAATTTGAAATTACGACCAGACGCCAAATGAAAACGAAAATTTAAGTAATACAGCAAATTCAGTATCATTTCAAATAATTATCTGCGGGATTTTTTTATGTGTGTATGTGTGTGTGTGTGTGTGCTATTAAACTCAATTTAAGGAATTATAAAAAAAGAAAACGAATTTGAATCTAAACAAATTTAATTCTGTATGGAAAGGAAAGTCATGTGCACAAATTTTCAAGCGATGAAGAAAGAAATATTCGAACTTGCCTAAATAAATATTCTACTTAGGTAATTTTTGCCTGTCCTCATCGGAATCTACACAAGTCCCTGCTGCCCGCTTTTGGAAATAATGAACCATGAGGTCCCACCTCATCCGCTGTACTGAACTACTCAAGGACTCTGAGACGACCAAGTACTGAGAGTCGAAATATATCTTTGGTAATTTTGCCATGTTTGCATCATTGCCATGTTTGCGTTGGGAATTTTGCCATGTTTGCATTTGTAATGTTCTTCCCTTGCCATTGAAAAAGAAAAAACTAGTCAGTTATCCTTCAAAGCTATAACTGAGTTAATCCTTCAATGTGACATATCACGCATTGCGATTATAAAAAACCAATTTATTACAAAAATCAATTGATCATTTATTTGCCCATCCCAATTTTCCTATCTGCGTCAGGTCACTACCGACAATATTCTTACTGGTCAAAAGTTAATAACTTAAGTTGATTGTTCCTTTTCAAGCTATGTAGGGTTTTAAATATTCAAGAAAATTGAATGGTTGTGTTAATGGAGAAAAATCGCTGTATGTTTAGGAAGAGCAACTAGTTATACATATTTTAAATATAAAATCGCTGTATGTTTAGGAAGAGCAACTAGTTATACATATTTTAAATATAAAATCGCTGTATGTTTAGGAAGAGCAACTAGTTATACATATTTTAAATATAAAATCGCTGTATGTTTAGGAAGAGCAACTAGTTATACATATTTTAAATATAAAATCGCTGTATGTTTAGGAAGAGCAACTAGTTATACATATTTTAAATATAAAATCGCTGTATGTTTAGGAAGAGCAACTAGTTATACATATTTTAAATATAAAATCGCTGTATGTTTAGGAAGAGCAACTAGTTATACATATTTTAAATATAAAATCGCTGTATGTTTAGGAAGAGCAACTAGTTATACATATTTTAAATATAAAATCGCTGTATGTTTAGGAAGAGCAACTAGTTATACATATTTTAAATATAACAGTGTTATCGCACACATATCTAAAAACTTATTTAGCACAGAAATTTCACTCAAACACAAGTTGATTTTTTTTTTAGGGCCAACGGCAAACATTAGTCAGGTTCGTGATTTTTCGCAAAATAGTACGTCTTATTTAAAATGCTAATTGAAATGATCGCAAGAAATTTTATTCAAAAACGTACAAAAGAAAGAATTTTAAAATGACTCTTTAAGCTCATTATAAATCTTGAGTATAAATCTAAAGTAGGTAAAGGATGTCTATTTATTTGGCAAAGTAAAACTTTATTTTTCTGGAATTTTCACACATTAAACCGAAAAGGGTAATCGAGAACGATGGGTCTTGATAATGGACGTCACATCGTTTTACGTATTAAGCGGCTCTTAATAATAATCTCGCTATAAATATTTTCTTATTTTTATTTCTTGATTTATTTGATCGACAAAATCAACAATTTTCGTATCTTTACCTATTGAAGCAATCCTTCCCATTCAAAGCAATTCCCTCTATTCTTTGAGAGATATCGAGCGTCACAAAGCGAAGTTGCACGACTTAAAAGTTCAACGAGTTTCAGTTAATGATACAGTCAGGTTTGCCTCCATTACCTGGAAAAGTTACACATTTGTGTTTTGCATTAACGTTTAATAATGCTAAATATAAAATTCCTTTTTAAAGCAAAAGTTCAATCTAATCTCCTGCTGAAAGTATTTTTTTTCACTTTACTTTGTAATGCGCAACACAGTGGCCGTACATTCGGGCATCATTCAAACTCAATGTTCTAAAACGTATTGATCCATAAAAATCCGAGTTACACTTTTTCTTATCGCAATACTTTCTTTTTCAGTATGCTATGTATTGTAAAACACGACGTGTTCGTCTTTAATATTAAGAAATTTGAATAAAATGTTTGGTTAAGTTTTAAGAAATTATTAAATCTGTAATCCAGTATTTTGTATACATATAGTGAATTTATTAATGTGTCCAATACATGACAAATCCATGTTTATACGTGAGTCCATTTCGGTTTCAAGGACAATAAACATTTGCGCTCTTTAGATTGCTTTATATTTCTCAAAATCAATAAGCATATTATTGTTAATAAATCAATTATACATATCCGATATCAGGGAAATTACTTGATTCTTTTGAGAGATATTGCGCTTCCTATGAAAAAGAGAAAAATTCCAATCTCTTGAGAACATTTTGTGATAATTACTGAAATTGTTTCAATTCATTTCTGGTTAAAATTATTTACAAGGGATCCATTCATTGGAAAATAATGAGTACATTTATCATATTATGCATTTTCTACTTTAGATCCAAAATGAGCAATATCGTTTTTCATCGTCCTGTAAATGATGTCAATCGCACTAAAAAGAAAAAATTACATATAAAATAGCTATTATATAGTTTCATAATATGTTTCAATAAAATTCAAATGTATTCATGTTTCAACAAAATTCTTATTTTAACATCATTTCAACATCATATTCAAATTACCTTTTTATAACGTTGTTTAGATTTTCGAAGAAAAAAAGTTCTATTATTTAAAAGTCTGTTTGTCTGTTAGTTGTAATATTTAAAGGTATGTTTCCTTGGTATGTTTGGCGTAAAAATCTGTCGTCTTTTAGCAATCATTGATTGAAAATATCGTATCAAATTTAATTCAATTTGTTTCCGAGATATCGCGTTCCAAGTGGAATTTCGAAATTTCCCATATCTCGAGAAAAACTCGTGATGACGTTTAAACAGTGGGATCTATTAATTTCTCGTTAAACGTACTTGCAAATAATTCACTTAATTGATAAAACGAGACTATTTTATGATATTTTTCTATTTTAGATTCAAAATGTATATCTTTAGAACGGCGTATATTTGCGTCCTGTAATGATGTGATTCGCTTCTAAACAACATATTACACTTAAAATAGTTATTTGTTACATGTTTCGACATAATTATCTTTATAAATTGCTTTTCAATTTTCCACAAAATATAATAATAATAATACTAGTAATAATAATAATGTTCGAAAAATTACGAATTTCTTTTTTGTCCGTTCATCCTGAAAATCAATATGCTTTCAACGTTTATTGATTGAAATAATCATACCACATTCCCTTTTAGTTTGTTGGAGAAATATCGTCTCTATAGACTTGCCGACAGACAAAATGACAGACACACACATATACACAGACAAACATGAATTGAAAATGGTTGATTCGTCTTCAAGGATTCCAAAAACGTGTAGCAATCCCAATATAATTTCTGACCTCATTACAATACTTTCCTATTCCATATACTGTGTATTGCAGAGAAAGTGAAAATAATCGGACACACATTTTGTTATAAGTATTTACAAATTGTTCATTATCATAAATGTGAACTTTAAATAAAAAGGTTGAACTTATTAGTTATATATTTGAAACATTTCAAGATCTATAGTCCGTACAAAGAAAAGGTCTCTATTGCAACAATGAATATTTATGTTCTAACTAGATGAAAATGTTTTTTGTTGGTCATTCAATTAATACTGATTTAACAAATGTACTTTCGCGTGATGGTATTTAGTGCGAATGAACTTGGAAGGTCTCGTATGGCCGTCACTCGTCGATTCAAATGAAATCAATTTAAGTGATAGTCCACGTTAATGTGTAAATTAATGATTTAATGTGTAAATTAATCATTTATCAAATTAAAAATTAAGGGTACACCCTACTCCTAAAATCATAAAAATATTAACTTTTTTCGTATTGTCTAGTTATAAAGTCTGGTCATTTTTGAACATTTTGGTGCCATTAGTATTTCTGAATGTCAATTATTTCCGGATGTATTAGGAAAATACAATGGACCAACAATACAATACCAAGCATAAATGTATACTTTGACCGCATTTTTCTCAAAATACTGATTTTTGAATTTGCGCGCATGGTATTTCAAGAACCGTTTTATGAATTCTTATGAAATTTTGTATGTTTAGCAATGACATTGTGCAATAAGTTTACTGCATTTATTTGTATATGCTAATAAAATAAAAAAAATTAAACAAAATGTTGTTAAAAATTCTGAAAAAAAATGTAATTAAACATATATATTAAAGTGCCTCATTAAAAATTAAAATAATTATATAATCTTAGTGTGCAAGTATGTTATGAATGTTGTCATCAATAAAACCCCAAACTAGTTTGATTATATCCATAAAAATTTAAGATATCATGCGCGAACAACATGTTATGATTTTATCGACAAAAAAAAAATATGTAATTATTTTTTATAAAATACTTCTCAATTTTCAATATTTTTTCTTATTTTAAAGAAGCATATTGTTTTTCTCTACCCCCAAAATTTCATTCCAATAACTTCAATAGTTTTGATTTTAAATATGTTTAAACTTATGTTGATTTTGTCGACATTTTTGTATTTTAAGAGGCGTGTGTCTTCAATAACGCCAAAAGTGACTCTTAGCAGTCCTTGTCGAGAGCTCTTATCAGCTAGTTGAAGACCAGATTTCATGGTACTTAAAGGTTAGCTGGAAGCTAAGAATGTATACACCTATTTTCCGACTGGTGTGGTGAGTTAACTACTATTGAGGCACCAAATACATCACATTTATGATCTCAACACATATGTTTCATATTATATTGTTACTTATTACCAGACAAACAATTTAACGATAATATATTTAAGACTTTACTATGAAATAAAGTCCAAACACTAAAATAATGTTAAACCATTAAGCCATTATTTTTGTCGCTTTTGATACAAATAGTTAAAATTATACTGATCTAATTTTACTATTTATTTATTATATTGAAAAATAATTTCACTGCAGGTCTATGTTAAAAATCCAGGTGAATGACGTTAGATAATGCCTAAAGTAGTGCTGTAAATAAAAATACCTCTTTTGGCCATTCCTTCAAGTGTTTATTAAGAATAATTTTTTTGCACCGAATGGTAATGAAGACTATTTTCTGCTAACACAAACTGACATTTTACTAACTTTTTCTGACGTTACTACGGGAATTAATCTGCTAATTTTCACGTTATGTGTCTAGAAAGGCATATACTACTGGCTATATATAGTTTTTCGTTACACAAAGAATGAATGTGAGGATCACGATGCCTTTCTTGTAAAAAACACTGCATTATTTCATCATCTACTATTTTTGGAATGTGCTTAAAACACTCAGTGGTTAAGGCATAGGAATCGCACAGGGGTAATCCCCGCCTCTCAGACCTATTTCCGCGTCTACACGAATTATGGACACGTTAAATATGTAGCTCCGAAAATCCATCCGAGAGGTGTGGGTTGGGGGTGGGTGGTACAGTCCTCGTGGTTGTCATCCCCATTGGGTTCTGGTCAAAATTGGGTGCAACTGGCCCGATCCTTCAAACAGTCACCTTACATTTTCGGGTAGGTCAGACAGTCTGGGTAGGAAAAAGAGATCATTCTTTGTATGGGTTTAGAATGAAAGCTATTTAAATGGTTCAAAACAAAAATTAAAGGCCATGTCTATAAAATATATATGTGAATTTTGACTTGTTGTTCTTGTATCTTCTTATACAGAAATTCATTTAAAATTATATCATTACTGAAACATCATGGGGCCTTTGCGTTCATTGATTGAACTTTAAAAGGTTAATCTCAAATGAGCAATAACGTTAAAAATAATAATTTAAATGAACCATCATGTTCAAAAATTAGATCATGTTAAGTCTTTTTTTTTTTGCTTTTGAGTTTAAGTGCAGTATAGAATAGTTTCATCAAAGCTAGAATTTTTTTTATCCTCTATAGTAGTGCTTACCAAATTTCTTCTTCGCGAAACCCCTTTGAAATTCTATTTGATGTTGGAATCTCAAAATGAAAAAGTCCATTAGGGTCCAAATTATACAGAGTTTTACGCTTTATTTTTATTTTTAAGAAAATTTATATGAAACTATCACGCCACTGAAATACTGTCGCGGAACACCCTTTGAAAAATGCTGATATAAATCATATAAATTTATATTTTTATGGAACATAATATGTAAAGTAATATTTATTAGAATGTCGGCCAGGTAACCGAAAGGTTTAAGGCAAGCATTTCCTCGTACTTCTCTACTGCCGGGCTGTGGGTTTGAATCCCACTTGCGATCACGTACGTTGTGGTGTTCGTAAAAGGTGTAGCGTGCTCCGCCCCCTGTAGTGTGATTGGGTAACGTCATTTCGGACTCAAAATTGTTTACGATCCAGCTGATGATCAGTTAATCCAACATCTGGCCATTAATAACAAACAAACAAAGCAAGTAGAGTGAAATTTTGAAATTTAACAATATTAGAGCAAAATTTTGGAAAACTCTTCTTTGAAAAATACTTAGGATCATCCATTATGTTTATAATAAGACTAGTGTTAGGGCATTCTAACGTCTGGACCCCCTTAAATCGATAGGTTTTAGAACATGAAATGTTGTTTACCTTATACATGTATACCTAATAATAAAATAGTTTAAAAAAATAATCTGAAATTACGCGTCAACTGTTTATGCTAACAAACTTCATTTATTGCATTGGATTTCATCCGTTTGCATTGTTAAATTAAACGCTATGTTTTTGAATCAGAATTTAATATTTTTCTGTATATAAATTTTCTCCCCAAAAATAAAAAGAATGAAAAAATAGTATTGTTGACTGAATTATATTAAATACGGATTACGTGTTTAAAGATTATGGGGGATTGTTGATATTTTCAATTTCTTGCATCATCTGTTTTATTTTGACAAAGAGTTTTCAAATTCATATATTGTGTTTTGCCAATAAACTCATATTTGTGTTTAGTCAATTGATGAAAGAGAATAACAGTAGTACGAGTATATTTTCTAATACCAATTTACGAACGGGATCAGGATGTTTTAATCTTCAGATCTGCGAAACAGATTTATGACTTTGGCAGGATATCGCCAACTTGGCGCCTTTTCTTGAATGTTGCTAAATTGACGAAAATGTCGCCAAATCGATTAAAATGTCCCCAAATTGGTACAAAATCAAGCTAAATCAATGAAATTATTGTGTTTTGTTAGGCGAGAGTATTGAAATGATGTTTCAGTAGCGTTTGTCTGCCTGTCCAACCATCCCACTTGGCAACATATTTGTCGACTTTTTTAAATGTCGCCAAATTGATGAAAATGTCGCTAAATTGATAAAATGCCTCGAAATTAATAAAACTACGCTAAATCAACGAAATTAATTGTGTTTTGTTTAGAGATAGTATTGTAAAGATGTTTCGGTGGAGTCTGTCAGTCCGACCGCCCCACTTGGCGACAAATTTGGCGACATTTTAAAATGTCACCAAATTGATCAAGATATCACCACATTTATAAAATGACCCTAAATTAGTGAAAATGACGCCTAATTAGTGAAAATTGCGCACATAATGTTTCACTTCGAATTCAATTTCGGCTCTTTCTGTTTTGCAAAGTACAAAATTTCTCGAGTACATTTTCTCGATACAAAAAAATTCATAACTTTGACTTCCTTTGTTCGAAACACTTAATCTTGTGTAGAAGCAAATTTTACACATGACTAAGTATCCTTAAAATGTTCCAGTGATAAATATTGTGTTCTTTCAAGTATCATACTTAAGATGCCATTTCCATGTAAACATGCACATTTCTATCATCGTTTTTCTCAAGAAGTGGAAGCGGTCTTTTGAAAAACAACCTTAGTCTGCCCTTGGAAGAAATCAATATATATTCGGAAAGAAGCCCAAAAAATTTCTTATGCTCTGTTATATAGGAAAAGAGCAGTTTAATTTTTTTCCTTCCAGTTCTCTAAATGCCGATTTATGTGCTAAGAAATCTATCCCCTTTTATTTCAGCGCAGAGAAAATATTGTACGAAAGCGACTCTAACTTACGGCACCGTAAAACATTTAAGCTGCTTTTTTTCTTTTATAACGATCTTCTGTGCTCTTTCCTGTATGAAATGCAAAATGGGGGGAATCTACAAATTGAAGTATTTGGGATTTGGGGTTAGGTTGCTCCAAGTATTGTATTTATTTTATAAATGGTTATAAAATATGTTTTAATATTATTAAAAGTATCAATAATGTCAAAAACCTCATTTTATATAAACAGTGTTTAGTATGTGTTTTAACAAAATTCTTTATTTTAATTGTAAATTAATTTGTTTGTATTTGAAATGTGTTTTTGAGGACAGTGACCGAACGAAATAAATAACTTTAAAATACTTTAATATGTTTGACTTTAAAATATGTTTTATTATTATTAAAAGGATCAATAATGTCAAAAACCTCATTTTATGTAAACAATGTTTAGTATGTGTTTTAACAACATTCTTTATTTTTATTGTAAATTAATTTGTTTGTATTTGAAATGTGTTTTGGGGGACAGTGACCGAACGAAATAAATAACCTTAAAAGACTTTAATATTGCAGTAGTATTGTATTTATTTTATAAATGATTATGAAATACGTTTTATTATTATTAAATGGATCAGTAATTTAAAAAACTTCATTTTATGCAAACAATGCTTCGCATGCGTTTTAACAGCATTCTTTATTATTATTGTAAATTAACTTGTTTGTATTTGAAATGTGTTTTGGGGGACAGTGACCGAACGAAATAAATAACCTTAAAAGACTTTAATATATTTGACTTTAATATTGCAGTATTATTGTAATTATTTTATAAATGATTATGAAATATGTTTTATTATTATTAAAAGGATCAGTAATGTAAAAAACCTCATTTTATGCAAACAATGTTTCGTATGCGTTTTAACAAAATTCTGCATTTTAATTGCAAATTTATTTGTTTGTGTTTGTAATGTGTTTTTGAGGACAGTGACCGAACGAAATAAATAACGTTAAAAGATTTTAATATATTTGACTTTAATAATTTTATTAACAATTATTACAGTTATGAGTCACGTTACGTGAAAATTTTTATTTTCACGTAATGGTAGCATTTATCGAGCGCCAATAGCTCTCGAGATATATTGCATATTTTCGATTAGCTCTCGAGATATATTTCGAATATATATTTCGAATAGCTCTCGAGATATATTGCATATTTTCGATTTAAAATGTGAAAAAAAATTGTAAGAAAACAAATATATTTTCAATTATCAGGTACGTAAACACTTTGCAAATATTTATAATTAAAATGAATGGAAACCATTATGTAAGAGTTATCACAAACCGTTCTCAAGATGTTGAAATTTTTACTTTTTAGTCTTATATCTTCGGAAGTAATTGAGCAAATTGGAGGAAATTACATACAATTGTTTCAATGAATTAATGTCAGAGTTCTGTTGATTTTAGGATATAGGATAACTAGGACTAAAAGACTTCAATTTGTTAATTTTTTTTTCGAAAATTATAAAAACACTATAAAAATAATCTTGTGAATGCCATTGTAAAAATAGCTATTACATATGTAATGTTTTTGGAAGCAATTGCCATAAATTTCAGGACGATAACACATGTTATACTCGAGATATTGAGCATTTTTAATCGAAAATCGAAAAAAAAATCATCCAATATGTGTCTAGTTCACAATAAGCAAATGATTCAATGATTCGTATGTTATACTCGAGATATTGAGCATTTTTAATCGAAAATCGAAAAAAAAATCATCCAATATGTGTCTAGTTCACAATAAGCAAATGATTCAATGATTCGTATGTTATACTCGATATTGAGCATTTTTAATCGAAAATCGAAAAAAAAAAATCATCCAATACGTGTCTAGTTCACAATGAGCAAATGGTTCAATGATTCGTATAAGTACTTTCAACCCTAAATGAATGGAAACCGTTGTTAAGTAGTTTTCATGATTGGCTTTTGAGATATCAAATGTTCAACTTTTACACAGAGAGCCTGATATATCTGGAAATAATTTATGGAATAACATGGAATTGGATATGCTTACTTTATATTGGTAACAACAAAAATCTACGTATTGATTTTCGACTAGATATATATATAAGAAAACTGATATTTGTGTTATTTTTCCCCAATATTGAAATTTTCACAATAGATAGTCCCTCCCCCCACACACACACACACAAACACACACACACACACACGAACAGTATCAAGCCTCCATTTTCAAACATTTGTTTTCAAAAATAAAGAAATAAATGTGTATTTCTATTGAAATATTTTCCAGAAGACGACATTTTATATGTAATTTTTTAATTTTAAAATGAAGGTTAACACAATTGTTTAGAGGTCAGTGCTTAAAATATCGAAATTGCTCTTTTCCACAGAGAACGTGATTCTTTTCCAACGACATTTGGTAATCATTTATTGAATGATATTATAAGCTTATAGTGTATTGGCTTATTGTATAAGTTAATGATATTAATGACATTGTATAGGCTTATTTATTTTCAGCGCGTTTGAGTTCGAAGAACGCTTTAATGCACCCAAGTGGTTTTATCAAGTGGTATGTTACTATCCAAATAAAATATTTTAGTTTAAACGTATTATTACTATGTATAATGCATATTTTATCATATTCAATATTTTAAAATATTTAAAATTTCATTTATCTTTTAGCTGTGGGAGCTGTTTTATGAAACTTCAAAAGCCACTCGTGTTTAGCTCGTGAAGACACACTCGTGATTAGCCATTAAAGAAGTGTTGAAGGCCCAGACCACACGACCAACCCAGGGGTTTATGGTAGCAAAGTGTGTGGCCGGCCATTAAAGAAGTGTAAGAGTGTTCATCATTTTAAAATTAAATATTTTGCTTTCATTTTTAGATAATGTGATCTTCCTACTGGAAAGATATTTGTGTTCATTTTTTTAAAGTGTACATTACGAGACATTTTTTTATGTTGCAGTTTGTGAACCATGTCACAGAATGTCATAAAAAACGTGATAAAAACTGTTTTACCTGAATAATTGATTATTAAATTCATAGCGTTTATATAAGTCAAGTGACAGCACAGGAATAACAGGATATATATTCAAAAGTATCTTGTAAAATATAAAACATGTAAATATTTGATATTTAAAACGTAATATTTAGTTATAAAATGTTTATAGAAGATTTAAAAAAAAAATTTTTTTTCATTGACAGAGCGTTACAGAAACAATTCGAAATCTTGTTGATTGCATTCATTAATTATTCACGGGGAGTACTAAATATTTGACTATTAATGCTTAATTAGTCATGATAACTGAAATTGATACATCGTTTCGCTCCAAGTAATGGAAATGAAACAGTACTTTACATAAGTAATGCATCAGTGGTGCCAAGTATATATTTACTCAATGTCACAAGATGGGGTTTTCTGCACCCTGGATCTTAACTGCAATTAAAGCTAGAGAAATTACTTTTTCATCGGTATCAGAGGGCATACCTAGAAACGAAAAAAAAATGTAATATTCAAATCATTAGAATAAGAATAGGAAAAATTAATCCTGAAAACTAAATTTTTGAACATTTCTCGTTCTGCTTGTTGTTCTTGTCGCGTTTTATTGACAGACTTACAAACAAAACCTGTAGCCGATTTGGATAATCTGTTTTTTTTTTCATATTTTTCCGTATGATCCCAGGTGTGCCTTTTAAAAAGAAACTTGAATTTCGGTTATTTTCTTCGAGGTTAGTCCATTAAAATACATTTTGTACAATCTACAATTTAAGGAACTTCCTCTTTGAAATCAGCAATGGAAATTGGTTGAAATCAATAAGTGAAGGACAAGAGCACAGAAATGTTAAATTTCTAAATATTTCAATCAGGCTTGTAGTAGACCCTATAAAAGGAAAATTGCATAACCCCAGGTTTGGGTCCTTCCTGAACGAATTTCGCATTAAAAATCGCTACAGATACAATGCATGTTAAGCACGCGTAGACAAAAATGCTACATTCTCTATATAAATCAGGCGTAAACCACAATTGAATATAGAGCAAAACATGAAACCACAAATCTCCCTTCCGCTTTAACAAAAAAATATTCAACACAAAAATATGTGATATATTTAAACAAAATCAACTGCATTGTAAAAAAATTTGCCAAATAATACAAAATTTGGTAAACCGTTAGCTAAAAAATAAGTAAATTCACCGTTTTCAGCTCCAAGGGCGATTCTATTCAGGTGGAAAGGTACAGAATGAGGATTTGTTTCATTCATTTGGCGCCCTACCCTACCAGGATTTTGTTTTTCACTGTAAATGAAGTACTTGAGTGTAGTCGTACTACACTGCAATTTAACTGTATGCATACTTCATTAATTAACGAAACAGAGAACCGAGCTATGGAATCTATCCTTGTTCTTTACCCACATTCTGTTTTTTCTAGTTATATGTGGGAAGTTATACTGGTACTTACCCACCTGAATGGAATTCTATTTGGCTCCCAAAATAGTGATTTTAACCCTTTTTCTGACTGACGTTTTACCAATATTACATTACTTGGCGAATTTTTTGACAATATAGTTTTGTTTAGGGATTATATACATATGCAGGGTGTTTCAAAAATTTCACGACTGAACAGATCTTGAACGATTGGTCGCAGCCCCATGGTTCCAATTTCAGAAATGTTTCAAATAAAATAGACTTTTAGACTACGACAGTTTTGGTCATGTGACACATTTTAGTAAAATGTAATTAATTTAACTTATTATACGGTCCCTTTACAAAGACTGTTCCAATTAGCAAATTGCTCCATATTCAATTAAATATTTGAAAAAAAAAAAAAAGTCTCCTAATATGGATAAACGGACATGAAAAAATTGTCAAATTTATAGGACTTAAAGCATTTGGATCCGATCAAAAGGAGAACACATAGATTTCAGGGATTGAACAACAATTGAATTTTTTAAATAGAATTTCAATTCCAAAACTCCAATGAATACCAATAGTAAAATTTTTACACAATCCCTAATTGTGCATCGAAAACTTTAATTAATGACCTATATCGAGTAGTTTTGACAATGTTTGCTCTTCTCCCTACATTATGCACCACAATTCCTGCTTGGATGGTACCTAAATCTGTTTAAATGTCCAAACTTTGAAATCGGTATAGGCTTGGTAGGCTCCGGTTCTCAAAATTGATTGCACTTAGTATTAGTACATAGTTTTATGGCCCTGATTGTAGTAAAATGAACTAAACTACAGTCTTTTTTTATAAAACTTTGCCATAAAAATTTTTGATTGCCAACTTTGAATGCTATAAAATTTTGAGCACCTATGAAAGGTAAAAAAGTCATATTAATCTACAACAAAAGTGGAAGCTCAAATGTGTGCATCAATTGTTTATAAACAATAATATTTTGACTTGCCCCATAAGCAGTCACACTCGCATAGATAAATTTAAAGCAATATAATTAGATATAATTGATTATCTTACAAATGGGCGTTTGCCCTACAGATAAACGTGGCATGGAATGGAAAAGTAACCCTAGAATTCATTGTCTTTTTATTTTGATTAATTTAAAAATATTGAAAATTTATTTTTGATCTATAAAAAGTAAAGTGCATTTTAAATTATTTCTAAATTTTTGCAGTGATTGCGAGCTATAAATAAGACTTGATTTTATCAATTTGATTTTATCTTGATCAATTTTCACATTTCATAAAATGGCAACATCTTGCAAATCTAAATATGTATGCTATAAAAACAAAATATACAGACTACATTCTGAGAAACTTCCCTCTCTTCAAATTCATTCTACACAAACAGAAAATCATAATTATGCAAATATCAATGTTCTGAAACCTAACTGAAAGAGAAAAAATATATTTCACAGGAGGAAGAAAACCCTGGAGCTTAAAAAAATATCACCATAAAATTTTTCAAAGTGCCCATACTGCAGCAATATCGATTCTCTTCACAGCTGACGTCATAGCCTCTTACGCCTATTGGCCGAGACTCTCCTCCTGCCTCTAAGAATCCTCCATCTCCATCCTCTCACTGAAGATACAATCCGCTATGGCCGCATCTCTTACAAAGAAGGCTTTCACCGGCTTAAGTTCATCTTTGAGATTATTCTCACGTCATCAGAAGATCTTAAAGAAAAGAAAATCCAAATTTATGTCCCACTCGAGTAAACTTTGCTGAAAGTGGGAAAGGTTAATAAACAAAAGAATTTCAAAGTCTTTGATCGTATATCATAAAAGTTTGAAAGAGCACATTCTGCTGGGGTTTACCTGCAGCTTAGCAGGGGAGCTTTGTCTTATGCAGGCTTAAATATGAGTGTAGACATAATTTACTAGGCTACTCAGGATAGTTCGCTCAAAATTAAATTAATGGATAATTATTTTTAAACTGTAGTCACCATTAAAACGTTATCATGATATATAAAACAGGATTTTTATTTTCACTTGTAAATTACATGTGAAACTTTTAAAACCGATATTTAACATAAAAATACATTAATCAGAATCATTGCTTATATAAAAATATGTATGGGAGAAATGTTTCATATTATAGATATAGATTCAAAATAAACCACTTATATTATGTATATTTTAATATACAGTTCATTTTTAAATATATGTTCATTTGTAACGTTAAACCTTCTACCGAAATAAGTGGTATATCTCTATCTTAAAAAATTGCATTTTAATTAAATTTTATTTGAGTGAAATAATTTTAAAGTAGAAAGCGAAAAAACAATCTTCTTGGAGAATTTTATAAGGGAGAACCTTCGCTTGTTACTTGTAAAGCAAAAATATCTTGTCTTGGCCCTAGAGTAAATCGGCCTTAGACTTCGGCCCTATAGTAAACGCCGAAATCTATGCAGTGTCTATACGTATATATACAATATACTATATATACTACGTATATATACAATATAGTAAGGGCCGAAGTCCAATGCAGTTTTGCCATTGACACAATTTTCAGGCCAATCCTGCATGTAAATATTGAAGTAAGCCTTGTGCCTATGGGAAATTTATGTAGATTATAATTGAGAATGTTAAAGGAGAGCATTAGAGGAGGATATTGAGGATCTTATTCAGGATATTATTGAGGATATATTATTGAGGATAGGTAAAGTTTATATTGTTTTACTTGATAGTGCTGTTACGTGTAACTACTGCAGCGCAGATTTTAAAATTTTTATTTTCGATACCTCATGCTTTAGACTATAATTTACTCTCTAAAATTGCTACATATATATATATACAATATATTTAGCAATGTTAGAGAATATTTTTGCGCGAAATGAAACTTCATTACCACTTAAGAAATATTCCTCTTGTTGTAAATGTAAATAAATTAATTAATTTATTATAGCACTTCTTTAAGATGTGCTATAATTATTACTTTCCGTAATACGTGTATAAGGAAAGTATTATGACGAGGTCGAAAATTAGAATTCGAGTTTCGAGAGAAAAGAACGTGTCAAGCATCCCTGAACATTTTTGAGGTGATATTTATGTAAATGTGTGTGTCCGTGAGGAGTATTCGGATGAGATATCTTACAAACGAATGGAACGATTCGAACGTCATTTGGTATGATTATTACGATCCGTAAATACTTTAACGAACCCTATTGATTTTAAACGCGATCAAACGTTCGAAAAACCTGCAAATTTTCGAATGAATATTTGAAAAATAAAACACAATATTTAATAATATGAAGTAAATAATCATTTACTACGTATTTTTTCATTCTAAAAGGAATGACACAAACTTTACAATGCTAGTTTGAACCTTTCTCAAAATATTGCACATTTTTCAAAGGAATGTATGTATCTAAAAATTACTCAAAAATGAACGGTAGTATCATCAAATATGTACCACTTGGCGACATTGACAACTAATTTGGCGAAATATTGCCAACGTGGCGACTTTTATAATGTGGTGCCAAATTAACGAAAATATCGCCAAAGTAATAATGAAGCTGAAATTATGAAAATGACGCGGAATTGATGAATTAATAATTAACATATTTTAACATAATGCAGTATATTGATCAGTAGATGTTAGCAATATTTACAACTGTCAAGTTATATTTGCGAGAAATATAAGTTTTCAAAATAGTTTTACATGCTGTAATCCAGAAAATCACCAAATGTTAAAAACTTTGTGTATTTGTGTCGTGGTGTCCATATTCTTTTGCTTTGAAAGAAGTAAAGTACTTACATTTTGCAGGGAAACACACGTGCTGTCCACATCATACTTTTCAGTAAATACAGAAAAGGTGACAGATTTAATCCCTGAGATTGCTCATATAAAACTCGTTGTAACTTTGCAGCCCTCTTACGGACATTCTAAATGTAGTTACTGGTATGTTAGTTACAGCATTAGCAGTAGTCAGGATCATAGGAAGAGAAGATCAAGGTAACAGTAGTGAACATCGATTAGTCAATTGGGAACCAAACATGAACCAATGTGTGTAATCAGTGGTGTGTTAAGACTTTTTCCCTTCGTAGCTACGCCATTGGAACGTTATTTCTGTGTTCATTTGTAGCAAAATTCTTTTCAATTATTAGAAGCAGTTACATATTTAAGAGGTTTAAGGATCGTGCATGTTCAAAATATAGATATTTTTGTGAATATACATTTATAAGTGCTAAATGTAAATAATGGGTGGCATGAGTAGTTAATAAAATCACTCCATGGGCGTATTTTGGGAGGATTCAGGTCGGTGCCGAAGAATATTTTCCACGCGTTATTTTTTACCTGCATTGCCCTCTCTTTTTGTAAATTAACCTGAAGCGTCCGTATTATTATTTTTATTTCTTTTCTTTTGAGGGGGCGAGGGGAGGGGGGGGGTAGGGTTCAGAAGATGTATCGCTAAATTATTTTAGCGATACATTTTTTATTGTCCTTGCTAACTCAATGACTTCGAGTAAAAAATATTTTTCTTTTAGTCATGATGTTCAGACATTTTGATACCCCAATTAATCAATATTTTATTTTTATAGTTTTTTTTTTTTTGCTTTTTTTTTTTTTACACCTTCCCCGTCATACATTTTTACTCCCAATTTATCCTGTTATTTTTCTTGTATTTAGGTTGGGATGATATATTTTTGACCCCCCCCCCCCCCAGTGCATTAAAGTTGGTATTTTTCTCCATGTTATCACGCTCCCTTTTGTTTGATATAGTACTCCATTTGTTTAAATGCATTTTATTTTTTGACCGACTTATTATCTTCTTACATCCTAAGAATTTATATTTTTTAATTTTTATGTTTGTTTTCATTGGACCACTAATTTGCATCTACGTGCCAATTTGTAATGTTTTGGGATAAACAAGTATGATTTAAAATATGGGAGGAGTGGGGGGAGTTGTGATAGACGAATACATGAAGCTATATTCTGCTTCGTAACTAGGGAACTCATAAAATAAAAATAATCTTTAGATCTTGAATGCAATCGACTTTACCCTCCCACCCGGAAAAATCCTGCATACGCCCATGAATCGTTCCATTAATTTATAGATCGTTTTCCAGAAAGCCTCACACCATAAATTAAATACGAAAATATTTCGATTTTTTTATGCAGTTTAAGCTCTTAATTTCGATTAAATTACAGATGCGTGCGGAGAAAGATTTTAGAATAACAAATAAATCTCTATTCTAAATATATTAAGTTTCCGAATATCAATTTCCTATATGAATTCTTATGCTACCAAAATATCCCAATGAACGCCAAAGTTATATTCCTCATTTGACACCTAGTATGTTCTGATGCTTCAATATCACATTACAAATGCCTATCTCTTTTTGACAAGCAGCTAGCTCATTCGAATTATGTAGCATCCGTTATCAGACAGTGGGTCATTGTCTGCAACCGTGACATAAATTGCGCTCAATTATACGTGTTAGCGTCTTTTGGCGCGCATTAGGGCATAAATTTTTGTCAAGAAATAATTAGAACATCAAAATATGAAGCTGCCAATAACAGAAACCATGTCTTATAATTAGAGCTTTCCAGCCGTACCCGGTCATGATTTACTGTTAATTACGGCTGGTTATATACAGCAGGGAAGCTCAGGGCACAATGAATACCTGACTGCTAAATTATTAAAAGCGTTGCGGCCGGTATCTGCAATTTATCGAGCAATAACATGCGTTGTCACGCCTTTGCGCCAAAATGTGACGTCATTGCGGGAAATCGATACCGTTTCAGGTTGCTGGTAAAGAAAGGACCCCCCGTACGAATACTCGCCAACTTCCGACACCCCCCCACGAAATGTAAGATCACCCACATTCCAATGAAATTTTTGCGAACAGGAAGAGAGAATCTTGTACTGAAATGCCGTATTATTTACAATCGGCATGAGAATAATATAATTGCGATTTCAATTTTGGTCTGAGTTCTATCTATTTGTGCTGGTCATGCTTACATGCGTTTCATTATAGCTGACCTAATTGTCAAACTATTACAACGCTTAATTTATTAAATATTGTTTGGTATATTTCATATTTGCTTGAGTACCAAGAATGAAACATTTGCAATTTATTCTCAATATTCAAGTTTTAGAAAATGCAGTGAAAAAAAAATATGTACTGTGCTTTTCAAACAAGTGACGTACACAATGGGATGCAAATGCACAACCGAATTTTAAAATACTGTTATAAAAAATGGACATTCCGAATGCAACTTCATCATGAACTTTTAAATTTTACCTTAATTTTAAATTTATATAATTTGTAATAATTTGAAAGTGGAAACAAGAAGGAATATGACGAATGGGAATCCCTAAAAAATCTATCTTTAACTAAACAAACAAAATATTACTTTCCCATTCGCTGGCACTTGTCGCCAATTTTAATAAGATTTACATGATCTGGCATTGATCTGAATATTTATTATGTAATTGGAATACAATGAAAATTTCATTAAAAAATTCAGTAATAATTTTAAAACGAAAGTAGAAATTGTTAAATAGAGAATTCCTTTAAGAGCTCTTCTTATGATCATTTCTATGATGATACCATTGATTAATATCTAATGAATAATTAATGTCAATTTATCCATAATAAAGTAACAAATTACTAATTATTATTCACAACCGTGGTAAATTAATATTTATTAATAAGTGATAATATAACAAAAAATGCTTTTGCAATCTCAGTAAAAAATCCGAGGTACACCACTTTGCATTATATTGTACGTGTATGGTTTTATTTTTTTTTTTTTATTCATAAAGCAGATCCATATTATTCCAAAGTGTGTAACCATAATCTAAAATATGATTAAAAATTAGTACAAGCTAGGAATCGTGCTCTCAAGGCGACGACCAACATACGTGGATCTGTTTCACGCTTTAACATATAGTCTAGAATTAGACTGACACCAAGAAAACTCGCTATATATTTTGCGAATCTCTGTGATCGTGATAAGAATGCAAACATTCAATTATACCACGCAGCAGGATTAAAATTAAAGAAGATTCATTTCTGACTGCACTAGGCTGCAATGGCCAAGTTCACAGTCACAAAAATTTATAATCTACGAAAGTTAAACCCCAGATTCAAACACGTCTCTCTAAAAACATGGACGTCATAGTGCTTTTCCCATAAGTATAATTAGCATAAAAAGCCCATATTGGGTTTATTAACTCACAAATTGTGATAAATTTGGTAAAAGTTTGACGCATGCAAATTTTACTCAGTTGACGATTCCCATTGCTAAATTTCGTAGATTTTTTATCCAAAATTATTTACCGCCAAATAAATATTTCTTATACTACGTAAAAATTGCAAAGTTATATTTGAGTAGGAAAGATAAAGCATTCAAAACATATCGCGAAAGTTTATTCTTGGCTACCATCGCAATAGCCAAAAAAATTCATAAACTGCCAAATGTGGTATTCGTCTCTTATTTCTCCCAATCTTCTTGTACTACTCCATAGCCTTGTTATCGATCAACTATACGCGCCTTTCTTATCTTTTTTATTATTGTTTTATATGCACTTTTGCTGATAAGACCTCTTTCCTTCCCTTTCAGCCATTGCCTTTTATGCCGCCATGTTTTCGTTTTGCTTTTTTTTCATTCCCCTATTTTTTATCTCTTTTCAAGTCTTATCTTTGGGGAGACAATGTTACATAGACTTGCATGTCGTTAGGTAATACTTTTTGCCACGCTCTCATCATATTCACATTTATTTCAGTTTTTCTTCCGAAATTCGTGTTAACAGCCAACGTAATGTTTCTGGTAAAAAGTGGGTTTGAGTAGCGTTTATGAAAGAATCAGTATGTGTATTTGATTTCTGATCTTTTGGGGGAAGCAATGGCGCGGTTCTGTTCAAACTCGTTCGGCAGTACATATAATTGTATTTCTGCTTCAATCGCTTTATTGTTTAGTAGATATAGGTTTTACTTGTATATGACTATTGATATTTCGAAATGATTGCAAAACATGAAGCATTTGAGCAACGACTTAAGAACCTTTTTTTTTTCCAGTTAAAAATATGTATCAAGATTGCAACCATGGTGTATCCCTATTTAATGGCGAAATGCACACACAAGTCCCATAGGTATGAATTTTGTAATTACAGAAATCTGTTTCTTTGTAATTTTAAATTCATAAGTAATGCATAAGTAAAATTTTTACAGAGTCATGTGCCGGGAACACAAGGACGCCAGCAGAAGCAAATGATATGCAAAATGGTTATAGTACCATGCGAAAACTTGCATGAACTATTTTCTAGGAATTAATTTAGTAGTGTACCTCAGAAATTTTCGTTAAAGGTTTCGAACCGATCACAACTTGCTTTCACTGGATTGAATCTATAAGCTGTAGCTTGCACGGAGTGCAATTTAAAAGGAAAAAAATGCATTTCACATTTATTTCATTGGCTTAATGCTTAACCCATAAAATCAATTTTTATCGAGTTAATTAGCTATTAACTCAACACTTTTGTTTTATTATAAATTTAGCGTTTATTGTCAATAGTTTTAAAATGGCATTCAGCAGTACAAAATTAATGCACTTTTAAGAAGCGTTAGACTTTAACAAAAATACTAAAAAAAAATGACCTCAAAGATATATTTTCCTAAAGCTATCTCATATGCAAAGCTATGCATGAAATACATTATTTTCTCGGCTAACTGCCGAAATAATTATTGAATTTCTCAAATAACTTACATACATTTTTTCCTCTGATTGTCTTTCAGAATTTTTTTTTTTTTTAATTTTTTTTCCTCTTTCCTTTGGGATTAATTCTGCTCCGAATCCTTCTTTATGTGTCACAATTAAGCATCGGACACTACTTAACATTAGACTTTCCCTCTCCTTTATATATTTATTGGTACAGAAAACATATGATGGGTTGTCCAACAGCCTAACTGTCTAGCAAGCGAACTGGCAACTATAACACTCTTCCTTTAAATTTGACATTAATTGTCTTTTAAACTAAAGTTTAAATCGAAAAACGATTTATTTCAGCGTGTTGCCCCAATATTCCTTTACAAATGTATCTAAATTTATCTTTTTTTTTATATAGTTTTTGCGGTACAAGACAGAGAAAATCGAAGTTTGACAAGCAGCGGAGCTACTTTATCAAATTTTAAATATACAGATGAATCATATAGAGGTAAATCATTAGTTAGAACATCTAAATGAAAAGCTGGCAGATAAGATTTTCCCAATACGCACGTCTGCTTATCGTGAAGAATTTGGCAGGATGACACTTGAAATATATTGAGGCAATCAGAATCAATAAGAATATTCAAATAATATCAACTCCTAATATTTAATACCTACATATTGGGTTTCCGTGGCTAGCTATGAATAGCATTATCTCTTTCTTTTTTTTCTCTTATTACTATATTTATTAGCACGATACACAAAATATGAGCTTGTAAACATGTTTTCCCTAGTATATAAATTAGAATTGGAAAGTTAAAAATAGGTTTAAAAATTGCTTTACTGCTTTTCAGATGTATAGTTCATCAGAATATTACTTAGAGAACACGTATTAAAAATTAGAAAATCTATTTACATTTCAAAATTATGATTTAAAATGTTCTTCAAATCGGTTAAAATAAATCCATGAAAATGGCCTACCAAATTGAACAATGTGTATTTCATCATAAGTCTTTTGAAAACAATTAATAATTTTACCATAGATGATATTACCATTAATACGTAGGAGTAGCTGGGATCTCGGAAAGGAGGAGGGGGGTCAATGACCTAATGGGATGGATTTGAATACTGGATTTCGTTACCTAATGTGTATCTTCAGGAGAACTAATGCAATTGTTCATCAATTTGTCTGATCCGTAATTAAGTAATTAGTCCATTCTTTTCGTTAATTTGGAGTCATTTTTACAATTTTGAAGATGTTTTTGTTAATTTGGCATCATTATAAAAAAAAACGTCGCCAAGTTAACGATAATTCTCAAAATTAGCTCCCGTACGATTCAGACAGACTCTAGGTAAATGGAAGTAAAACCTTTCCTTTTAGTAGACCTTGAAACAGACTGAGAGAAAGGCTTTTCTTATATATAAATAAATGACTATTGGCGAATTGTTGGAAGTCTAAATACAAAACTATTACACAAAATACCTTCTCTCATAAATGGAATAAACTACATCCACGAGAATGTTGCTAACACATTTTTCGCATAATATAGTGAACAGATATTGCGTGAATATAATATATCTCGCGAACATAATATCTCGAGAACGATTCACATACTAACGTTCTAAAATTTATGCTATTCATTTTCTAATAATAAAATATATAAGAAATGATCATTTACGTGACATTATTGAAGGTTCTGATTTCTTTCAAAATTTCTTTCGAAATTTTGAGGTCTTCCGACTGCGTTTAAAATCAGTAGGGTTCCAGTATTCACCGGTTGTAACATTTGTATCAAATTTCGTTCAAAACGCTCTATTCGTTCGTGAGATATCGCATTCACGCGCTCTCACACACACATCACCTTAAATACGTTCGATTCGAGTTCAAGGATGCTCAAAACGTGGTGTTCCATCGAATTCGAATTTTCGACCTCGTCACAATACTTTCCCTTGAAAATGCTCATTGGAAAATAGTGATTTATCAGCAAATAAATATAAGTAATATTTAAGGTAACAGTCTCATACTGTGTTATCATTTATACTTAAGAACACACAAAATATATAAGAGCAAAACCAACATTTTTTAAAACTAGATATCTTCATAAAATGTGTGTATTTTGCTGCAAAATATTTAATGCTTGAAATTATAACATTATAATATATTAAATTCAGTATAAAAGTTGATTGATATTTAGAGATTTAATGGCCATCCTAACGATTAAAGGTTGTACCCACTGAAGGGCAGAAAGAAGTGTTACGGTTGGATCTTCAGTTAAGATGTCATTGAGAGGATGAGCATATTTTTTTTTTTCGGTGTTCCGAGTATATGGTTCAGTTTCCCTTACGATTGACATACCCTTTCAGAGCATGGTAAAATTTTAACTTAGCAACGAGTCAATGCCTTTCAACGAGTCAATGCTTTCAATTCAACAAGTCAATGTCTTTTTAACGAGTCAATGCTTTCATGGCCTCCCACAAGAATTAATTACATAATAAATAATGAAACTCATAAAGATGCAAAACTATTTTTTTGTTTCAAAACAAGACTAAATAAAGCACAAAGGTTTTAATTAAATAATTACGTTCTCCAGGAGATTTAAATATTTTAAAAGCTTGCTTTCCTATTTTTCTGGGCATTGCATTTTCATTTAGAAATTTACAGTATCAACATTTCCACCATGGTTAGCAGAAAGAAAATTATAAATATGATTATTTTACTCGCAGTACTTTCAATGTTATAAAATTACTTATATAACATATTTAACCTGATAATATAAATTTATACTTGAGAGTTTGGTTTTAATTTAGCTTAAAACTAACACTTTTTCATCTACTTTTACAATTTAAGAACCGATTGAATAATAAATATGTTTTTTTTTTACTATTTATACTTTTTTCGTGATCTTACTGAATTAATGATGTGTCACGGTTGTTCTGCTTTATCACACGTAATAATCTTATCAACGTACGCGAAAAATATAAAAATAAACATTTGCATTTCTGTGTATATGCATTCATGTATGGAATTTTATTCTTTTTATACAGTGTTCACACTATTGACAGTATTCATTTTACAAAGTTTTGCTAAAATGAATACCTAATATTATGCCAACTATTAGTAAATCCCCTCCCCCAAGATAAATACTTTACTATTTTAATTTCTAAAATGTAGTTTTCCTTGGTTGTTATATAGATGTGCACGAATAACTGATGTTTCCAAATTACAATAAAAATTCTACTTAAGTGTTTTTTAAGCTGATGAAAAATTTAAAGAATTGATTGAGATTCTGAGAATGACTTTATATTAATTAAATTAATCTAAATATGTATCTAACTGTTATATTTCTTTTCAAGGTGCTTTCTTCATTATGAAACCAAGAGTAATTGCTTCGTTTAGATAAGTGATTTGTACAGAACTTCTCATTACTGTGGCATCTGTGGAATCTGTCTGAATACACTGTGGACTAGCATTATTTACAGATCGCTGTCGTTCGGTATAGTCAAATTGCATAGAAAATAAATAGCTTGATTTAGTTAATGTAATAATATTAGTGAATTTAAATAATATAACTGTATTTATGTTAATTATTTGAAAATATACCTTATATTTCATTTTTTAAAACACACCAAATTAGAAAAAAGTAAAAAAAGTATATGTCATCTTTCTCTCAATAATATAAGTCTGAATACTTTTGAACATTTAAGAGGCTACTGTATCTATTTATCTTTTGAAGCTTTTTTATATATTAGATATAAAGTTTGAAATCTTAAATTTCAAATATTGTAAAATGTGCATCACTACCTTTCAAGACAAATTGGTACAGTTGAAGACCCAGACCGTCCGACTCGTCCAAGGGACTAAGAGCAACTATTTGGACGGCCGGAAATTGGTACAGTGTAACAATTTATTTAAACATCTCTTAAATGCGATACATTCATGTATGTAAAATACATGTATTATGTAATACATATACTACGTATGTTTCATACTATGTAAAATCAATGAATGTTGCATTCATATCAGCTATATTGCAGACTCTAGCGCTAAATAATTTTGCGTTAAAATTCAGCAATTCTTATACAACTCATGCTACATCTTGATGTGTTTACATTCTCCATAAATGAAAATTAGGCTTCGTTGTAGAAATAATCAGAGTTTGATGATCATTTAAACTCAAATATATTGTAATTGCGTTGTTTCAGAGTATAGATGCACAGAAATTAAGCAAAAATAAAGCTGTTTTAGGACGGATACAACACTAAATATAAATTTAAAAAACTTTAAAAAGCATGATTTTGACACAAAAATATGAGTGTAATTATTATTTCAATTTTTATTTAAAAAACTACCAAATATATTTTGCTGAAATTTTTTTCATATTTTTTATTGGATAATTTGAATATTTCTTAAAACTTTCGAAGCAATTTGTGAATTTTAAATTCGCTTAAAAAATGTTTGAAAAATTAGATCCCATAGGGTTCAATATATTTCATTTTTTCAACCCGGGTTCAGTCCAAAACTAATTGGACGATATTATTCATTTATATTTCCATGTGTCCCACAGACCGTCTGAACAACATACTAAAATTTCATTTTGATAAAGTCATTTTCACGGCAGTGTTAAAAAATTGTTGTTCCTTCTGTAGATAAAACTGGTAGTGTCTACTTCTATAATTTGCAAATACTATTATATAAGTACTCTTAAATTACACACTATTAATAATTATATTTACAATGTACACAGTACTAATTTTAAAATTTTATCTAATAGAATTTCATCTAAATGTAAGCAACTTCATCTCAAAAATAGTTGTTATAACTTTCCCTATATACGAGTAGTTTTAATACCTAAGTTTCATAAATCCCCTGTATCTTTACGAACAATTAATAGTGGACATAATTCTTACATTACTATTTTTTGTAAACATTTATTAAACATTTTAAATAAAATTTCTCTGTTAGCTGATATTTCAAATAATAGTGATTTAGAAAAAACAGTTTTAAATTAGTTAAGAATTTAAAAAGTCTTACTAATATCCATAGCATATATGGATATTATGATTCTAAATACTTGTTTAATGATATAGATATTGAGATAATCTATTTAAAATTATTTTAGATATATTTGTATAATATTTTCCTGAAATATTCAGCATACGTCTTTTAAAAAATTAGTTAATTTAATACCCTATGAAAATTATATTCAGCATAAAGTTCTTTATTAAGCAACAGTTTGGTATCCCGCAAAGAGGGTGTGCCTCATCATTATTTTCTAATCTATATTTATACTTCTGTGAAAACAACTAAAATCGCAGTTTGCACAATATGCTCATGTACAGATAATTAAATGATATATTATGTGTGATCCATAATAATAATCCTATTGTATTAACTTTTATACTAAAATTTACAACTAAATGCTGTTAATAATGATTCTAATGTTGCTAACTTTTTAAAATTATATTTAGATACACAAAATAATAATCTGACTTATATGATAAAATAATTTATTTTAATTTTAATACTTCTGAAATTGAGCATATTAAATCTTGTTTGCATTTATTTGTGTTTAAAAATATTATATTCAACCAGGCTCTTAGAATAAATAAACTTTGTGATGATAATTATAAATTAGTACATTTTATAGAATTATTAAATACTGCAACTAAAATTGCATATCCTCACAAATTAATCATTAATATTATTAACTCAGTGCATCAACTACCACTTGATATAATCCATGGATAAAATTCCCCATTATTCCAATTATTGTGGGTATTATAAATATAAAACAAATTATCATGCGTATCTCTATAAACAAGAAAGATCAATCATGATTAAAGCATTGATTATGAAACACTTTCCAACTTCAATGCAATTTTATTTAAACATGTCTAAAATGCAAAACATTCCTCGGTAATATTTTAAATCTTATCACAATAATACATTAATGTATTATATTTGAAAACTTTAACCTTCATCGAAAAAACTGAACTTCATTCAAATGACGGCATTGAAATACAAATTGCCTGGTTTAAACATCTCTAAAATGTGATACATTCCTCGGTAATAATTTTAGAATTATCATAATACTACGATAATTTATTATATTTGAAAACTTCAACAACTGAAATTCATTCAAATGACATCATAGAAAAAATAACACGCCTGGCTCTATTTATAAAAGCAGCATTTCATTCATAAATAATTTCCCATTCATGCCAATCATCACAATACTATAATTATTTATTTTATTTAAAAATTAAGATCATGGAGCTACAAGTAATTAAACTCTATGCGTAAAACTTCATCGAAAAAAATCGTCCTTCTCTTTGTAAAATCAATGAATATTTCAATGAATATTTCAATAAATCAATGAATCAATGAATATATATATATATATATATATATATATATATATATATATATATATATATATATATATATATATATATGCATATATATATATTCACTTCAGACCATCTTATTTTCATTTTTGCTATACAGAAAATTTCAATAAATGATCAATCTCTGGTATATATAATACAAGTAAATTAAAATTCTTCAATTATATATATATATATATATATATATATATATATATATATATATCAACATTTCTTCTGGAAAAGAAGCTGTTTAAGTGGACTTTATGGTTGTGCCTAATATGTATCCATAATGTTATTTCACATTTCATTTATTGTCCTCTGAGATAGAATCCTTGTATCATCCTGGGTACGTCCTTACTGAAATTTCCTTAAATTAATTAAATATATTTATGCTGCATAAACCTGGTTCAGCGAATGTTTGGATTTCACTAGCAAATTAGTGGGTTCCGGTGACTCGTTATCACCGGGTACTTCTCTTCTATTAATTAATTAATTTACTTGTAAACCAAATAAAATGTTGGCTGATACACAGTACATTTAAAAATTCCCTTTCCCTTTCTAGCTGTGAAGATGGACAGCAGTATGAATTCAAGCAATTCCTTGGAAATGAAAGGGGTATGTAACTATATCGTGTGGTGAAAAATGTAAAACTTCTTTTCGGTAATGTAGTAATTTACAATGCATTTTTAAGCAAAGTTCATATATATATAAATTTATATTACTTGATTGTATTTTCTGCCTGTAATTTAAGGATTTTTCATCAAAATACTGCTTAATATGTAACGGTTTAGCTAATACTAAAGTTATAAACTTCAACCTCTCTATATAGAATTGCTAAGTGACTATTAAGGTATGTCATAATATTGAAGGGAAATGTCTTTGACTTGTTTTAAATACTATTTGCGTATAAGACTGTATACACTGTAAACACTGTGTTAGGAAGAATTATGCAATACCAGTGAACATAATTTGCATTAAATATTTATAATTAGAAACCTTTTCTCAATGTTCGTTTATATAATATTTATGTTTTAAATATTAGCAGCCATACAATGAATGTATTATTCACAGATGGTTAATATAGTATATTTCGCTTAGTTATGGTTCATAAATAATAGATAAATGCAATTTTATTTTCACTTCAAAACACGATTTTTACCATTGCTGTTCCATAGCAAACTTCCTTTTCTGAGTGTCTGGAAGCAAATTCCTTTCTGGAAGAAATTCTTTTATTTATTTGTTCATGACATGTGTGTCAATGTTTTTCTTGGAGAAGAGTTATAGGAAATAATTAACTCTTTTCTTATGAAATATTAGAACTTGGAATATAGGAGTTTCAATGGGTAATATATAAAATAATTGGTACCTGAAAGATTAATACTGAGAATTAGACTACAATAATGAATTAGAAAATACAATTAAAATACCAATTTATTAAAAAATGTTACGATGTTTAAGAGTAAAGAAATATGCATTAAAATTAGAGACAATTATCAAATCAAAATTGAGAGCTATTATTAAACTCTAATATGACAAACGGAATAGTAAAATCAGTTAAGTCACTTCTTCAAATTAGAATGTAATGTGAGAAATAGGTAATAATCTCTAATGTTCGCCACCATCTTCTCAATATTAAAAGATGTTTTTATATTTGTGGTTTATAAAGATAAAATGTTCATCTTCATTTTATATAGAAATTACATAAAAATAATTTTGCATCAATTTTGTAAACTTTTATATCAATAATAAAAGTTTCAATATATTTTCACCTACTGGAACTACCTTCAATCGACAAATCAATCCCTTTCTGAGGTATTTGAGTGTGTATGTCTTTGGCTGCAATTAGTGTTTTTACACTAATATAAATAGCCGCGAAAAATATTTTCTTAAAATTTGATAGTTTTCGTTTCATTTCCGTTTTAAAATGAATGATAACCGTGCTCTTGTTTGCAATGGTTCACAAAAATTCATAGCAGATGTCATAAAATTTATAATAAATCTTACTTTCAATATTTTGGACATTTAAATTAATGCAATTTTGTAGTTATGGGTATTGAAATTCCTGATATTGGTAATTACAATAATTTCTAAAATTAAGTTCAATAAATGCATATATTAACTCAGATATTTAAAAGATAGAGATATAAAAGTTTTTATAAGTCAAAGTTTATATTGAATTTTACTATTAGATCCATTAGCCAAGTTATTCCTCTTCAATTTTGACAATTTCGACTTTTCGCCTCTCAAATAAAATTCATCCACTTCAGTCTATTTTGTTAAATAAATATTTTTTAAATAAATATAACCTTGATAAAACTGAAAAACTTGATAAAACATGTCTTAACATGTAATTAATGAAACATAATTTTTATAGAAATCTGATATTGCCAAACATTTTAAAATGAAATTTGGCTAAAAGATGAATACGTACGTTTGAGAGGAATATTTACGATATTATCTCAAAATTTAATCTACTCCCACAGCTGTTTAAAGTGTAAAATATATTGTATTAATAACAAATCTTTCAAAGAAAAAAATAATAGTTTTAAGCTAGAGTGGATACATACATTGCACAGATAGTCACATATGCAGACATCACTCTAATAATGGTACATTCGTATTCTAGAGTGCCCAAAATGTGTAGATCCATCAAAAACTCGATTTCCACTTTTAGACACTATACTTCCCACTACATTCTCATGTATTGTCTACAATTAATTAAATTTAAAATTTAATTTTTAATATCCTAAATTATGCAAATATTTTTATTTTGAAGTATTGCTTCTTGAATGGATACTTTTGCATCATAATCAGCAATTTTTATGTTTCTAAAAGCAATAGTTTTGTTGTAATCATGCGTGCAAGCAACATATATCAAAATGAAATTTTTATAAATCCATGAACATTATTTTAAAATATTATTATCAAATTCACCTTATTGGAAATATTATATATATTATACAGATATTCACTTATTAGTCATAACATTTTTATGTATTATCTATGTATAGGGAAGAAGCATAAAATAAAATGTGAATAATAGGTATTCACTTTTTTGTGTAGAGTCGTTTACATCAATTTGGGAACATTTTCCTCAATTTGGAGACATTTCCATCAATTTGAAGACATGTTTAAAAAGTCGCCTAATTTGTAGCCAACGTTTTCCAGTTCTATGATTGAATTTGCAATAAAGGAGCAAAGTAATTGAACATTTTCCTAACTCAATATTTTTATGTGCCATTTCGTAATATTATGGATAACGTAAAAATGCATATCCAATATGGCAACGAGATAACTCAGGTTTTCGCTTTGAGATGCAATGGCTACATTTTCGTCAAATATGTATTACATTTTTCAGATTTTTAGCTAAAAATAAGGGAAGGCTTTGACCTAGATATTCACATTTTTTAGGGGATCTGACTCAGCCAATTTGTGAACAAACTTGAATATTTCGTCAAAATCAGATTACTTTTTCAGAAGAATGGGAAGGGGAAAACTGTAAAATGACTACTATTTTCTGAAATCAAAAAGGCTATATTTTTCTCTCTTTTAAAAATACATCCATGCGACATTGGAATTATATTCTAGACTACTATAGACACCTTTCCAAAGAGTCATCTAAAACTCTTTTAATCAGGGCAATTTTTAGATATATATAGGTATAGGGTATGGAAATTGAAAAACTTCTGTAATATAGTGTCTTGCAGTGCTCTCGTCCCGTGACACTTCAGTGCCACTTAATTTGTCAGTCATTTAATTTTAAAGAAATATTAATTATTTAAAAAAATTCTTTAAGCAATTCTCTAAAAACTCTGTCTTGTATAGTGCCCTCGTCCCGTGACACTTCAGTGACACTTAATTTGTCAGTCATTTAATGTTAAAGAAATATTAACTCTCTAAATAAATTCTCTCAGCAATTCTCTAAAAATTCTAAAGAAATATAAACTCTAATGGGATAAATTTTATGATTTGATGGTGAGTGAAACGTTTGTATACACAAATTCAACGGTTAAACATTTCAATACATGAATACAATGACTGAATATTTGCATGCAGGAATACAGCAGTCACACTTATGGCAAATACGAATAGAGGTGTAAAATTGATAGTAATGCACTCTAAGGAGGGCTTAGGATTTATTGAGTTACGCTTGCTGTATTAGTCCGATGCTAACTTGATCAAATGTAGATGCTGAGATCTCTTATAATTAGTGAGTTCAATTCAATATCTGAAAAACAAAAAGTAAAATTAGTATAAGATTCAAAATTAAGGGGAAAAATTAATACAAAATAATTTATACGCAAAATATCATATAAAATAATACTTGAGTCAAACAGAATAATATCAAGTACTTGTGTAGTTCAATGGCTCCCAAATATTTGTAACCAAATGAAAAGATGACCAGCTAATTACGATGTATAAGACAGTTTCAGTATGTGACGTCATACCATCATACCGCTACGTGCAGAGATGATGATGGCATTTCTCGCATTCTTTTTGCATGTGACATTATTCTTTGCCTATCTGATTTTCATTTCTATGAACATTCTTGATTGCTTTGGTTTGTAAGTTTAATTAAAACACGATAAAAATATGGGATCTTCAAATAACTGAAGAAGATGTTTTTTTAATGCAAGATATGAAAATACTACCAATTGATAAAATATGTAGTAATGGTCATAACAGCGCTAAGATTTATACACTCCTAAGTGGAAAGCGTAAAATGGTACCAAAGACAGCTGCATTAGTCTAATAAGACAGCAATTGCTTTGAATTATTTTGGCCCCCAAACTGTCAATTTTGCACTTTTTTTAAAGAATAAGGTGCAATTGGCAAATATTTTGGTCTACGTTTTCATAATAAAGGTTTGAAATTTAAAAACAAAAGTTTTAAATTAAATTATTAAAAGTAATTAGAGGTTTTTCAAATTTAAATAATCACAAATAAACAAAGACTTCAAACAAAGAAATTTAAGTTATTGAAAAGTACATAGAAATTTCAAAATTCAAATTATAGAAAAGTAAACGTTTTTTTTTTAATTTAAATTATCGAAAATAAACAAAGGATTTTAAAACTAAGTAATGAACGCAGGCAAAGGATTTTCAAATATAAATTATCGAAAATTAACAAAACATTTTAAATTTAAATTACTATAAATAAACAAAACTTTTACAATTTAAATTACAAACAAAGATTTTTTTAATTTATATTATCGAAAAATAAGTCTTTTTGAAATTCAAACAATAATGAGTAAGATATTTTAATTTAAATTACTGAAAAAAAAACAAAATATTTAATAATTAAAAAAGAGTAAACAAAAGGTTTTGAAATGTTAAGCTTTTTCCATAGTAATCAAAATGTTAAAGTAAACAAACACTCTATTAATGAAACAAGCTAATTTTGCTATGCTATTTAATGTATTTCCATTGATTGATTTGTGTTTTACTACATGTATGCGTTTTGTTTTGTCCCTTTCTTCTGGCAACCATGTACTTTCAGATCGACAGAAAGAAATAACTCCAAAATGGAGGATTTTTTGAATTTCACCAACAATATATATATATCGTTCGCCAATGTATATATATACACATACATATATACATATATATATATATATATACACACACACACACACACACACACATATATATATATATATATATATATATATATATATATATATATATATATATATATATATATATATATATATATATATAATAAAATTATAATATGAAATTCCAATGATAGAAAAGAGAGAAGTTGTAACTCATAAAACTTTATATATATATATATATATATATATATATATATATATATATACATATATATATATATATATCCATATATATATATATATATATATATATATATAATAAAATTATAATATGAAATTCCAATGATAGAAAAGAGAGAAGTTGTAACTCATAAAACTTTAACGTAAAAAATGCTAACAACATAAAAGGAAGTAAAAAATACAGAATTGTCAATCAAGAGGAGAATGAAATACATATATTAGTCATCAATCTAAATATATTCAACTTATATCAATGGTGAAAATTAAAAAAAAAAATTAACCAAGCATTAAAGCAATACACGTGGATAAGCATTAGGCCTAAAAAGTGTTCATTTTCAAAAAATTCGCTTTCAAGCTCAAGTATCTATTCAAAATGAACAAAAAAAACTTGTTTCTGAAGAAAGAGATAGATTGCATATATATATATATATATCGTAAGAATTTTAATTACATGTGACTTATACCTAATTGAAAGTTGTATGAAGAGTACATGTAAACAGGTGCTAAATACCACTCGTTCCCTGCTCCATATATAAGGTAAGCAATTGAAATCTGGATATCATGTTGAGAAAGCCATGATATAAATTAAGCCTGTAATTACATCCAATAGTGAAATTAATATTTAATTTAAAAAAAATCCTATATGTAATACAGGTACTACCCTTTGTTTTCTGCATTAACATACATGGTGCAAGTGCATGAACAGTGAGTGGCCTGAACAAATTCAAACTGATAAATCAACAAATGGAACTAGGCCTTTACTGGCACCAAAAAATTGGGAGAGTGTCACACAAGAAAAATACAACATAATAAAAGTGAAACGTACCATGTACGTTCTCAAGGGTCATGCCTGATTCAGTAATACTGAAATTCTATGTTTCTGAGTGCAAGAATGTAAATTTTATTACAGAAATTATGCACAAAGCCGAAGCAGAAGAGCGGAGATATTTGGATCAGAATTAACAATAATCAGTAAAAAATAAACATCAAAATATATATGCCAGTTCAATGCCGTTGTATAATAATGCGATAACATCTGAAGAATTTCAATATATATATATGTGTGTGTGTATTCTCGTATATATATATGTGTGTGTGTGTGTATATATATATATTTGTATATATATATATATATACATATATATATATATATATATATATATATATATATATATATATATATATATATATATATATATAAACAGATATGCTAGAGATGGGTTTTTTTGTACATACAGTAGTTTATGCATAATTTTCGATTAAAATCCTTCAATTTTTATTTATATATATATATATATATATATTGGAAGTTGCATTATATATATATATATATATATTATATATATATATATATAATGCAACTTCCTTTAATGAATCAAAATTTGAATACGAACATTTTTCTAAACATGGGTTCGACAACATTGAAATTAGTATTCTGTGTATTCAAAAAAATTACTATGACAGATTGTTTCTTGAAAATGAATTCATTTGTGCACACAAAACCATCTTTCCATATAGACTCAATTAAATATTTAACCATCATAATATTGTTAAAAAGTCCTTTAATTCTCCTAATGAAGACCATAATATTTATAATTCCTTCAACAATCATAAAAGTAAATCAAAAAGAACTAAAAGAGCAAGTAAATATAATAAAAAATTGCCATCATTATCTGAACTAAAAAATGCCATCCTTCAGCAACATGCAAATTTTAAAATTACTTTTGATTGGAAACAATGTAAAAACTGGATTTTCGCAATTAAAAAACAGCAATTAAATATGGTATATAATCTTTTTCTTAGTACTGCATTTGATAACGTTCATTTTAAACATTTATTCTATGATTTGCTCATTACCAGAAGTAAAAATCTTAATAATTATTTATATGTCACAGACTTAAACTTTAATGACGAATCAAAACAAAATACTAAAATAAATGAATATTGTACCTTGAATTTTACTAATTCTGTATTAAATAATCTGAAGATAAATAATTTCTTAAAATCGGTTTCCAATTACTTTCCAGTCAAACATGTAAATCCTAAAATTGCATATAAATATGATAAACCGGTAGGACGTTATATTTTCAACTATAATCAAATTGCCAAATCAGTAGATATTAATCAAAACTATGAATTGGATAAAGAGTCATATTGCCACTGTCATTTAGAAAAATACAAAGACTTCGTAGATAAACACCATGGGCATATTATAACGGGAAATCTAAATATTATTAATTATGATGCACTAAGATCACTGATGTTACTGGGTACTAAATACCGTATACCTACTAAATTGAAACATAAATTAATATGTAAAGGTTTATTTCTTGACTTAAATAAATTTATTTATAAAATCAGTTATAAATATCAAATCCCTGTAGAAGCCTTTAAACCTTGGAGAGTCTTAATAGAGCAATACTTAAATCATTATATATATAATCAGAAAATTAATAATTCATATAAACTTAATTCAATTAAAAATGATATTAAAGAAATACAAAATGATTTTGTCATTACATATGTCGATAAGGCAAGTGGAAACTACTCAATTATTTGTAAATATTATTATAAAAATACCCTTCAGTCACACTTACTTAATAATCATATCTATAATTTACATAAAACTAACCTTAAAATCTTATACAATAGAATATCAGCCAAATATAAGCAAATCCATCTAAAAAATAGTTGTAATAACATTCCATATATTGTTTTAGTACCCAAGTTTCATAAATCCCCTATTGCTTTTCGAACCATTACCAGTGGGCATAATTCTTACATTACTAATGCTGGAAAATTATTATTAAAGATATTACATGAAGTATCCTCGTCAGATGAAATCTCAAAAAATTGTCATATTGTAAAAAACAGTTTTGAAGTAGTTAAGAAATTGAAAACTCTTACTAATATTCGTAGTACTTATACCTTTGATTTCAAAGATTTGTTTAATAATATTAATATAGATGATCTGTATAGAATTATTTTAGGAATTTTTGAAAAATATAACATCAACCTAAAATATTCAAATTTTCTTTTTAAAAAATTACTTAACTTCACTCTTTATGAGAATTATATTCAACATGGTGGTACTATTTTTAAACAACAGGTTGGTATCCCACAAGGGGGGGGTGCCTCATCATTGTTAGCTAATCTGTATTTATTCTTCTATGAAAAAAACATTAATCCAAGCTTGCATAATATGCACATGTTTAGATATATAGATGACATTTTATGTGTATCCCCAAATAATAATATCCCTATAGTATTAAACTTTTATCCAAAAAATTTACAATTAAATGCAAGTAATAATGACACAAATGTTGCAAACTTTTTAGATTTAAATTTAAATTTACAAAATTGTAATATGGTTATAAACTTGTATGATAAAAGACAGGATTTTAAATTTAATACATCAAAAATTCAACATTTTGACTCTTGTCTGCATATATCTGTATTTAGAAATATTATAATAAACCAGGCTCTTAGAATCAATAAAATTTGTGATGAATATTATAAATTAGCGCACTTTATGGAATTATTGAGTACAGCGACTAATAATGCATATCCCCCCAATTTTGTTATTAAAATTATCAACTCAGTGTATCAAATTTCACTTGATAACATCCTAGAAAACATTCCCAATTATAGTGACTAACATACAGGAGAGAGAGAGAGAAAAAAAAAAAAATATATATATATATATATATATATATATATATATATATATGTATGTGTGTGTGTATGTATATATATATATATATATATATATATATATATATATGTATATATGTGTATATGTGTATATATATATGTTTGTATGTTATATATAATTATTTATTAATTATATAAATAAATAAAAATGAAAAATAATAAACTAAGTTAAAAACATTAGAAAAATCAAAAAATTGGAAAATAAGATGCATTAATGTTTTGAATTTTATATTCGCAAAAAAATGTAACTTTTGTCAGTATTGAAACTACGTTTTGTGCGCCCTTATAATGGTGTATAGTGGCATTCTCGATTATCCAGTTTTCCTATGAATTCTTGTTTAGTAGGAATTTTCATCTATGATTCATATTCATATTCAGTTCTGCATGTTTGGGAAGTTGTATTCTGAATTGCTTGTCCAGTCTCCAGCTTAGACTCACTGGACGGGTTTGGGAGTATTTCCGTGAACGTTCGTACTACCTCCCTGGTAGAATTTCGACTTGTTCATTCCGGTGCTTCTAGATTAAGTTGTTGAGGTTGATCGTGTATACACGTGGTAGAAGAAGAATGATTCATGCCGCATGGTAATACAATTTTCTTAATGTATCCTTTTTTCATTTTTTGATGCCTGTAGTCTGAGTTTAAGCATTTATAGTAATGTACTATTGCTTAATCTGAAACAGGCATTTGTTTGGGTTAATTAGAGTTAAATACTCAGACCTGAAGAGGAATTTAATTCTGATTACTCATCGAATTTAGGAAGGTTCTGTTCTTTTCTCTTATCGGCATTATGGCCGTGAATTTGCTTCTATGGTGATGTTAATATTACTTGAATTGTATTTTTATTTTTTTTATTTTTACATAATTCTTATTATTACATTTCAAATATATATATATATATATATAAACTTAACTATATTAAATAACTGTACATTTAAAATTTCATCTACTTGTGAATATGGGTTCCACTCCAGATGGGGATTTGTTTCTTACTAATTGAATTCTTGGATTCATCAGCCTTAGTTTTAAATATTGATGAAAAGCATGCTTTTGAGTCTTAACATGTAATAAATGGAATGGTTGTTTGTTATGGATGCTTTACTATATCTCTTCATATTCTACTTTAATTCATATATTTATCTTATATTATATATATATATATATATATATATATATATATATATATATATATATATATATATATATATATATATATATACATATATATATATATGTGTGTGTGTGTGTGTGTGTATGTACTTAAACTAATAGATCAAAGCCATTAAGGCAAAATGAAACTGTATGCACTCCCTGATGATTTTACAATTTCTTTGCCTTATTGCTATCTATTCCAATCCATTCCATTGTTTTTATTTCATATGTTTTATTTTCCATGTTTTATGGTCTGTTTATTTCCTCCATTCTTTTTTATTCCTATGTTTACATATGTATTAATCCTTTCTTATGATTAACTTTATGCGCAATGCAGTATCTCATAGGGTTCAGTTATTGATCTGTTAGTTTTCGATGTAACAAGGACATTTAATGAAAAGGACTAGCCATTTAGGCAAAATGAAGTTGTATGCATCCCTTACTGACTTTACAATTTTTTTTCGCCTTATTTCCATTGTTATCTATTCCTATTCTTTCCATTTGTACTTTCAATTACTGTTATTTCATTATTATTATTTAATTATTGTTATTTCCTATGTTTTATGGTCTGTTTTTCTCCCAATTTTTTTATTTTTGGGTTTTTATATGTATTAATTATTTTGTATGATTAGTCTTATGTACAATGCAATATTTCATAGGGTTCATTTGTTGATCTATTAGTTTAATTATTAATTTCATCTTATTTATTTACTGCATTCAACACAATAATTAGATGTATTTTTAATGTACAGTTGTATTAATGATACTAAAGCAGTGTTCATTTTACTAGTAATACTGGCTTAATATTTTTCATTTAATATATATATCTACATACACACACAGACACACATATATATATATTTTTTTTTGGAATAGTGTATTATGAGTTACTACATACATTCTAACATTGGATTTACTAATTTATATTTATATATATATATATATATATATTAGGAATATGTAATAATAAATATATATATATATATATATATATATATATATATATATATAGTTTTTTCTAGGATATGTAGCTTTTAAAAGTATGGGCAAAACAATCAAATTGCATCTAAAATTAAATATGATTAATAAACAAAATATTTAAATAGTAATAGCATAAACATATGATTAAAAGTATTAATTGATTTTGGAGTCAAAATAGAGCCCTCTTCTGGATAAATAATATACAGCATCCACTGCAGCAAAAGTAAGAAGGAATCTGTCAATAAATAGATGCATTAGATAGGCAAATTTCAGACAAAATAGTTCCCACGTTTGCTGTAGTGGATGTTCTGATATATATATATATATATATATATATATATATATATATATATATATATATATATATATATATATATATATATATATGAAGGCAAATTAAGACATTTTCTTGAGTTTTTCTGGTTGGAATTTGAATACTTTGTTATGGATGCTTTACTATTTCTCTTCAATATATTCTATTTCAATTCATCTTAATTACTTATAAATTTCATCTTATTTATATGCTGCACTATCACAATAAGCAAATCTATTTTTAATTGTATGGTTTTTGAATACATTTGTTTTGTTAAACTTACTAGTTTCATATACTTAGTATTTTATATTTAATTATTTAATCTCTTTGATTATTTATACATATATATATATATATATATATATATATATATATATATATATATATATATATATATATATATATATATATACGTGTGTGTGTGTTCGCGCAAGTTGACGTTGAGAATTAAAATTGAACTTATTATATATATTCTTTTATTTATTTTTTTTGCAGATATGTCACGTAATAATAGTATTTCAAGAAAAGTGTTTTGAAAATGGATGAATTTTACTTAAATTTATTTTAATATGAAACGAAATATTTTCAATAGTAAGTATTGCTATTCAGAAGGATTGTCTTAAAATGTGTGCTACAAAATATTTTTATGAACTTTCATACAACCAGTCATTATTTTATGTGATAGAGTTTATATTCATATGTATAAATTTAAAATATTGTGAATTTACATATATTGATATTAAACTGATATATTGTTGATATTGCTGAAATGTATTTACATCAACGAGCGAATAATCGATTGAAACAAATTTAGTGATTATGGTTAGCTACGGATACCGGATATGCACCGGAGTCCTGTGGGCTATAGCGTATGGGTTTATATAGTTCTGTATTTTCGATTCAACCCGATTTAAGAAATATTGATAACTGTATATTTAAATGGAAAAACCGGGATCTTTAAGTCCATTTACTACTTTAAAAGAAAACGTATAAATTCCTACCATATTGTAACAAAATATATACTGAATTATGATATTAAATGGCATTCTAAATTTGAAAACAAAATGTCACCATGATTTTAAATATTATATAATAAAGGTGTTATATTTCTACAGGAAATGGCGTATATGAATATATTCTACAACATAGTGTAGAATTAAAGGGATAATTGTTATTATAATTCATTTTGATATGTTGAACTATGAATTTAAAATGACATTCCAAATTTGAAAAGAAAATATCATCAGGATTTTAATTATTATATAATAGACATTGTTATATTTCTCAACAAACCAACCAATATGAATTTTTTCTACAGCATAGTGTAGAATAAAAGGGAGGATTGTCATTCCAATTCATTTTGATATACATTGTACTCCATTAGAATAATCTTAAACTAACAGTTTTTATGCAATATAAAAAACAAATGTGCCATATTCTACCAGTTCAATGTTCAGTACAAAATCGGAAATAGTGTAGTCATAAATGTGCTCCCTATCAAACTCAGCAAATCACTATAAACAAGAGTGCACATTGTTTAAGCTGTTTTTTAATGATAAGTAGTTATTCCATGCCGACAAAGCAGTTCTTTTAATCTCGTTGTTCTGCCATAATATGTAGGAGGATAAAACGTATATTAAAACATTCTCTGAATCTAGTCTTATTGCTTGGGAAAATTTTCATCAAAGCATATTTCATATTTTAGGAGATATTTAGCTTGAATTTTCCTATAAAAAGAACAAAATTGGAAGTCTTTTTAACCATAACCATGTTCTGTTTAAAACTTAACAAGGCAGTGAAAATTATGTAAATCCATTGAGTCGTTATCTATTTATAAGCAGTCATAATAGATTGAAACAGATTGATTGATTTGAGACAAATAGATTGAAACTGGTTTGTAATTCTCATTTTTCATAACTGCGTTTTAGTGTGATAAAACTTACATCAGAATAATTTCTGATAAAAATGAATTAAAATCAATTTCGTGGTCTAAGTGATATTTATGTTAGTTTGAAAATTTTCCTTTTACATATTAGATGAATACTCCAATGTCCACATATTCGACACGACCCTTCGGATCGATCTCTGTGGTTGCATAAAATAAGCAATTTCGGGCAGGAAAGCTTCGAATATAATTTCCCCACCGAGAACAGTCATTCCTTTGCTGGAATTCAATTTCAAAGTAATGAGAGCGTTGCTTTCCCTCCCTCTAGCAAGAATTTTAATGAAACCCATATATCTCTATACTGCGAATAGACCGTATCAAATGCAAGGCATGGAATCATTGCGTCATATAACGTTAGATTTTATCTATTATTTTTTTTAATTTTGAACATTTTTCATAGATATTTTCTGTTAAGTTATTCTTGTGATTTTACTATTTTAGTCTCCCAATATAGTATCAATTAGTCAGTCAAAATTAGTCAATTTCATTCAGTTCGGCAGCTTTTCATTAAATACGAGCTTAATTTAAAATTAAATGAGATAATTGGCATATAACAAAATTTTAATTTATTACTTTGTTTCTTATCAGCAATTGAAAATAAAGTTCCTATAAAATATATAATTATTCACTCATTTCCAGAGCTTTCACTGCTTACTAATTGACTAATAAATTTACTAAACTAATTAACTGATAAATTTTAAAATAAGAACATTAAAGCAAATTGTACAGTGGGTATGTTATATTTATATGACATTTAATTAGGATACATGAACAATGTATTTATCACAATCAAATCTGTCGACTAATTTCTTTCACTTTCTTCCCAACTCTGGGACATTTCCTATCTACTTTTTAAATAATTAAAAATTTAATAACTTTTTTGAATAACTAACGGTATTGTATGAACGATATTCCATTGTATTGCCAAGAGACATAAAATATATGTTATATCATGTTTTCTATTTAAGTTAATTATTAATTAGATTCTACTATAGAATGCTTTAGAAAGCCTTGATAGTTTTCTTACAGGAAAGGGGAAGGAAGTTTTATGGATGGTGTTGTTCACAGCATTTTATCTGTATGATAAAACCGATATTTTTGCGGAAAAAAAATCTCAGCTTATGTAATTTTGCTTTCATATACTCCATAAAGACATATTTGCATTTTTATTGCATCTATAGACAATTTCAGGAGCGTGGCAGCGTTTTAAAATTTCATAATATTTTTTGAAGGAGGTTTTAGTTTTTTGTGCCTGGTGGAGAGTTCTTTGTACCATCGAGTAGTGTTTATTTGAAAAAATATTTCTTGAAAACTGATTTGATTACAATTAGAATGCAATAGTAGTTGAGTATGATAGATGGTCTCATTTGTTAAGTTCGGTTAATAATGTTTTGTTGAGTAATACTACGTCGCGATGTTTTAAAAATTCCGTTACTAGCCACCTCGCTTTTTGAAAAGTAAACTAAAAAACCCATGGAACTAAAACTAGGGAAATATATGACCCGGGCTATCCAACCATAATTATTCTGATTTTAATTACAAATAATCATTCTTAGTCTCATTACAACTCATGTTTCTTATTCTTAGTTACCACTCATAAAATCCCTGTATATATGAATGAAAAAACTCCATCCAATTAATTTATCAAATACCTTTTTATTTTTTATTTTAAAATGAAATATGGTCAAATTTTAAGAGCTAATGTTTAATGTTGATAATTTTTAATGCAATTTTTAATGTAATGTGGTTTTAATATACTTTTCAATGCAACTAAGATGTATTTCAAATCATAAGATAAACATATGTCACGCACTTAGATGATTTTGATATGATAGTGATAAAAATCCTTTCGCAAAGACACAATAAGGTTGGCATTTTATTCATTATAACAGAAATTATTTTGAAGCTTGAAATTTTCACCTGACTTTCTACTACTGGTGTTCATTATTAAGGACAAACATTTAAATATTTATTATAAATTTGTAAAAAACATTTTCAACCATTATACATGTTGGTTTGTTTCAACATGTTTCTCCTATCTGTAGAAATATAGGTTATGCTGCCCGCATTTAATTCAATCTACAATTTAAATTCGCATGAAAGTCAATGAAATTTGAGAAAGAAACCGAAACCATCAACCACTCCAGAAACAAATGAAAAATATTCTTATTATTCATACGATCATTTTATTTTATATTCAAAATTCTGGATTAATAAATTGCTGTTAACAATAAGCTTTAAATATATTTTTTTCATTTTTCAAAAATAAAATATCCATCATTATGAACATTTATTAACTCAGAAACAAGTTAATGTTTCTAAAGCTTTTTCCAAATAACAATAAATTAATTTAGTGAAAAGTTATAAAGTTGTAATACAATATTGATTTACCTAAAACTATATGTCTTGAAAAACATTTTGAACTAATAGTCAAGTAATTTTAGGCATTATTTTACCTTTTCATATTACTCTGAAACATGTTTTATCCTCGGACCAGTGGACATTTTCATTATAAATGGATTCATCATTGATTTTAACTGTAAAAAAATTGAAATGTGAATTTGAAATAAAATAATCTAACATTCAAATTTAATTTTGTAATAAGAAATGCTTCAGATGTTCTTATATAAAATATATTTTACCTTGAACCGGAAAATATGCAGTTTTCCATAATCTTTACTTACTGAAAACGTTTATATGTATGTGATAAAAATATTTCAGGCTTTCAAGTCTGATGATTTACATGATAATGAATACATCAAATGAGTTAAAATTGCACATACAAGCGAAGAGGAGTACACAAATGAGTTTGAAATTATTGCTAATGATAAAAATCAAAATATTCTCTAAAGAGATTTCGTAGTTTATTGAAAGTCGAAACAACTAAGTACAGATTATTTTTTCAAACACGTACATCAGCGTTTATCGTCTATCTATAAATTGTATATCCGATAAAAATGTCAAATCGTAATTAAATATTTTTATTTACTATTGACGTAGCGTGTATCATCTTTACCGTTTTTTCTTTCATTGTTTTCAATTTAGTTTTAAATTAAAAATAATTTCATGAATAAAACTAGATACTTAAAATTTTTACGCCAATTATTTCAGCATTCAGTACACAGGAATGTTTCTTGTTGTAGAGCAATATACAATAAAGTTATTTTGCTTCCAAATGGAGCGATTCGAATGAAATTTGGTATGTTTTTTACAATTGGTGAATAAACGGACCCTAATTATTATAAATGCGATCAAACGTTCGGATGACTACAAAATTTTCGAATGAGTTTAAAAGAAAAATCATAAAAAATTAAGACTTTAAATAATATTAAATCTTTAATAATAAAAGTACTAATAATAATTATTTATGTTTGTCTGTGTCGTCTGTAGTTGAAAATCTCAGCGAAAGGAAGACCAGTTTTTGCAACTATTCCGAATATTCTAAAGATTATCATTCCATGCAAAGATTCCAACTCTCTTCTCTGGATTAAGGAAATGTTATTTTTAAGTGAAAATACGAGAGGATTCCTTAGACAGGGAATCCCAAATCCCTCAGGCGCAATTTATTGCGGGATTCCGTAAATTACTAGTGGGGGAGAAAACTTCTCCAATCACCTCCCTAACTGGCAGAGTTCAAAGACATTTCACAAGCTCCTCCTTCATGGGGGATAAATATCTGGAAAAGAGCTCGTTATTTTCAACACTTGAATACAGAAATATAAAAATACATTTTTGTCTGCATAGTGTCTGTAAATAATTTAAAACTGGTGACGATAAATACATTATCTTATTTTCCGGAAAGAAAGGCAAAATTATTTGTATTTTGCTTTTCATTGCAGAATACTTGAGCATTGTTCTATAAAGCAATTTTTTTTTCAAATTGTGTGAGAAGCTAAAAAATTTGAAATTGCATGAGCACAGCCAAGATCTTGGAAAGGGTGGGCTGTGACGACCAAAAGATGGGGATTTACTGTGCTATATTTTGTTTTCAAATATAAACCCTATAGAAAATTTATATAATTATTTTATTAATGTTGGGGGGGGGGGGGGTAAGTTCAGTGAAATTGTGAAATGTATTTTAAAAAGAACCACCGTAAAAGTTAACATCAATGTTAAATGGTGACAGTTGCTCTAGCTCAAAAGAGTCGAAATCGTTTTGTATGAACAACAACTTTCTTTGGCATGTTTCAAAACAGTTTCAGACGTTTTCAAAACAGTTCGAAATATTAAGACATCGAAAATAGAATCACCTTTACAAAATAGTTCAAAATATTTAAATATCGAAATTGTAGCTCCGATACTTCAAAAACTAAGAACCTGACCCAAAACCAATTTATATATCCTTATAGGGGTATCAAAGGGTAACAAATTATTCGCAAACTGCTTATAGAATTTCGTTTTCGCACCGAATTCAGCCGCTTACCCCGACCATAGACTTCACGTCCAAATATCAAATTATTTTACTAACTTGCTTGGCGGCATATAAACTAAACATAAAATTTCTCTGACGAAATTTAAGATTCAAGAGAATCTATAATCTTACTTGATGGCGCATAATCACTCACTGAAATTTAATATTACCATTTATTTTCTTTAAACCACATCAATTATTAAACATCATTAGAATCCCAAATCCGCCCCACTTCTTAATTTCTTCAAAATAAAACAAACAAACAAAAAAACCCATGCTAGTGTAGCAATATTTCGCCAAAGATGAAGCAGATCAAGCTGCAACATACTAAATTTAAATATAGCACTCCCGCCCCTATTTGGAAACTTTAACAGTTTAAAATATTAAAATAACGAAATTATAACAACTACAGTTTAAAAACCAAGAACTCAATCCAAAATACAATTGTATAGTCTTCTAGAGCTTTCAAAGGGTTGCAAATTACTTGCTTATTGCTCATAACAAGCAATTATATTTTCCGAGATATAAGCACTGCAATCTTTAAAAACGGGAAATATTCAACCTTCTTCAACTAGACAAGACGATTCCTTATCCTACTGAGCAATTTTGTCGCTTATTGTTTACATCTGTCTTTTATAGTTTAGAAAATATTTCGAGGGAAATTTAACAAAGTGGAGGATAGGTAAAATATATTTCAATAGAACAAAAACTATTTAGTTTTTTCGATTTAATATTCGTAAATGGTATACTATTCTCAAATAAAATTATATTATCAAATAAAAAAGTTTCACATTTTTATCCATTAGGTTCGGAGATATAAGAGTCCAAAGTGTTTACATTTTCCGTAATACTCCGATTTCAGCCAGAGATACCCCAGCCATACATGTTATTCACATAAAAATCATATATACTTTGTGACTGAGACTAATTTCCGTCATTTATAAATTTCATTTTACACTCTAAAATAGTCTCCCGGCCACACATATTGCTACCGTTAACCCTAGGGTTGGTCGTGTGGTCTGGGTCTTCAACTCTAAAATAGTCTGATGTGGTTAACACATAATTTTCCTTATATAATGCAATGTCTTTACTCCTTTTGCTGTCAAAAAATAATGTATAAGATCCACTGTACTGTGTTTTTAAGGTTGAATTGTATATTTGGCGATTTTCCGGATGACAACATGTAATATTATTTCAAAGTACCCAATTAACTTATATTCCACACAACTCTAAATGAACAATTATCAATACTTATAGCATCCTCAATATGCGATATAGCCCATATGTTAAAATATTTTAATAATTAATTCATCAATTAAGCGTCTTTTTCATTAATTTAGCGTCATTTTTGCAATTTTGACAAAATTTTCGTCAATCTTCGGTGAAATATCGCCAAGTTGGCAATAAGATTATTTGCTAAGTTTGCCAAATGCATCACCAAGCGTTACAGACAAACTGAGAGAAGAGCATTTCTTATGAATGTATGCCAGTCATATGCCGGAAATCAGGATTTGCGAAAAATTACTTCTCATTTGGCGTTATTTTTATCAATTTGGCGATATTTTTGTCACGTTGGTAACATATAAAAAAGTCGCCGAGTTAGCGACGTTCCGCTAAATTGCTCACCAAGCGTTATGAATGAAGAATTGGGTTATTCTTATAGTCTATAATCTTAGGTTCTTTCCAAGATATTGAACTTTGCTCAATTAGTCGTCATTTCATTGATTCAGTGCCAGTTTCACCAATTTGGCGAATTTTTATCAATTGGGTGACATTTTCGTCAATTTGGTAACATTGGCAATATTTAAAAATTCACCAAGTTGGAGATATTTCTAAAAACTCGTCACCAAAATTTTACCCAAACGTTAAGGACGGAAAATTAGGTTATTCTTATAGTACTCGTAGATTCTTATATTATTTTCAAGATATTGAATTTTCGTCATTCAGTTGTCATTTTCATTGATTTAGCGTCATTTTTATCAATTTGGCGACATTTTGGTTAATTTGTCAATATTTAAAAAGTCGCCAAGTTGGCGACATTCCGTCAATTTCGTCGCCAAAATCTCACCAAGCGTTATGGACAGAGAAATAAGTTATTCTTATAGCAGATAAATGACTATTCACGTCCAACTATAAAAGTATTATCCAAAGTATCTTTTCTCATGAATGGAACGAGCTAGATCCACGAGAATGAGAGGTCACCAAATATATCGTATGTATTACATATGAAAAGTAACCATTTTTCCCAATAGTTAATATTTTTTTTAATTCTATGTGGTTTTTTGATAAATTTATTTGAAAAGTATGCAATATTTCGAAAACGGTTCCTACTAGCTTTTTAAAGTTTATGTCAATCGTTTCCTAATGAAACATTACATAAGAAGTGACTATTTGTGTAACATCATTCAAAGTTTTGATTTTTTGCTGATTTTTTCAAAATTTTATTCGAAAATATAGTGGAGTTCTGTATATTCGATTGCGTTTAAAAACAATAGGCTCCCAGTATTCACGAATTGTAATTTTTGTGCCAAATTTCTTTCGAATCGCTCCATTCATTCGTCAGATATCGTTTCCAGACTCACTGACACACACACATACTTTCACACACACAGACATCACTTCATAAACGTTTGATTCATATTCAGGGATGCTTCAAACGTGCTCTCCCGTCAAAAACTCAAATTCGAATTTTCGACCCCGTCACAATACTTTCCTTATACATTATATTACGCATATAAGGAAAGTAATTAAAATGTATTCATTTGAAGCCTTTTTACTTTCTTTATATATCCCTTTTTACTTTCTTTATATATCCCTTTTTACTTTTCTTGTCTATATAATCGGATATAATAAAGACTGTCAATTCATATTTTGGAGTTTACTGAATAAATTGATAACAAAACATAGTCAATAATAAAATCATACTTTTTTTTTTAAATCATAAATATTAGCATCATAGAGTTGTTGTTGGTGAGATCCAGACCGTCTGACTTACGAGAAAGGTGTAAGGTAACTGTTTGGACGGCCGGGAAGTGCCACCCAATTTAGACCGGAACCCAGTGGGAGAGGCATCCACAGGGACCGTACCCTCCTTCCCCTACCACCAACCTCTCGGAAGGACTTACGGACCCACATGTTTAACGTGATCGTACTCCGCATGAACACGACGGCAGTTGTGGCAGCGTGCAAATCCAGCGCGCAAACCACCGGGCTACCGCGCTCGAAATGTGCCAACAGCACGCGGTGTTCCCAGGTGGTCACCCACCCAAGTACTAATCGCGCCCGATGTTGCTTGACTTCGGTGATCTAACGAGAACCGGTGTTTTCAGCACGGTAGGGCTGTTGGCTACTAACATCATAGAGTGGAAACCCCAGGCCGTCCGACTCGTCCTGGGGTTTCCACTCTATGATGTTAGTAGCCAACAGCCCTACCGTGCTGAAAACATCGCGCAATTATTTTTCTAATCAGTAGAAATGGAATCTTTTGTTTTATAGCTATACAATACATTCTTAACATATTAAACATTTTACTTTTCTTGGAAGGAGACGTGACATATCTCGAAAAAATAGAAATAGAACACTTATTAAATAGAACAAAAAAATAGAACACTTATTTTAATAGGAAACAATCAACTTATAAGTGTAAAGTAACACAATTATAACAAAAGCAAAAAGCTTTATTTGTAAGAAAGGATACATTGATACTGTAACTGAATAATTAACAAATGCTGAAAAATGATCCAAATTTACACAACCTTCTACTATCCTCTGAACTCATTTATGATTTAAGGCTTTCAAATTTAAGCATAACGCGATAATACAACAAAGCGCTTTATTTGTAAGAAAGGGTGCATTCATACTGTAACTGAATAACTAAAAAAATACATAAGAATGAACTAAATTAATACAACCTTCTACTGTTCATTGTAATAATTTTTTAACGCTTTCAAATGTAAGCATAAAGTGACAAAAATATAACAAAATCAAAATCCTTTTTTGTAAGAAAGGTTGCTTTCATACTGTAACTGAGTAACTAACGAATGCATAACAATGGCCCAAATAATCTGTCATAGTTTCACAAGTATACAACAGATGGCGCTGCACACCATGGGAGGAATTGATTGTTAGAGGGTTCTAAAAAGATATGTTTTCAATAATGGTAAACTTTACTCAGTTTTAAGCATCCTTTATCAGTTTTCGGATTTATTTCTTAGACAAGTACTTCAGAAATATTAATCTTAAAACACCTGTCTACAAGGAATTAAAATCAATTTAGTGATTATCTTTCGATAAGTTCGCAAGTTCTCTGAGATTTCGCGTTATTGCACATCCAATAATAGTACTTATCTATAAACGGCGGTTTTCTTAATATTTTGCCTTATCTTGATGCAACGTGTTCTTTTTCCCTAATTTCTTATGTGGTTAATTCCTCCATCTGGTTAATGGTAGCCCATTTAGTCTCTGAAACTGGCTGTTTCATTTATTTGTAATTTCTTTTGTTATATCCTTTCCTCAAAAAACTCGCTATTTTTTTTAGAAGTTGCTTGTTTTTTTCTTTACTTTCCCGACAGTTTAAAATATATGTTGTGAAGGGAAAGTATTGTGAGGGAGTTAAAAATTTGACAGACGTATTTTGATGAATTTGAACACGAATCCACCAATAATGTTTGTGAATCTGCGAGTCTGTGGCCACGGTATCTCTGGAACAAATCGTGCAAATCAGATTAGATTAGCTATGGGTAGTTACAATAGATGAATGTCAGAGGCTATAGATGTTGGAAATTGTATTTTTCCACTTGGATCCCGGCGTCTCTGGAACAAATTCAGCAAATAGAATGAAATTTGGTACATTCTAATTGATTCACGGCAAAGGCCTGTTTGCTTTCGAAGCAAACGGACCAGGCAAAAAACTAAATGTTTCAGACATTGATTTTTCAAAATCAGAGAATCGTTATAAAAATATAATTATGTTAAAAATATTACAAAAATAGCTATTTTATATGTGATTTGTTATTTAAAAGCAAATTACACTTTTATGGCAAATTAAAATTTTTACAATATTTACTAACTTGCGTCATTATTGAGATATTACAATTTTGTATCTTAAATGGAAAACAAAATCGTAAATAATTAAATATACACCCATTATTATCAGATGAATGAAAGCTTTGTTGAGTAATTTTAATTGCAAATATATGAACATCAATGTTTTGTAGTTATCATTCTCTAGATTTTATACAGGGAATGCGGTATCTCTTGAAATTAGGTATACAGTTCTAAAGTTTTTGCTTTAATTTTTAGTAAATTATTTGAATAAGATGTAAATACATTATTATGTTTTACATAATTTTGTAAATAAGAAACATAAAGCTGTTTGCAAATTATTGCATAATTATTAGAGGCTTTCTAAATATAGGTAATGACGAAATTTTGCTAACGTTCATTAATTGCTGTAGTAAGAGCTTTAAAATCATAATCAGGCCTCGAAAAATTAATACTAATAATAACATTTTTAACAATATTTAAAATGTAATATTTTCACTAATTAAATGCTTCAGTAGGAGATTTTATAAAGCAGAAATAAGAAGATGTGAGGTATGTCATTAAAATACAACACCATTTGAAATCAGAAAGGAAAAAACAATAGGGAGTATATCATTAAGATACAAAATGTTCAGTGGATTACCACCAATAAACCAAAAGAAATCAAAAGACATCAATAAAGGATCAAACGCGTTAAAAAAAATGGATAAATCTGATAATACTCAATTTTCTCAGGAGGCACATGAATATTTTAACTTCCTGAATGTTCTTTGCAATAACCTTGTAACTATGCATAAAACGCTTATTTTGCGCCCTAAGAACGTTCAAAAAATCTTAATACAGAAAGATAAATGAAGAAAATAAATATTCACCTAAAATGAAAGATATCAAACAGATTTGCATACAGCTAACCCACCTAGCGTTCAAAAGGTTAAGAAATTTATTTAAGGCATAAAATAGTTGTCTAAACTTCTCCCTTATGACAATATTTTCCATACAGCCGTATTTAAATGTTACGACAATATTAATAATTATGACAATATTTTCCATACAGCATTCACTTTTCCCATGTTTATCCATGGAAAATAGTCTCTAACGTCTAGCTCCTTTAGGTTCTTGGATTCTTTTCACTGTTTATTTGCCAAGCAAAAATACTAAACTCAGGAGGGATTGTTTTTTTCTTAATAAATAAAGTAATTAGAAAAAAGTCAAATACTTCTAGAAAAGCAATGTATTAATTTTACAAAAATATTGGAAGTATATCTGATTATTTCATCTGATTTTTAAATAAGCATAGTATTTTCTCTATTTAGCAGCGATGCTTATCAAAAACAGTGGGGAAAAAATTCGAAAAGCTAAACGAGTTAATGGTTAATGTTTATTTTACATAAGTTAAGATGAAAAACCGAAGCAAGCTGGTTAGAAGAAAAATTTTCTCTTAAGGAGTAATGTAAGGAAAGAATTATTCACCGTATATTTACCATCTTTAAAATTAACGAATTATATGTAAACATTTCTGAAGAGTTATGCAGTTGTATATTAAATAAAATGTACTATTTACATATCACAAAAACACGTTTAAATTACATGCAAGTCTTTAAAAAAGCTTTCTGAAGATTGCAGATTTCATAAGGTATACCACTTATAATTCACCGACGATACCGTTTATATACCACCTATAGTCCAGTGAAGCTTATGATGCATATTAATATTCAAAACAACTCGATTTTTTCCAACATAAAATTATGGTAGTATTTCAGCATTTATTTCAGATAGATCTATTGTTGCATCCATACTGCATAAATATATATTTTTTGCAGAAGATTAAGAAAATTTTCATCATTCGTATTTTAAATTGCATTTATAATCTCAATTCTACTTTTTTATTTACTATTTAACAAAGGGCACAGCATTACAATGTCGTAAGCGGGGAGGGGGGATGGGGAGGGCGAGGGTTAGGATGGTTACTCATTGCTCACCTGCTAAATCATTGCATTAATTTTTCACAGGTCCATACTGAAAGCAAAAATACAGCACTCTACCCTGCCAAATCCGAAAGCCCATGCAGCATTAAATATATAAATGTGTCAGTTTCATGATAAATATGTTTTCTAAATCTTCATTCATATTTTTCTAATAATATTTTCTTCTTTATAAAGGTACTACCATGCTTTTAAGGGTGTCCAAAACAGAAACGGTCATACATGACCCTAAAAGACACACAGGATGATAATCTGCTTCTTCACGTTAGCGTAAGTTTGCATGCTAACGTCATGAAAGTTCATTGTTGAATTTAGTAAAGACACTGTCAGTGTGTAAGCCATTCTTGTTAACATGCAATTTTATCTCGTAGAAACTTTTAGTTTCTCCAAATCCTCACTCTACAACAAAGCGGCACATATAGCATGAGTAAGGGATAAAAATAAATTAAACGTATCTTTACTTATTTTATTAGATGATAAGTTAGTTACTTTTAATCTAAAAACTGTTTCCTTGGATGCTTTTGTTCGAAAGCTCTGCTAGGCTGGAAAAGTCTGTGATGGCTATGGATAAAATCTAATACATATATCACTTTCAAGGATACTATAAAAAAGGGAACAAGAAAATAGTGAAAAAGCTCCTTTGTCAGCTATCATGTGAAAGTGTAGTAAAGCGGGAGAGAAGGGGGGGAAGGTTTCGAAATTTCTCTGTATTCAAATCTTAAGATGAAGTCAGGTTCTTTTCGTGTTCAAGATAAACTATTTTTTATATTCTAGGTAGGGTATAGAGCATGCTATAATTTCTATATGTAAATGCGAATATGTATCAGTAAAAAACTAGCTTTGAATTGCCATTTTCCAACATTATATATTTTGTGTTATTTGGCCAAGGGTAAACTGAATATATTGTGAGAGCTATAAAAGACCCAGTTTTGATTTAGTTTTGACTCAGTTTTGACCTAGTTTTGACTCAGTTTTTACTTGTTGCGTATATTGTATAGAGGGTTTTCAGAGTAACAGACTTCGTTTTAAATATCCATTTAGAATACCTTTGTAACATGAATATAATTTTTTATTTTTTATAGGGAATCATTGATTTAATACGGAAAAATTTAAACATGTAATTAATAATAGAATTTGGTTTAATTGATGGACTATATAACTTAGCTTATATTTATAGATTTTTTTCATATATCTCTCTATAGTCAAGAAGTATAGAAAAATGTAAAAGTTTGAACCATGGTTAAACTGTTTCTAATTGTACCTGAAAGGGATTTACAACCAAATAGAACACGATAAATTAAATCTTCGTAAAATACATCATATATATAAAAAAAATTAACTAGTCAACCAGTTTCCTGAAAAAGAAGTTTTGTTTCCTGAAGAAGTTTTGTTCCTGAAGAAGACAAAAACTTCTTCAAACCCGACAAGAAGTGCTACCTCACTTACTCACGTCAGGTTGGTCCTCAGTCAATCACGGTTGAACGTGACCTCGTGAGTGAGGTCGAATTTCTTCTTTGTCCTGAAGAAGAAGACCATTTTTGCCTTTGAACCTGTAAATTTTTGTTTATATAATGTATTTTACAAGCAATATAATACGCAATATAATAACAAGCAATATATTCTTCATGGTGTTTTTATTGCAGCAGTTTTTGAGCTATTATTTGAATGCCAAATAGAACTTGTCATTGTCTGGTTTCACTTTGAATATCTTAAAACTTCCTGAAGGATAAATATATTGAAACTACGGTTCATGATTAGATTGTAATCTAATGAAAAGGAATGTATAAATTTCATTAGTATAATATCAATTCATATATATGCTGCATATATGCTGAGTTCAGTAACAATATTGCTGAACTCGACATATATGCCATTAAACCGGCAAAATTACCTTCAGGAAAATCAACCATTTTAAAGCTCAAGCATGCTTAACTCAATTTGAAATTATTAATATGATATTGTACAAATTTAGCAGGTTATAATTCATTCAATTTCGTTGTAAATCGGCAATATGGCGACTAATATGTGTTTTATCATATAACCTATGAATCCTATGTAACTGATTTATCAATATATTCCTGATATTTATTTTTACTCATGCAAGATTTATAGCTAAAATTTAATTTTTCTGTATTTTAAAAGGGAAACTATATATATATATATATATATATATATATAAGAAAGTTATAATAACCAAATCAAGTAATAACGAAATATTAAGATCAACAAAACAGTTAAACCACTGTCACAATGCCGAAAAAAGAAATATACAGCTCTGGCTTAATTTTGAAGATTAATTAGACTAGACTCATTTTCAAGTCTGTGCATCTAACTCTAATTAACCAAAACACATGCTTGTTTCAGAATTGACAATAGTAAGTTACTATAAATACCAATGTAACAGACTAGAAGCATTAATATATATATATATATATATATATATATATATATATATATATATATATATATATATATATATATATATATATATAACCCAATTTAAATAATATAAACTCAGATAATCTCAAAAGATTTAAATGAGGCAAGAGAAGCTTCATAGTTCATGATTATAAAGCTGAAATTAAAAGTTTACATCATCAATTTTACAGTACTTATCATTGGAAATTAATAAAATCTTGGGTATTTGCGGTTAAGAAAAAACATTTAAATAATGTTTATGCTATTTTCTTAAAATTAAATCTAACTAATGAACATTTTGATCATATTTTCTATGATTTGCTCATTACTAGATCAAAGTATTTAAAAATAAAACTTAATCAATTTCATAATAATAATACACCTACTAATTCTTATTGTGTGATATCTTTTAAACATCCAATTTATAACTCTATAAATTTTGGGGCTTTTTTTTTTACAAATTCAAACACTTATTGCCTATTCAGGATTTGAATGTTACTAGGACTTTTAAATACAACAAGCCGATTGGTAGAGCTATTTTTAATTACAATGAAATTTCACAATATCTCTTTATTGATAAAGATTTCATGTCAAATGTAGGTAATGATTGTATTTGCAAGGTAGAAGAATGTGCTAACTGTATAAATCCACACTTGGGCCATATCGTTGCAGGAGACTTAGCAATAGTTAAAGACGAAACGTTAAGATCCACTATGTCATTTGGTACAAAATTCAGTTTACCATCCTGTTATAACTCTTTTAAAGTTCTAAAGTCGATCAATCTTTGATAAATATATTTACAAATTAGTTTCTAAATACGCTCTGTCTTTAGAGGCATTTAATATGTGGAAATTCACTTTATTAAAATTTATTAAAAATACTATTTGTAGTATTAAATTGACTAGATCTTTATATAATATTGATAATTTAAAACATTCCATTAATGATTTGCAAAGATCTTTTGTTATTATTTATGTTGATAAAGCCGCTAATAATTATACTATTATCTGTAAAAAATTCAATATACAATTTCTGTTAGATTATTTAAATAACAATAGTCTATTTAAACTTGATTCACACTCCATTAATAGTATTAAACTGAAAATTATCAATTACGTATAGTGATTTAAATATTAATTATAAATTTCTTAAATTTCCATATATAGTGCTAACACCCAAATTTCATAAAAATCCGATTAAATTTAAGACAGCAACTAGTGGTCTTAATACTTACTCTACTACTGGGAGTAGATTACTTCTAAATTATTTAAATGTAATAAATGATAGTTTACGTTTTTCTAGCATAATAACTACCTTATTCTAAATAATAGTAAAGAATTAAAGAATAAATTAACATCACTTGATAAACTAATTGGATTTCAAACTTTTGATTTTAAAGATCTTTTTAATCTAATTAAGATCTCAGATCTTTGTGTAGTAATTTTAGCTCTATATAATGCTTATACTACTTATCATACTACTCATACTATATTTACCAAATTTCCGAAACTTCTTCACTTTATACTTTTCAATAATTATATATTTCAAGGCAATAAATTATACTTACAAGTCTCAGGGGTTCCACAAGGTGGCTGTAGTAGCAGTATATTAGCTAATTTATACCTTTATCATTATGAAAAATATTTTACTTCCACAGATTATAAAATTTATGTTTGGATCTAATAGGATAGTTACTAATTTATATGATAAAAAAGACTATTTTAACTTTAACATTAATAAATTATTACCTTTTAATTCCTGTAACTCGATTCAATTGTTTAGAAATATCAGCTTTTTAGAGTTTATAGATTATCTGATAAAAAAATTCATGCTATGCATATTAATAAACTTAAAAATACTAGCAAATTATATAAATATCCAGATTATTTAGTACATAATATAGTTAAAAAGTTTATAATGGTAGATTATACTTAAATCCTCTCCTTAGTATCTTATTTTAGCCTGACATCCACTTTCTCTTGAATAAGCATTACCATGTATTTACATGTTCTTGCTGTTGAATATCACTTTTTATCGTCTTTTCGCATTACTTTTATTTCTTTCTCACGATTGACAACAGCAGTTCTCAACATTTTATTTTTTGAGATTGGCAACATTGGTCGCTTTATTCACGGCTCCAATGAATCAGACGTATGCAGTGTTTTTTCAGGTATTCTTGCTTCCTATTATTTTTCAATCTTTATGCTTGTTATCCAGGTTACCTAAGTTTATAAATATAATCTATCACTGATATCAGAAACATGCATTCTGTGCTAATTTTTATGAAATACCTGGACTTGATAAAGAGTTTTATCGAAATGAACAATTCATTATTAGGCCTAGGACTTGTCCACGTGTAAAGCTTTCATGTTTGGATTTTACTTGATATTATTTATCGATTCCTTTCCATTTATGTTTTTGTTTGTCTTCAGCTTGATGATTAGAGGTTTGCATTTATATTTTCCATTTGATTGATGATTCTCTGTTTGATACTTTTATTTGTAAGGCATTTTGTAATGTTGGGGTTTTTTAAGTTGAAAATTCTTTCTATTCTTTCATAGGATTTTTAAACTTTTATTATTATTATATATATATATATTAAAGTCATTATCTCTCTTTATCATGACTATATATCTTCCAATCATGATGCTTTTAATGTCAAAAATTTTCCTATGCTCTTGCACTTTGTGTTATACAACAATTATATTGTCCAAGGTGATAACATTTATTTACAAACATCTGGTGTACCACAAGGTGGATGTAGTAGTAGTATACTCGCTAACTTATATCTTTATTATTATGAATGTCATTTTAACTCTAATTCATATATTGTATATAGATATGTTGACGACTTAATTTGTATTATCATTGATGATTCCTATTCCATTAATATTGATTTTTACCCGTCTAACCTAGAATTAATTCCTAATGAGCCTTGCGTTAGTCAAACTGTTAATTTTTTAGACCTAAATTTAGATACCCTCAATAATCATGTAATTACCAATCTATATGATAAAAAAGATTCTTACAACTTCACTATCATAAAGCTGCTATCATATCATTCTTGTAATTCTATTCAATTGTTTAGAAACATCATTTTAAACCAGCTATTTCGAATACACCGACTTTCTGATCCTCAGTTTCACTTTCTCCACATCAATAATCTTAAACGCATTTGTCAAAACTACCAATATCCGGAAGTATTTGTAAATAATATTATTAATAATTTCAAATATACCACGTAATAATTTTACACATGCATTATTTATCTTTGATTGGTTAACTCATTTTTGAAAATTCACCCATTCTTATCACCTCACTTGCCACTTGGCCTGAGTCTAATACTGTTTACTGTTTTCGAATGACTATTTTCCGCTTGTCCTGAGTCCTATACTGTTTACTATTTTCGCAAGTCTCCATACATATTATGTATCGTTCAATTGTATTCATTCCCACTCGCATTGACGAAGTGAGGTGAAATGCTCTCCCACTCGCTTTGACGAAGTGAGGTGAAATGCACAGTCACTAGTTTATCTTACACTTACACGTGGTGCTATTCTTGTAATTTCACATTACAGTTCGAGGAGGTATTGTTTTTCAGCTTTGTAAAATTCAATTGTTTTATTTTTCTTTTTCTCCTTCCACTAGCCAGTAGACAGTTCCAATGGTGTCTATAGTTAAATACTATCGCCATTGTCAGAAACTGGCTATTCTATCGGTTTTAATTCGAATTGTATGGCTGTCCTGATGAGAATGCAATTTCGAACTAACCGCCATTTTTTGTGTAGTTTCAATTGATTGTTCTCTATTCTTAATGTCTTATCTTGAGCTGATTATTATTGCCTATTCTCATTTTTGCCGAGTTTTATTTTTATTTACTTATATACTTTTAATTGTTAATTTTGAATCCTATTATTCTTCTCATCCCCCTTTCCATTGTAGTGATATGTTACTTTCTATCTTTATCCTTAGTCTTGGCTTATAGTTACTCATTTGTAACAGATATGTTAGAGATGGGTTTTTTTTTTTTTGTACATACAGTAGTTTATGCATAATTTTCGATTAAAATCCTTCAATTTTTATTTATATATATATATATATATATATATCCTTAAGGTAACCCTTAATTTACAAATATAATTTATTTCCTTGGAATAATTAATTGCAATATTAAAATTAACACATTTAAGAAGGTGGTTTACATAAGAATGATAAAATACTAATTTATGTCTATCATGTAAATATTTTATTAAATCTATTTTATTAAATGTATTCTCTCTATCTATATTTTTTAAATATAACTTAAAATATAAATCATTGATGTCACTATTGTAGAACTGGCCCTTAAAAGCAAATGATTTTAATTCCATTATATTAATAGTACCTAAATTTTGAATTAAATTATAGCTATTAATTATATGACAAGATGAATAACCAACAATATTAGCTGTAATTTTATGAAAAATAGCCAAAAGTGATATACTGACAACTGTAGTATAAGTTTGTTATATGCTATAATTAATATAATAAATATATCTAATTTATTTGTGATAAAGGAGTCATTTTCCACTCTTTATTTGATCGTGCTTAAACTACTAATTTGCCTTAAGCATAAAGCTATTGTTTCCGGTTTGTGTGTATCAGGGTAATAAGAGAATATTTACAAAAGTCAGGTGTACCTCAAGGGGAATGCAGTAGCAGTATTTTTTTTATATTTCTTATTGTGAAACTTATATATTTCTTAATTGTGAAAATAAATGTATTTATAAGGCCTAATTTATAGATATGTCAATTATTTAATTCACATTACTCTTAATGACACTAATTACAAAAATATTGATTTTTACCCAACTAACCTAGAATTAGTCTTTAACGATCCTGGTGTTAATCATAATGCTAATTATTTAGATTTTAATTCTTGCATCCCCATAATAATAATATTATAACCAACTTATATGATAAAAAGATTATTATAACTTTAAAATCAATAAGTTGCTTTCCTTTCGTTCCTGTAATTCTATTCTATTATTTCACAACATTTATGTAATCCAGCTTTTTAGAATGCATATAGACTTTCTAATAGAAAGTATCATTATTTGCACATTTAAAATCTTCAAAGATTTAGTGACATTTACCACTATCCTGTTTATTTTATTAGTATTATTAATAATTTCAAGTATTCTTCATAATCCAGTTGTTATATTGTAATTAATTATATTTTAACTATTAAGCCATGTATACTTTTTTGCCACGCTTTCACTATTTCTCTTCTTGACTCTTTTTTACTACTTCCTCATTTTCCTCCTTATTTTTGTCCCTCTTTTTAAAACCGAATTATACATTTAGTCCAAATTATATATTTATTTTTAGTTGGATGCTTTTCAATTTTCTTGCCATTCATTCCTACTCGCAGCTACTATGTGAGTTTAGTTCTAAATCTGGGCCGCCACCCACTGTATTCAGGATTAATTTATGGGAAGTTTTTCAAACATTGAGTATTGATTTTGTTTCATAATGACTATTTTTCGATTCTTTGGTGTTCCTACGCCTATTTCGACTATTGTTTATTCTGCAGTTTATAATATCAATTTTCTATTAGTTTTTCAGTTTCTTTTACCCATCTTTTCCTCTTTCGCCTAATTTTCTTTATTTCAGTCCATTTTTCTCTTTTATATTTGAATTATTTCTAATGCAATCTATCCATTTACATTTGTATTTTAATCTGATAGGCTTACCTTTTTGCTACATTATTTCACTTTGTTTCTTTATATCGGTAAGTTACTTTAAATTATTTTCCATGTTACTACTTTAAATTAATTTTTAGTCGTTGATAAGTGAAATTCATTAAGGCTATATATATATATATATATATATATATATATATATATATATATATATATATTAACTAATTAATTTTTGGCTTTATCTAGGTATTACAATTTATCTCTATTTTTTCTTTGGATTACCATAAACTATTTTTATTATACATACCTACATACATACATATATACTAACGTTAAGTATTAATTTTGGATTTGTATTATATATTCAGTATTTTTCATCGTGCTTGTTGACAGACCATATGGAGTTTATAGTAACTTACTATCGCCATATTCAGAAACAAACAATTATCTTTGGTTAATTTAGTATGAATGCCTGTCCCGACGAAGAGTTTATTTCAAAATTAACCTCCAATTTCAGCCATGTGTTTTCCAAATCTTTTTGCTTAAATTTATTACTCTTTCATTCACTTTTACTCATTATTTCGGAGTTTTAATGAACATTATCAAATACTAAACGTTAATTCTTTTTTCATTTTCATTACTATATATTTTACTTACCCAAGTTTAACCTTTTAGTTTCTAAGCCTAACACATCTATCATTTCTTAAGTAAAAATACGTATAATTTTAAATTCTACCCAACTCCTTTTCACCTCATGCTCTTGAATCATTTCTCATGCTCTTGAATCATTTCTCATGCTCTTGAATCATTTTCTAAGATGGAACTAATAAATTAACTAAAAGAATTAAAATTGAACTTGTATAACCAAAACTAATTAAAAGGCTCTTAATGCATGCTATATTAAAAGTTAAATGGAATGCAAGTCAATAAAAAATAAATTAATTGGAGTAAACAGAACAGCGATTCATAGGCAATAAAACTAATTAAAAAAATGAATAACAATGGATTGAAGGCAATGAAATTGTAAAATCATTAGGCGGTGTATACAAATGAATCGCCTTCTAGAAATAGCTCTTTTCATCGAATAACCTTGTTATATTGAACATAAAGGTTATTTTACATCCCAAACAACTAGAGGGAAAATCCATGAATAATATTGGAGAGAATGTAAGTAAATTTCCAAAATTGGAAATATAATTTAAGTCTGCTACTCATATGTGCATAGATGGGAAGTAATAGCTTCAATACTGCTGCCACACATGAAGTTAAAAGTCATTTTTGACAAACATAAAGAATAAAATATAAAACCAGTGTTGCCACACAAGAAAAGATAAACATAATTGACAATCGTAAGTAAAAGTAGGAGAAATAAAAGATATACAATATTTGAAATACAATAAAGGAAACTTAATACATATAGATACAAATAAGTAATTATTATTAATCTGACCAAAAAGTTAAAAAACTTCAACATTTCTAAATCATAATGAGAATAGTGATATGTTTAATAATGATAATAATTATTATTATAAATGACATATAAATTTCTCTCTGAGCATTTTGCAAGGAGATGTTGAATTGTGATTGTGATTAGTTAGCCTAAATTCAAAATTCAAAATTTATTATTTAAACACACATGCACACAACTTATTATTAATCATCTGTTTATTTTAATTAACATTAATAAAATAGCTATACAAATTGTAAAATAAAAAATAGAAAATACGTTTCATAAACATTCAGTACTTTGAAATCATTTTCTCAAAAAATATGTAACTTTATTTAGCCAGTTTGTAACAACGACTTGAAGCCGGTGTTAGTGACATACGCTTTCATTTAATTCTCCTGTACCTCCTATTTATTATAGTCAAAAATTTTTTATCTATGATTCCTTTTCACTATATTTTCTTTATCTTAATTACGGCTGTCTATCTTCACCACTTACTCTTCGGGTTGAATTTCAGTGAAAGTCCCTTCAACTCTTAGTAGCTTCTCTAATATCTATGGTTTGAATGATATGAAGGTGGGTGGCTCCAGAAGAGCCCAGCACATCGACCAGAGGTCTATTGCACTACCCCAAAAGAGAAAGATCTCTAAGAAAAGAGACCAGTAGCCGATGCAAAAATAAGCAGGCACTTGACAGGAATGTCGTTCAGCTCCCAGGGTTCAATCACATGACGACCAATGTGTTCGAATCTGTGAGAAGAGTAAGCCTCACATTCACTGAGAATGTGAGCAGCAGTTTCTTCGCTGTAATTGCAGCCTCTGGAAAGCGAATCTTTAGTGATACCCATAATGTTAAGGTGTCTCTTGAGGGTGCAGTGCCCAGTAAGGAGCCCAACAGCCCTCCTGATGCCAGTTCTGCTGAGCTTGAAAAGTTCTTTTTGACGTGTACTAGGGCAATTGCAGTTGAGAATTTTCGCTTGCCTTTGTCCCTTAGTATTACGCCAGTTCTTACATTGAAGCTTCCTGAAGATGTCATAGACAGTTCTTCTAACAAGGTCATTGGGGATTCCCAAGGCCGGCTCAGGGCCCACAAAAGGAGTACTTGAGCCTTTCCTAGCAAGTTCATCTGCCAACTCATTGCCAGGAATGCCCGAATGACCAGGCACCCAGTAAAGAATGCCATTGTTATTGCTAGCAATTTCACAGAGTGCATTATAGCATTCCCAAACAAGGGAAGACGTCATAGTGAACTTCCCCAGAGCCATAAGAGCAGCCTGACTGTCAGAACAGATGAAAATCTGGCTATTCTTATACTTCCTGTCATAGCAGATTCTACAACACATAAGGATGGCAAAGACTTCAGCCTGAAAGACAGTAGCAAAATTGCCAAGCGGAGCGGAGCTCAGTACCATCATCAAGGCAACAAACACCAGCACCAGTGCTTGTGCCAATCTTCGAGCCATCCGTGTACCATACAAAACAGTTCCGTTTATTGTAGGTGGGAGTCTTCTTCCAGTCGTCCCGCGAGGGGACCTGAATTTCATAAGGCTTATCAAACGTGTATTTGACATGAATGCCATCAGGTGGCATACATAAATAAGGATGACTAGCAACATTACTGTTAAGTTCACCCCAAGATAGATGCCTTGAGTAATCTTTCCAGTATTTCAGATATAATATCTATGGTTTACTTTGTATTTTCCCTTCCTTTCTCTTGGACACAACTCAGGTCTCTCTTTATCTACTTTGAGATAGCATATGGCCCCTGGAGACCTGGAGTCCTTTCTCATGGTTCATGGTAAAACTTGAATCCTTAATAATTTTTCAATTTTAATCCTCTATTTTTACTTCTAGACTAGGATAATTGTGTTCATAGTAACTAACTATCGCGTAATCTGAAACAAGCATTTGTTTTTGTTAATTCTGATTAAATGCTTAGTCTTGAAAAATAATCTAATTCAAATTAACTTTCAATTTCGGCCTAGCGCTGTTCCTCTCATATTTTCGGCATGGTGGCAGCGTTTTATCAGAATCACAGTTAAGAGTTAAGAATATTATTCTTAGTTCAAGAGACAAATTTATGACAGTTTTAAGTTATTCCGACAGTTATCCAGTTTTAAAACAGGCAAATGGTTTATTAATATTTAAAAATTTATTACGATTAGTACAAATTAGTTGACTTCAAGGGTATATTTGAATTTTTGTAAGGTATTGTAAATTACGATTGCGCCTATAACAGTAGGGAATTTATAAAGCGAAGATTTATAAAGCAAAATCAAAAGTTGGTCTTCTAATATTATAAAACACATGCAATTGAGTGTCTAATGGTATGCATAACAACTTTTATAAGTTTCATAAAAAGATACCAAGTCAAGAAATGAAATTCTAAAATGAAACCAAAACAGATTATATGTGAAATCACCAAGCAAAATGCTTGAATAGCTGCAAAAGACTGAGTTATTATGCGATTGGCACAGTAATACAAGGCTCGACAAGGGAATTTAAGAGTCAAAGTTTCCCTATGTAATTTGTTTTTATGTAATATTCATTACTGCTTAGAGCACTTGCAAGTTTAGTGATACTCGAAATAAAAACAGTTGGGTTCGCTGATTAAACTACAGGGTTCCTGGACCCAACAGCGTCAAAACGCCTTACATAAAAAATAGGCCATAAACGGCAAGTTTCTTGTTTTAGACACGATCGATAGAAATATTTACAACCAACTATGGATATGTAATTCATATGAGGGATTTAATGAATCATGCATCTTGAATAATTGAAATAAATAATTGAAATGAACGTTTGTTTAATAAATAAAGAATGTTTGGTAATGTTTAATAATAAGAGATGTGCTTGCATTGAACACACATTGTAAAATTGTATGGGTTTGCAAATCTTCAGGGAAATTTCCAAATATCTGACAAAGTTCCACCCTGATATATTATACTATCCATTACACCCGCGATTCACGCGTACTCAATGGCTAGCGGTCAATAAATGTGGCACTTACACACTTAATAAAACTTCTGCATATCAAAATCCGTTTTAAATTTAAACATACCGATGGAATGGCGCGCAATTTTGAGAGGCAAAGTGGTGTAAGTTTTATGAAAATCCTTTTGCATCGTCACTCGCAATTCGAGTTTTGGAAATATTAGATTTTGTCTTTGACCTGGAAACTACGATGGATAGAATGAGACCAAAGCCAAGATTCAAACTTAGAGTGAAAGTGCTCAAAATGGTTTTAGAAATGAGTTTTTTTATTATTACATTGTTCCTAATTCGAACTTTTGAGATTTTCGATTTTTCCATTAGTCTTTAAGCTGAAACGGATCGAATGTCACTATAACCAAGGTACTAGTTTTAATGGAAGCATTCAAAAAATTTTATACATCATCCCCTCACTCAGTCAGTCAATTCAGTGCATATCATATACTATATATTTTTATTTTCGTTGCAACAAACTCTAAACACTAGTTTTGCACTCACCTTCAAATATTTAGGTCAATTTTATAAACATCCAATTGATTCAAATTTAATAACACCATACTCTATTATACTATAATACTGATTTGAAGAGTCAACATTTCAATGTGACTACCAGGTTTTGTGTTTCGAAACTTTCAATTGATTGTAAAGATCTATTTTGACGATCCACTCATCATGATTCGATTTAAGATTTAATGAGATTATTACCTTAAAGTTTGGTGACTGAAAGTATTTAATATGCGATACGAGATATTCGTGAATTGATTTGGTATGAATGTGGCATTTATCTAAAGCACATAACTTTAAAGAAATATGTATAACGATGGATTTTGAATATGGGAAATTCAGAAATATGAGTGATGTTCTTGCACACGTAGAAAAATCTACATAATATATATTTAAAAATCAGATATTATTCACTCAATTAGCTACATTCCAACTTTGCACCACCACTGCATTTCAAAGAGAACTCAACTAGCCTTATCTTTCCTCCCCACAGCTTAGATAAGCAGCTAAAGCCTGGTAGTGGGAACGCCCTTTAAACAGTCTCCTTCGGAGTAGGACTAAATAATGAAAGCGTCCAACTTGACCTTGATTCGATACAAAGAAGTCCTAGAGTAAGTTGTGCACATGTCGTCGTCCAACCGTAAAACATGATGCTATCTCGTTCAGAAGCCTCACCTTGCGGCAAATGTAATGTATTGCAGATTGGAGAGAGAAAGAGAGAGCAAATCGTTGCAACATAATGCTCGAGTTTGTAAAATAAGTGAAAGAAATGATGACTACAATCTTTACATTTTAAAAATGAATAAGATTTATATATTTTTGATTCAAAAAACAAAATTGCTTTCAAAGCATCCATCGTTTCATTTTATAACAGTGTAACAGAAGCCATTTGAGTAGCACTGGTTTTTATTTTATATTAAAAGCTTTTTTTTTTTTTCTGTATATTACAGGAATTAGCGTAGCACTATATTTTTGACGTTATTTACAGAAATTCATAACAGCAACAGGGTTTCATAGTTTTGAAAATTATTTTTTTAGACCTATTACAAGAAATATAGAATATTTAATTACATTTTAAGTAAAAATATGAGTCCATCAGTTTTATATTATTCATTAAAATTGTGTAATTTTTCTATTCAGATGTTCATTACTTACTTTAATTCTATTTCTGCAAAATTATAGATTGGATTTTGTCAGAATATAAAATACGTCAGTTGTAAACAAAACTTATTTATTCCATTTGTCCATGATTTGCTGACTGGAAATTAGCATGTGTAAGGACAGTTGTTAAAAATAATAAAATCCAAGGAATAGGCTATATAAAATTGGAAAGTATTTGCTGTATGTAAATAATTTTTCTTTCGCTAATTGCCAAAATGGGATGTTATTAAATGTAAACATTTTATTAAAACTAAATGTTGAAAACAATTTTGCTAGGCGAAACTGTATCAATCATTTTTCTGTTGTAATGAATTTTTCGATGTTATTATCCATATTTATTGAGCGAAGTATAGATAATAGCAATATGTACGAAGTATAGAATATAGACAATATGTACATATAAAACATGAGTTAACAAATCACTTTCTACATATATTCGTATAATCTGAAAAAAATTATCGCTTTGCAATCATCCCAAAGTTTATATTTTTGGAACAAAAGAATTTACTTCATTAGCTTACGATTTTGTCCACGTCCAGATTACGTCCCATACGCCTTTAGGTAAAACATAAGATGTTTTATTAACACTTTATAACATAGTTGAAAAGTGTTTATGAATTTGCTCATTCTGTCTGTCTGTATGTCCGTTCGCAATGAAATTTTAGTATGTTGTTCAGACGGTCTGTGGGACCAATGGGAATATAAATGAATAATATCACCCAATTAGTTTTGGACTGAACCCAGGTTGAAAAAATGAAATACATTGAACCCTATGAGACCTAATTCTTCAAACATTTTTTAAGCGAATTTAAAATTCAGCAAAAAAATTTCAGCAAAATATATTCAGTAGTTTTTTAAATAAAAATTAAAATATTAATTACACCCATATTATATGAAGAGATCATAAGACCCACTTTAAAATGAAATATGGCATCCATCTTGTGTCAAAATAGTGGTTTTTAAAGTTCTTTTTAATTTATATTTAGTGTTGTATCCGTCCTAAAACCGCTTTATTTTTGATTAATTTCTGTGCATCTGCATTCTGAAACAACGCAATTACAATATATTTGAGTTTAAATGATCATCAAACTTTGATTATTTCTACAACGAAGCCAATTTTCACTTACGGAGAATGTAAACGCATAGAGATGTAGGATGAGTTGTATGAGAATTGCTGAACTTCTTTAATACAAAATTATTTAGCTCTGGAGTCTACAATATAGCTGATATTAATGAAACATTCATTGATTTTACATTGAGAACAAACGATTTTATAGCAGACTTTTTCGATGAAGTTTTAAGTATAGAGTTAAATTACTTTTACCTCCATGGTTTTAAATTTCTAAATAAAATGAATTATTATAGTATTGTGATGAATGAAAGGAATGGAATAAAAGTGTACGAATGAAATATTTACAGCTTTTACATAGAGAGCCAGACCATTTATATTTCAATGACATTATTTGAATAAAGTTCATTTTTTTCGATGAAGTTTTAAGTTTTCAAATGTAAAAAATTATTGTAGTATTGTGATAATTTTAAAAATATTACCGCTGAATGTATTGCATTTTAGAGATGTTTAAACCAGGCGACTTATACTTCAATGACGTCATTTGAATAAAGTTCTTTTTTTTTTTGATGAAGTTTTAAGTTTTCAAATGTAATAAATTAATAGAGTATTGTGATCATTTTAAAAATATTACCGCTGAACGTATCGTATTTTAGAGATGTTCAAATAAAATTGCATTGCAGTTGGAAAGTGTTTTATAATCAATGATTTATGCATGATTGATCTATCTTGTTTAACACTTTCAAACATAGTTCATTCTGTCTGTCTGTCCGTTCGCATGATAACTGCCGTAAAAATGATTATATCAAAATGAAATTTTAGAATGTTGTTAAGACAGTCTGTGAGACATATGGGAATGTAAATGAATAATATCACCCAATTAGTTTTGGATTGAACCCGGGTTGAAAAAGTGTAATACATTGAACTGTATGGGACCTAATTTTTCAAACATTTTTTAAGTAAAGTTAAAATTCACAAACAGCTTCGAAAATTTTAGGAAATATTAAAATTAACCCATAAAATTTATAAGAAAAATTTCAGCAAAATATGTTCGGTAGTTTTCTAAATAAAAATTAAAATATTAATGCCACCCATATTATATAAAAAGATCACGTGACCCACTTCAAAATAAAATATGGCATCCATCTTTTTTTTTATCAGTGTAAATATTGTGATGTTTAAGTTATTTGAAATTTATATTTAGTGTTGTATTCGTCCCAAAACCGCTTTATTTTTGCGTATTTTCTGTGCATCTATATTCTGTATCTAACGCAAGTACAATATTTTTGGGTTTAAATGATTATCAAACTTCGATTATTTTTACAACGAAGCCTAATTTTAATGGATGCAGAATGTAAACAAGTGATTATAATATGAGTTGCATAAGAATTGCTGAATTTTTTTCACGCAAAATTATTTAGCTCTGGAGTCTGGAATAAAAGTGGTATGAATGAAATATTCATTGCTTTTACATAGAGAGCCAGACACTTTATATTTCGATGAAGTTATTTGAATAAAGTTCATTTTTTTCGATAAAGTTTCATATTTTCAAATATAATAAATTGTTATAGTACTGTGATAATTTTAAAAATATCACCGCTGAATATATCGCATTTTAGAGATAATTAAATAAAATTGCATTTCAGTTGGAAAGTGTTTCATAATTAAAGCTTTATGCATGATTGAACTTTCTTGTTATTTCGTTATTTTATGTCACAATCCATTCGACGCGACGCACTGGAAATCCTTTGACATAAGTTTTGTCATAAACTTTTCTTTTGCAAACAGTTGACGAAAGAAATTTAGATTCTCTGAACGAAAATTGTCCCAAGATATTTTCAGTTACATCGTTTTAAAATTTAACGATAGAACGAAAGTTAAGTTTTGAAACGATATAGCTGAATCTAAAACTAACGATAGAAAGAACGTTAGTTTTAGTTTCACCTCAATAACTCCGCCATCCGGAATCAAGTTCGGTCTTTCCGAATTTCATCCAAACTGCAATAACAGCTACACCATTCCAGCCATAGCATAAATTACCTTTAATTTCATTACAAACTACTTATTAAAATAGTTTTTTTTTTTCGAACTTTTATTGCCGCTGTTAAAAACAATTTCTCACAAAACATTAGACTTTATCTAAGGGGTCTGAAAACGATTGTTGTCTGCCCAAAAGAACGGCATACTTTAACGGAATAAGTGCTGTCTCATAAGTGGTGATAAAAAGGCATAGAAAGTCAGTCAAGTCGATTCTTTTGAGTCGATGCTAGATGAACGGTATTGATCGTATGATTAGAATTCGAGATATTTCGAGGAGATTTTTTTTTATCCGTCTGTAATTTATTTTTGTTTCTTTTACATTCTGTTTACATTGGATTATTGTTGAGGATTGGATTATTGTTATCATTTAATTAATTTTAGTAGATTATCTTAGCAGTTTATCAGAATATTTATTACGTATACTCAAATAATTTAAAGAATTCTAATCGAAGCTTTACTTTTCAAAACAACTTTGAATCTCAATTTTATCCTCATAACACCCATAAATCTACGTAAAAAAAGAAATTTCAAATATCTTAGAACAAGGCCAACCTGCTCCTTAAAGAATCAAGTTTTTCCGTAGTCTACCATGTTTCTTCATTATCCGCTTCCTTTAGAGCCTCCAGAAGGAAGGTATCAATTTCCTTCACAGCCCATGGACGCCACCGTCAAATTTTAATTAGGTCAAAGCTTTTCGGGGAAAACAAGAGGGTATTTTCACAAAAGCAAGACTATAACAGAGACCATAATCGAGACCACTAGTGGCTTCGGCGAGCGTCTTCTGCAAATAGCTTTCTAAGCGGTGCTTTATCGCGAAAGAATGCTTACGTATAAAGGTCAGCAAAATTAGGTGTAATGGAATTAAGTAGTTGCAAATATTTTGACTGAATATAATTAGTGAATGCAGCTTTTGAGCGCAAACTTAAGATTAGATGCTTAAAGCCTGAAATGGTAGTAATAATCACTTCGTTGGATTGGTACTTGAGTCTCACTGGCGTTTTTTAAAAGCTTTAACACGCTGGTGAAATGCCAGAATGCAGCCTTTAATGAACGTCTTTATATTCAATCAGGAGATGAGTTTCGTAAAATGGTTATTTTGGTTAGACGGGGTAAATTGGAGGTAAATGACTAAATTAGAATGCGGTTTAATGCGGTTTAAGTTGTTTATACGATTTTCATTAAACTGGTTTTGAATTTAACTTAATATTTTTTTACGGGACATGTTACTAATATCGTTTGACCTACCTAAATATATGTAAAATAAGTTTCATGAATAGCAAATAATTTCATTTCACACACACACACACACACATATATATATATTAGAAAAATGTAATAATAAAAATAATCAATTCAAGTAATCGTGAAATATTAACATCACCATAGAAGCCAAACCACGGCCATAATGCCGATAATAGAAAAGAACAGCAATATATATATATATATATATATATATGTATGTGTGTGTGTGTGTGTGTGTGTGCATAAAATACACACACACACACATATATATATATATATATAAATATATCACACCGGAAAAGTAGACAAGTAAATGGAAGCAATATACCAAAGATTGGCCGGGGGGGGGGGTGACCCCCACTCCTCGGTTAAACCCCGGGGAGTGGGGGTCACACACACCCCGGCCAATCTTTGGTATATTGCTTCCATTTACTTGTCTACTTTTCTGGTGTGATATTTGAATCCACGTTGTAGTGCAGCTTCGCGCCTTATTCGTGTGATTTCTGGTATTTTATAACTTTCACACTAAAATTACATATTTATTTATATATATTAGTCCTTTCACGCGCGCTTTGCGCGGTCTGAGTGGATACGGGTCACTAAATATGACATCTACACTCTTAACAAAAGTTCTAAATATCAAAAACCGTTTCAAATTTAAGCAACAAAAATGGAATGGAGCCATTTTTGAGTAAGCTTTTTGAAAATCCCTTTATATCATTACACATAATTCTAATTTTCTAAATGTTTGATTTCTTATTTTATTTATTTATTTATTTTAATGTTTAAATTTTTATTTATTTATTTATGTATTTATTTTAATTTTTGATTTTTTATTTCATTTATTTCTTATTTATTAATTTATTTAAATTTTTGATTTCTTATTTTATTTATTTTTTATTTTTATTTGGAAATTGAGATGGATCGAATGAGACCAAAACTGAGATTCTGGCTCTAGTGGAAGGGTTCGATTTAATTTAATTTAATCTAAAATGAGTATCATTTGATTTCTCATAAAATATTACATATAAAATAATTATTTGGTTGTCATTTAATAAATTTTAAAAATTTTCGAAAATTAGGAGCCTTTTGAATACTTGACCAAGTTTAACGAAACTGTCAGCCGTTGTATCTGCTGAATGCGACATCCAATCGAAACATGGATAACACGATTTCTGTTGGTTTTCTACGAAGAATCATCCGATAGATTTATTGTGCGGGTGATTATGGCCATTCTGTATAATTGAGGTAAATAACCAAGACCTCTACACAGCTGCTCTACACAGCTACACATCCGGTCACACATATAGCTGCAGTAGGCTTCCGGATCTGTCGTGTGGTCTGGGTTTTTCACACAGCTACACATTTTGTAGGTATAATCTATAAAACTTTTTTCATTTGTTGCTTTTGAAGAAACACTGCTCTGAAAAAAAGCTAAAAACGTCATTTTTTTGCATAATTATATTTTCAAAGAAATTTTCTCAGTAGAATTTATGTATTACCAATTAACAGATTTATGTAGGTGTTTAGTATATATACTGCTCTTTTAATTCAATAATACTTTTATTTGGTTTTATTTTTCCTTTCTTCAAAAATTCTTACTCAAAAAGCACAATGTGATATACTGAGTTGTATTATTAATGTGCACTTTGGTTTTATTTTTCTGTTTTCATAAATGCTTACTTAAAACTTACAATGTGATATTCTGAGTTGTATTTATAATATTACTTTCCCTGCAATACATGGCAATGTATAGGGAAAGTATTGGAATCATACCAAAAATCGCAACTCGAGTTTTCGATAGATCTACACGTTTTGCTACCTCTAGACCACGAAAAACCTATTTTTAACGTAATGTCTCTCTCTGTGTGTGTGTGTGTCTGTGTGTGTGTGTGTGTGTGTGTGTCTGTCTGTCTGTCTGTCTGTCTGTGCAATGTATATATCCACTGAAAGCCTAACTGAAAACCTAATTGACAAAATTTCATAACATTTGGTAGGTAAGTTACTTGTGGTACACTCTGGTGCTGATTAGATTTTGGTACAATTCGGAAAACGAAAATTGAATTAAAAGGACAAATTTAGTGTAATTTCAAATAAGTATGCGTGTTTTTTTTTTTTTTTTTTTTTTTTTTTGTGCGCAATAAAACACAATTTAATGAATTATTAAAGGAATAATTAGAAAATTAATTTAAGGCTGTAGGGAAAGTCATGTGCCGCCCACCTCAGATTTTGTTTTATTGGAAGAAAGCATTTGCGTTCGTTTTGCTAACAATAAGAAATTTAATAGCATGATTAACTTCTCAGCAAAGTATTTTTCATTGTGTATTCATATTCAACCACAGCCTATGTCACTAATATGCATTCGTTCCTATTATATAAGGCCATATGTAACACATAAACAATGGATATTCCTATTAAATATTCAATAAATGAATCTGATTAGTGAGGAAATAGAAAAGCAATACAAGTCCATGTTCCTGATCCTTGACGGTATCACACTGTGCAAGTAATATGAAACAGCTGGGAGTCCTTAGTCCCGACTGCAATACTCCCTGCTTCTACCGTTCAGGAAACTGGTGAGCTATGGTTTGTACGTAGTCTCATAACTTAGTCAATGTGTGACGCCCTGTGGCGAGGGTTACAGAGGATTTAAAATATTAGGCAGCAGAAACAAGGGAATTATTAATTTTCATGCTTTGAATATGTTTAACAGATTAGTATATTCGGAAATGGAAAGTTTTTATTGCCTGTTTTAAGTCTTAAGGTTAGTTTTCAAGTCTCGACGTTTTAGATGTTTATTTTTTATATTTCTGTGCTATTTAATACAGAGAAATTCCGATTTTACGTCTCTCAATGTTCCGTTTTTCCTATTTCGTGCAAATTTTCTCTACAGTCCCAGTGATTTCCTAGCCGTTTTTGCCTATTTAATAGGTTTTTCAAATCTCACGATTTCTCGTATTATATGCTTTATTGTTTTGGGGACGAATAATTTCTTTTTCAATTTTGCATATTTCTTTGTTCCCACCGCATTAAAGAGACGAAAACAACCACAAATAATTTCAAATGACTTTGAATAATATTATTCATGTATGTCAGAGATCCAAGTGTTTTGCTATATGAAATATTCATCGGGATAGGGTACTTCCAACGACAACAAATTTTCAGAACATATTCTATCATTTGGTGCAGTGAAAAATGCATTTATACCAGTTAGAACGCATTCCTTGGCTGCAATACGAAAGAAACAAGCACTTACAAAGTGTTTATGTTTTGAAAATGATCTGTTTACACTAAACGCAGCAATAAAATATTTTTCTTTTATTTTAAAAACTATTCACCAATATTTTAGATACTAGAATGCTTATCTGTAGTTAACTTTGTTTATATCACTAGTACTAATATTGCTTGCGTTTATATTTCAGTATGCATTCCTGTGATATTTTCATTCGACATCGGTTTTACGTTTTCCTGCGGCGTACGCTTTCTTTTGCTGGTCCGCTGAACAGAGTAAAATCGGAAATTCTTTGTATTGTATTGTGCTTTTTAAAATTATATTCAAATATATTTGCCATTAATATGATTTTATGTGTTAGTTTGGTCATTTAAAAATGTTCACATTTAGAAAATTTGACCATGGAATAGCATTTATTTCGCGTAACTTTATTCCATGCTTCAATATATATTTTTTAAATGTAGTAAAAACTTAACAAATCCGAAATAAAAACAAAATGGTAAGTTTTAATGTCTTTCAATTTTTACAATGAGAATAACATTGATGTCGGTGATTCAATTACAATACCTGATGTAACTATGGTGCACATTTTAACTTAAAACTATGGCATATCATGAATATTACACTGTGAAAAATAATTTTTTTTAATGTGAAATATAAAAAACATTTGCAATTTTACTAACTAACATCTATAAAGCAACTAATCTTATTTTTGCATGCTTCCACCGAAGCTTACTGCAATAAAATGTTTGTACAAAATTATTTAATTTATAATACCGCAAAATCCTTTCAATTTATTTTTATGCACACTACGAAATTTTGATTTTGTGTATCGTAATTATTTTCACAAATAAAATGTAAAACCCTAAAAAATTGATAGCTATTTTATATTACAAATTTCATTGTTAATTTCTTTCAAAAACCATAAAATTATTCTCATATCTTATATATATTCAATATATAACAACAAAAAATCCTATACTGGTAAACTCGAATATTTTTGTACACAAGCCAGAGAAAAATTCAACAATTTTTTATCATATTAATATCCAAGCACACTTTTAATAATAATGTAAAACTATTGTTCATATTACATGCCTAATTTTGAAATAATCTAAACCTAAATAATTATTTTCTAATTAAAATAACTTCGTTATAAACAGCATATAATACCAAATTTAATTATTGGTAAAATGCTTATCTTTCGCATTATATTCTGGTTTTAATTAAGTTCTTTTAATTTTATTCTTTAGCAGCAGTTTCAGCTGTACGTCAAAATTTTCCTGTATAACATTTTCTGTCCATGCAAGAGAATATCCCAGTGTTTGCGTCTCTTATTGTTATCTGGTAACAAATTTGTAAATAAGGAGAAATATATATTATTTCATTTAGAAATAAATGCATTAAAGGTAGTCAAATTTTGAATCAAATGTATAATCATTTACGTGAATTAGCATCAACGTAGTTTATAAGGAAGTATCAATATCAAAATTTATAAATATCAAAAGTTACTCCAAGCTAGATTTAAACGCACATGTTAGTACTCACTTTAATTCAGTTGTATTTTTACATGTGAGGAAGAGATCTGGATCTTGCTGTTTAAGAAGCGATGGAGATTATCAACAGAAAGCAGAAATCATTTATAGGAATGCGGAGATCTTTTAAAACTGAGCATAAAATATGCATATAAAAAACGTATGCAACTGTTTCAAGAAAAATATCATGTTCAGTTTATATTGGGAGGAAATAATTATTTGTAAAAGCATAAAAGGAAATATTAATTTTACACGAATATGTGAACATCAACCATCAAATTTCATGGCTCATGAAATTTAAAAGAAGAAATGAAGTCATTTAAAAGTTTTTATTGATATGGCTGTCTTATGCAATTACGAAAAACAGAAATATTGTTCAAATGGCACTTCCAACTCTTAAGTTGGTTTATCTAGTTATTTGTTAAATATGGAAACATTAACAATGCATTTTAACTCTTTGTTAATATCTGTTCAATAAACATAAATCACTTCATTTTTAAAGACGCTACTACAGCTAATAAATATATTATATATATATATATATATATATATATATATATATATATATATATACATATATATATATATATATATATATATACATATATATATATATATATATATATATATATATATATATATATATATATATATATATATATATATAAATATATATATATATATATATATATATATATATATATATATATATATATATATATATATATATATATATATATATATATATATATATATATATATATATAAATTAGTAAATCCAATGTTAGAATGTATGTAGTAACTCATAATACACTATTCCAAAATTTTCTACAAAATACAAAGAAATAAAAGAAATTAAGACATAAAGAGGAAATAATATATATATTATATATATATATATATATATATATATATATATATATATATATATATACACATAATATATATATTTGTGTGTGTTTTACTTTGCAAATTATGTACTAGGCTGTTGTAAAAAATATTCATTAAGCTAAATAATCATTTATATTTATTTGTATTGTAATTTCAAAACTGGCACTAAGCTCTTTATAGTATAAATAATTAGAATTGCAACAAATGTACATACTTCTACAATTCTTAATAATTTTGTCGTCAGAAATCAACGTTTAAAATGGATCTTAAAAATGTTTTTTTTTTCTTCTAAGAATTGTATCACTATCGTATTTAATTTACGTTTTAATTATCTGGAGAAATTGTGTTGAGATCCGCATTTCTCTTAAAATAATCAATATCATATATACCCATTAAAATAAAAGCCTCAAACCATGACCATAACCCAATAGACTTAGTAGAATAATCAATATTTCTCTCTTAACCTTTGAGCTCCGCTCTCACATATCAATGACATTAGTCTCCGCCTACTTTCCGTTCGTAAGCCTATTAGATTCAGCATGGTTTGCAGTGGCTCTGCCCACCCAAAAACCTTCAAAGAGAGAAGATTTCGACAAAAATGGCGGCCATTTTCTGTTTTCAAGATGGGAGTGATAGCCTAACAATGTCTATATCTCATGCTAAAGCGTGCTTCCCTTCTTTAAAACGGAGCTTTAACCGCTGAAGTTAGTCAGAATTCTCACAGTAAACGGTTAAGATGAATATTATAATATGCAGTAAAATTAATGATTATGATGTTTTTAAAAATTACAATTACATAAATATACCATTTTATATACTACAGTCAAACACAGTGTATTTTAATAGGGTGTATTATCTCGAAAATTGGATACAAGTAATTTATATTTTTAGAAGAATACTAAAAATACTAAAACTTTAGAAATTATGCGATATAATTTTATATCATTTGTGTCCAATGACTACAGACTCTTGTAATAAATGTTTTGTAAATTATTGTTAGTTATATTCAAAACATGATTCCATAATGTATAACGCTGTATATCTTTTTCACTCGAATAGGAAGCAAAGTGATCATGTCAGTAATACAAAATCAAGCACTGTGGTAAATAAAACAATACCTGATCAACACAATGCATGTTTATCAAGTATGTCATAGTATTTGGAATAAAACATATTTATGACTAGATTAAAGCCATTGCATTTGACATGAAACAATATATTATGATTTGTCATTTTTTATCACTTAAATATTATTCTTTCCTGAATCAGATATTTAAATTTCTCAAAACCACATGAAAAGGTACATTTATTTTAGCAAATATTTTAAAGTATTGTTTATTCAATGCCAATGATAATTTAATCTTAAATGTCTTTCAGAAGGCTTTTCTGTATCAGATCTTATGATGTATTGATTTTATGTATTTCCCCACATATATACCAACATACAAAAATGATTATTTATTTAAAGATCATGAACACATTCATATTTGTTTAAATATTTCTCTTCACCCTCTTTTCCACCATCAGTATCAAATCGTTTCAATCGATTTTTTTCTTCTACATCCAAAAGTTATGGATACATAAAATTTCTCAACTAACAGTTTAATCATTGAAAATAATAAGTTTAATGCAATGGTTTTTATTTATAGATGCAAAAATTATGCACAAATGTAAATGTTAAAATAAAATATTTTTCATGTAATAACAAAAATCATCAGATATTATTAAGCATCAGTTATTATTAAGCTCAAAAAATTATTAATTATTCTATAATAATAACTACTTATTTTTAAATTATACTACAGCTCCAAAAATTATTTTATAGTTACTAATAATTTATTAAAACATGCATAAAAGGACTCGTATAATAATCATAATCACACACACACACACACACACATACACACACACACACACACATATATATATATATATATATATATATACGCACGCACACGCACACACACAGACATATATATATATATATATATATATATATATATATATATACACATAATTTATGATAATTCAAAGAAATAATAGCGATATATTGTAACAACTAGGGAAGACCTAAAATTAAACATATAAGAAGGTGGCAAACAATATAAGATTGATATACTTAACTAATTAGCAATTACAACAGAAAAGAAAAATCCGGACAGAAAGCCCCATAACTTTCTAATCCATACAAAAAGTAAAGTGCAACAATCAAGTGTGAGATACATAACATCGATGATTTCAATTTCCCATTCCTTCCCATTTTGAATTTTCCGGATTCATTTTGATATGTGTAAATGATTGGAACATCAGCACTATATTAATTATGTTTAAATTTGACATTGCATACATGTTTCCATTTCTTCACACAAATTTTTACATGAACCGTGCTATTTAATGTGGAATTACATTGCATTTTTGTAACTACACGCGCATCGAGATATATAATCCTACAAACTGAAAAATATTGAATTTTTAAGAGTGATTTGTTTCCTTTTTCCATCTTAGTGAAGACCTTATTGGAGACATTAAAATGGATATTAATTATATATTAATCTAAAACAACAAAGATGTTACTTCAATATTACTAAGAATATTTAGGAAAATATCAAAGTAATCAGATTCAAAATTTTAAGAAATTAAATGTTTTAACAGATATATTAAAATTAATATATATCGAACCTCGAACTAGTTTTTGTTTTAAGTAAGACCGGCATTGTTAGCTTTATTTATGATAATAATCATATCGAACATCTTCACTATATTGGAAAAAAAATCCTAATTAATATACACACTATATATAATATGGAACTGACTGACTGATATGGGTGATTGGATGGCATTTCAACATTATCGGGCACTTCTACTATAGCTAGAATCTTGGTTTTTCTGTCATTCGATCCGTCTCATTTTCTTGGTCATCAGGAAAGTCTAATATATCGAAATGTTCAAATTAGGGACGATGACGCAAGGGATAATTAAAAAAAAACTGAAAACGGCCTTCCTTAATTATTGAACACTTCTACTCTAGATAACATCTTCGTTTTGGTCCCATTAAACCCAGCTCAGCTTCAAAATCAGTGGTAAAATCTAATAAGAATTCGAATTATGGGTGACGGGGGGAAGGGATGAAAGGGATGGGGTGAAAGGGATTGAAAAATATACACCACTTTGACTCTCAGAAATAATAAAAAAAAAACAATTTGATAATTAATAATTTTTTTGAGCGAGGAAATAATATTCAATATGTTTTCTCATTTAACAGGTTAACAGAATTGTAAAATGTGCGCCATATTTATTCTAGAATCTGAAAGATTGTTTTTGATATTCAGAAAACGTATCAACTTTTATTAAGTGTGTATAAGGTATTTTAATAACCACTAGTCATTTAGAGCAGAAGGAAATGGCTAGTTTCATATATTTCAGCGCTTACGGTTCTACTAAAACCCAAAAGGTAACTTTCCTTCAAAACGAACAAGTTGTGTAATCAATGAATTTCAGAACATAGTTTATTCAAATTATTTTGTTTATATTTAAAAAATGCGTCTCTGTCCGATTTTTAAGTCTAAAATCACAAGCTCAATTTATAATATCTAAATTATCATATACTATATTTCGGAATTGCAGCATTATTTGTTTTCAAACTATGCTCAAAAGAAGGTTTTTTTTTTTTTTACCTTCGAAACTTATTTTTAGTGTATGCTGTAGTTACACGAATTTTTTTCATAAAATACTAAATTACTATGGTTATTTTCTGATAACGGATTTGAACTATATAATGGATGTATAAATAATTCAATGCCAGAACATCTGACAAACTCGATTTACAAAATCTAAACTTACTAATACTGAAGTTCTCTCCTCTATATCTAATATTTTTGCCCTATTGTATTGAAGACCTATATCTAACATTTTTGGTGCGTTTGATATAACCGATAATTTTTTTTTAATTCAGATTCATTGTAAAGGGTGTTTTACTTATCATACAGTTAAGATTGTTTGGAATATGCTTTTGAATATATCTCAAACAATAGTTCTCGCATAAAAACGGCGGTATAACATTTTTTTACACGAGTGATTTTTGCAAACATGATAAAAAGTATTCACATGCATTGCATAAAATGCTGTTATATATTTATGATCAGTATTAAAAATTGAGTTCTTACCAGTGGTGACATTTCAAATCTTGCCCCCCCCCCCCGTCCCTCACCTCCCTCCTAACCGCGAGATTCTGGCTTGGGCATCTTATCACATATATAGTTTCTTAAATATTTATTCCACATCTATCTTTTAGGTTACTCTGTAGTTCTGCCCCTCCAGTATTGTAAGAGGTATGGATTTCTGGTAGGTAGCATTTCTGCGAGGCTGGATTTCTACATAAAAAACGCTTGCAAAATTCCCAACATTGTGTATAAAACGGAATTTAAGGAACCTTTTTGAATTTAAACACATTTCGAAAAAAAAATAATTACTGTTTCCACGTAAAATTAAGTATTTCAGTTCCTATTTGCAAACGTAATAATTGGTTAGATTATACAACCAAAGAGTGATTTACTTTTTATATTACCTTCGCATAATATTTTGTATTGCTTTAACAGATATTGTATAATTTAACAAAAAAGGTGAAACTAGAGTCATCGAACTCACAACAGCCACCCAATGAATGGGATACCCAAGAAAGCATTAATAGACGTGCGTAATTACGTACGACATAAATACTTTATATGTTTACATTCAGTCAAACCAACATTTTCTTTGGTCAATCTATCTCTATAGAGATTTAACAAAGTAAATTGTGATTTTTCATCAAGTATTTGTATTATTTGAAATAAAAAGTGTAATTGAAAATACAAAAGACACATTGGAGATACAAATACAAAATTGAAAATAGAAATGTGAAATACAAAAGTAAAATTGTAAACAATTTTTACTTGTTTTTATGAAAATAGGGTACACATTATGAATATATAAAAATAATTTCAATATTTTAATATTTTAACCTTCTTTTTTTCGTGAAAACTAAACAAAAATTCGTCTGTGTGAGTTTTTGATTCACTTTGCTTACTTTCAGTCGTAATATCTACTCAACTATAAAAGATAAATTATATATAGATCTATAAATATATAAATAATATAGATCTATAGATATATAAATAATATATAGATCTATAATTTGCTTTTGAAAAGATATTATGTTTTTCGAGTGATCGTCTTGTCAATATAAAGAAAATTGCAATTTTTTCGTTTTTTAAGTCTGTAATGCTTATATCTCAAAAACTAAAAGTGCCTACAAGTGTATATAATTGAATTTTAAATAAATCTCTTACTTTTCAGAGTATAATGGTTATAATTTCAATATTTTAGTTTTTTTACCTGGGTTTTCCAATGGGTGGGAAAACTGTAATATTTACATTGTCCCCAGCATTGGAGCTCAGTGTGTTTACTTACATCTTTGTGAAATATTGTTCTACAAGCATGAGATATTTTGCTTTGTTTAAAAAAAAAATAAGGTGCTAAAAAAGATATTTAAGGGCTAGTGAGGTTTGAACAGAATGAATGGAAATAAACGTATTCAAGTGCGTATTTATGTGAAGCCAGACAAATTCATAGATTAACTTGAATCTAAAATCTACTCAGATATATTGTATAAGTTTAATTTATATACTACCAAGCAAGTTAGTAAAATGATTTGATATTTTGACGTGAAGTCTATGGCCGGAGTATGCAGATGAAATCAAGACGAAAACTAAAAGTGCTACCTAGCGAGTAATTTTTAGCTCTCTGAAAGTCTGTAAATGAAGCAATCAAGTCTGAAAAAATTAAAATAAACTACTGAACTTTATTGGTGTTTAATTTTACCAAATGTTATTCACCATTTCCGCTTTATCAGACTGGAGCCAGTATTTTTTAATTAGTATTTCGCATATTTAACAACCGAAATAGTAGTGATTTTTATTATTAGAGTTGTTTGCCACTAATTAGAACTACATGGGTTTACCTTTTAAAGATAAGGGATCTTTTCGACGAAAGGGCAGGGAGCCTACGCTTTAAGAAGCTAATTTTAAAACCTCAAGAAGTAGATACAACTAAAGACGTAAATATTTCAACGGATGCGTCTAAAATACCCTTCTAAAAGCATAGTTCATTGCAGTTTTCATTTGCAGGTATCTTAATTATTAGCATTATAAAGTAAAAACATGACAGTGACTTCACAAGTGTGTCGTTCAGCTTTTTAAAATGAATGAGTATCTATACATGTTTGCGATTTTTTAATTCGGATAATTTTATGAAAAACATTCAATAAAATCCTTATTGAATTACCAATAATTTTAAACAGAAAGTTTTAACATTTTTAAACATCAACAAATAATATATTAGCAAAACTTTAATCTTCTTTTTTTTTTTTTTTAATGTGTTCTCTCTTTTCGGTAAACAAACGCAGCAAAAATACTTTCTTTGGGAACTGTTTATGTACTATCCTTTTCCCCCATCTTTAATTATATAGTTTCTTCCACAAGTGTCATGAGCATTGACGTTTTTAACAATCATTCTTGAAATATTAGAAATTTTTATTTATGCATAGAGAGCTCAATACCTCTTGTAATAATAAGGGATTTGTCCGAAATTATATACACTTATTTTAATCAGTAAGTACAATCAGCCTATTGAATTCCAAGGGGTACAAATCATAACAAAGCTTCAATTTTTGTTCGACAATATTCCTTGGTACCCCCAAAACCACAAGGAGCAAAAGTGCCCTCGTGCTTTACTGGTGCGTATCGTAAAGGATATATTTTTCTGCCTCCCAAAGCGGAGGAATCTAACATAGTTTTATATCTGCTTTCATTTCATCGTTAACGACTTAGAGCTATTTCTATAACCCTCCCTGGCTTTTGGGAACTCGCGACCTCGATGCTAACCCCCTCCCCCTTCCGTCTCATCCATCACTTTTCCTCAAGCTGAAGGCCCTGCGCCCCTCGGGGCGCTATACTTCCAGTCTTATCTTATTCTAACTCTACTAGGTGCCTGCTTGGGCCCTTGTTCTTCCCTTATGAAGACCTGGAGAAGAGTATGCCTTCGGTCGTCGCCCCCCCCCCCACACTAAGCATCACTTAGATGTAAAGTCTATCATTTATGAAACTCTTTTCTCTATAATCCTTTTTCTTAACGCTAGTTTAAAGGGGGGGGGGATTTTATACTCTCCTGGGCACTTCTTTAACTCCTGTCCTTAAGTCATTTTCCCTTTGAAATTTTTATATTTATAAATAAACCTTGTATCTGATACATCGGCTATTATATGAAGCGTATGTGATACATCGGCCATTATATGAAGCCTATGTGATACAGAACAGCAAACAGTATTCACACATTTCCATGACTTTGATGGAAAAAAGACAGTAATACATGCATTTAAAGTGTTTGACTTGTAAACTCATAGACTGTGACTTGATGACTTGCAGACTTATGTAACTTGTCGGCTTTTACTTGACTGGCTACATTGTAGTCTTTTGGCAATTTTGTACATCAAATTACACGACTTAGATTCAAGAAACGTGTCTCCTGCGTATATTTTTTAAGTAAATTTAACTTCATAGAAACTCGTGAATCGTTACGGATAAAACCTTGTGATGTTTTTATCATCGAAGTATAAGATGTATTCATGACAAATAAGAGAAAAGGAGGAAAATCCTCTGTGAATGAGTTGTTTTCATACTTTCCAAAATCTAACATTTCTCATGTTTCTTCCATTTTCAAATGCAATGTTAGAGAAATAGCATCGTTTATGAAAAGACACACTTCTAGTGTAATTTGCAGTATGTGTGAAATATTTCTTTCATTCTATTTTTAATTTGAGTAAAATATTTTTTGCATAAAGCACTTAGACTTCGCTGCACTTTAGGTGAGATTAAAAGTAGATTTTTATAGAAAATCTTCGTAATAACTATAACGTACAATAAAAAATACGCGGTTTACATGTTTCGAAGGCAAAAACAGCCTTCTTCTTGGGATAAGCAAGAAGCGCGACCTTACTTATTCTGTCTCACTTATTCATGTTCTGGCTGAAGGTGTTGCCATCACCGCGAGGAGAAATCAAAAGAGGTACATGAAAAGAGGAGTCGAGAAATCAGTGTCACATGAATACGAATAAACGGTATAGTGAGTTGGCGATGGTAACTTTTCTCTTGTTTTCTGCATCCTATTCGCATCATGCCATGTTAACCAGACGTTTCTAGTGTGGAATCACGTGTAGGAAGCACTCCTTAGTCTGTAATAATAAACACCCTTCATTGAATACCGACCCGTACCATATATACAAAGATTAACGTCACAGCTGCGTTGGTATCAATTATTATCATATCGATATACATTTTTAGTCACTTGTGCTATTCTACCGCAGATGCTGAATTTGCCCGAATAAGTAAGGTTGCTTCTTGCTTATCCCGAAGAAGAAGGTTGTGTGACCTTTGAAATCGTTTCACCCCCTGTTTTTTACTGTACGCTGTAGCTATGTAAATATTTTCTATAAAACTTTTAAGATTCAACAGCATTTCTCTAAAATTTAACATTTAGATATTAAGGGATCATTGGACTCCTAAATTGTTAAAAATTGAAAAAAAAATTTATCATATTAAACATCTTATATTTTATAAGGTATGCACTTTAGAAACACACTTTTAAGTTCTAGTGATGCATCTGTATGTTCTTTTAATATACAATTTTTTTAAAACATAATATAAAGAAATATTTTATAGAGTTGTAACTTGTAAACTATGAATTATTTGTCGAACAAAAAATTGAAATGACAGCTTGAACGCAATATTACTCCGAAAATTTTGCATTTAAAACCAAATTTTTAGTATCAAACTATGCTTAAAAAGAAATTGCTCACTGTAAACCTAAAGTAATTTGTATTTAAAATAAATGTCTATTTTATGAAATGTTACACATCACTTAGTTTCAACAACATCCTCAAACATTCTTAACATCCTCAAAAATATTTTTGCAACTGGAAAACATGAAAACATTTTTAAGTTCCCTTTATAAAGACTAACATACATGATATTCGGAAAACTTCATGAAAAAATATTGAGACGTTTCAGAATTATCTTACACGCCAGGGCAAAAAGAAAAAAAAAACATTTTGAGAAAATGACTTGAACGACATGAGAAAAGTTATTTCTCAATAAATTTTCCCATGTATATATCTGAAACATTTTGGGCTATAACTCAATAATTAATAATATTTTTTCTTGTGAATTTATTTTAGCATGTTCAGAAAAGTTTACAGTATCATATTGGAAAAATCTAGTTTTTTGAAGGTTTAACAGTCCTATGACTGTCAATCTAACCCAATCACAGTGCTCACTTTTCCTGGAATATACAGTATATGTATAAGGGCACTATTGTTTTGGAGTCAAAAATTCGTACGTGAGATTTCAAAGAATTTTTACCTTTTGAGCACTCTAGAATTTAAAGAAATTGCTTTTGCATGAAGTGTATGTGTGCGTGTTTATTTGTGTAAAAGTTTTTATCTACTCTAGTTAAAACATCTATTTGTTGGATTTTCATGGATTCACATAGCTTCCTGGAATATGAGCTTATCAGGTGCAGATTTAGTGAAAAAGAAACAGTAGACGTGGTCTTTATTTTTAAATAGGCTCAAAAATCTATAAAAAGGATATATTTAAATATATGCATTAAATGCTTGTTTTACTTTATATGTATTAGGGGATGTTTAAACATATGAAATCCTTCCTAATGCTATAGGATAATGCGTTTCCAAGGTATTAATACTTTAAATTTTGACGTTTCATTTAAAAATGATAAAAACTCCCTAAGTGAAAAATAAAATTATTTAAAAATATTGAAATTCTCATTAATGTTGATTAAGTATGCGTTTAATATATCATATTGTATTACAAAACGAATACTAACATCAACGCCTACGATGACATTTTAGCAATCAAATTTTTCAGCGGTCACTTTTTTGTGGTCTGTGCGAGGTCACGTATGTCACAGCTGATGCTGCCCTCCCCCCTCCCCTGTAGCGCATCCCAGTCTTATTGCACTATAATACGTACCCAAGTTCGCGAAACATACTTTAAATTGTAGCACTCGTATACATATAAAGAGCAGTTTCAGTGCCGAAATGATTCAATCTCGTCCAATTAATGAACTGCAAGACCAAAGAGAAAATGTTCTTGTTAAATTCTTCATATACCAAGGCAACATTCCATTTCTTAGATAGCCAGGCAGCTGGATTTCTGCTGCTTTCAAGACCGCTGGGTGTATAATTTTTACTGTGCATAGGTTCTGATTGTAAATACTGCACTTTTGCATAAGTGACTAATTTTATTTATTTATTTTTTGTTTTTGTATGAAATAAAACACAATCGGCTGTTAAAAATAACGATACAAAGAAAAGAAATATGTGAGGCTTTAAAACTTATGTTATGTGCTTCGTACACCAGGAAATTTGTTTTCCAATTACGTTTCTACACGTCAGGTTTCTACAGCATATAGCATGTATTGAATTTCAGTTTGACAATTTATTAATCGCTTCATGTTCAAGTACAATTTATAGATAGGGAGTATTGCCAGAGAAGCCCAATATGTGCGAGAACTGTTCTCCATATTTCACGTCAGTGAACTTTGGAATATATGACTCGCAAGAGAATCTCCTTTTGTTTGACTACGCAAAACATTGTTTCAGAGTCATATATCGTTGCTATACGATCATAACGCGCATCTAATTCCTCTGTATTTTTGCTTTGAAGTCCCCCCTTGTTTGTTTTTTCTTCCAGGGGGATTTCCCTCCCCCTTTCTTTAAGCGCTCTTGAACATCTCTTTGGCAATAACAGTGATTTTTATGACCAAGGGAATGTTCCTAAGCCCTGATTAGTGTCCTTTTTTTGCGAATAATGGCATTTGGAGTATCTCTGAGCGCTCCAATAACGTTTCGGGGCCTGGAATGCTTGGGACGCTAATGGGGCCAGAGATAAGCAACTACAGATTCCACCTACCCACCATGTCTGGGGATTCTCACAAGATTTTAACTGAAGCCCTGCTTTCATCGGCTCAATTCAAGACTGCTGTGGAGCTTTTTCTTTCTCCTTCTTTTTCTCGGTATTTTCTTCATTCAACTCAAACCTTGCTTTTTTTTTCTTTGGGGAAAAGAAGTTCCCCGTCTTTATTACGCCAGTTCAGCCTATGAATGTTTTTTCTTGAGCCAAACGGCAACTATTAGTACTCAGTAATGCAGAGTTCATCAAGAGAAGAATTTTTCTAGCTTCTTAGATTAAGCGATTAAAAACTTCATTTTCCCTTAGAGTAAATGAAAAGTTCTAAAACTTTGATCAGTCAATAAAAACGCACAGGCATGTGTATTACCACTGTGATGATATTTAAGTGTCTAGTGTTACCAACACACCCCCACTATGCAAAAAGTCTTAATTACATGATTTATAGTCACTGGAATAAGATATGTTTCATTTAAATTTCCGTATTTACATAAAAGTGCTTGTGAAATATTTAATGGAATATGAATTTTTAAGTCAACTGACTAAAATAATTCGTGATTAAAAATGTTACTCAACATTAAAAAATATGTGTTCATGCTTCTAGAAAGTCTGTTACTATATACTGGATCGTATTCATACTTGAAATTTTTTAATATTGTTACTCATCATCGTTACTATATATAATTAAAATATTTAATATTTAATTAAATAATATTTATAATACTAATAATAGTATAAATATATAAATATATATATATAAATTATATATATATATATATATATAATTATATATATATATATATATATAAATATATATATATATATATATATATATATATATATATATATATATATATATATATATATATATATATATATATATATTATATATATACAAATATATATATATAGATTATTTATATATATATATATATATATATATATATATATATAAAATATATATATAAATTATTATAAATTATTATAAAAATTAATTATAAATTATAATATTAATAATATTTAATTAAATATTTAATTAAACAATATTTAAAATATCGTTACTCAGTTCATCAAAGAGCAACACAATTTTCTCAATACTTTAGTGGAATATGCAGGGGTAATTTGAGGATCATAATCCCCATTGGCTGATAAATTACAGTAATTCACTATAGAGTTTATGTTTAACAACGAAAATCCACATTGTGAACTCCTCCGCAATTACCGTCGTAACACACCCTGCTTCTGAGATCCCAGCTACACTACTAATAATACCTAACTGTCAAATTAAAAACTATATAATAAATAGCTACCGAGGTAAAAATATTGACGTGTAAAAGCCAATTGTGCCCATGCTGCCGACTTATTACGAATCCATCCTTGTCTTAGGTCACACTAAATATTGAAAGATAGAGACAGGTATATGCGCGATTACATAAAAATACAGATCGAAGTTGAGATCGAACTAACCTAGCTGTGCATTATTAAACGTATAATATGGTCTGATTTATCTGGTAATCGAGGTGAAGTCTCGAATGTCGAAACAAATAATCATGCGCCAGCAAAAGGATCTAGTAGCTTCGAAAAAACTTTCTAGTCTGCAATAGCCTGCTAATGGGGCTTAATTTTTTGTTTTGACTGCTAAGATATATATATGTAAAAAACTACCATACAAAACATTAAAACTATAAAAATGTAATGAAAACAATTCTATTTATTTTTATTAACACTTTACAACAAAGTTGAAAAGTGTTTATGACTTTGTTCATTCTGTCTGTCTGTCTGTCTGTCTGTCCGTTAGCACGATAACTGCCGTAAAAATGACTTAATCAAAATGAAATTTTAGTATGTTGTTCAGACGGTCTGTAGAACCTATGGGAATATAAATGAATAATATCACCCAATTAGTTTTGGATTGAACCCGGGTTGAAAAAATGAAATACATTGAGCCCTATGGGACCTAATTTTTCAAACATTTTTTAAGCGGATTTAAAATTCACAAATTGCTTCGAAAATGTTAGGTAATAGTCAAATTGTTCCATAAAATATATAAAAAAAAAAATTCAGCGAAATATATTCAGTAGTTTTTTAAATAAAAATTAAAATAATAATTACACATCTTATATGAAACGATCACGTGACCATGATATGAAACGATCACATGACTCACTTCTAAATGATATATGGCATCCATCTTGTTTCAAAATCGTGATTTTTTAAAGTTCTTTTTAATTCATATTGAATGTTGTATCCGTCCTAAAACTACTTTATTTTTGCTTAAATTCTGTGCATCTACATACTAAAACAACACAATGACAATATATTTGAGTTTAAATTCTCATTCAAATTTGATTATTTCAACAACTAAGCCTATTTTTCACCTATGTAAAATGTAAACAGCAAAATATGTAGAATAAGTTGTATTAGAATTACTGTATTTCTTTAACACAAAGTAATTCAGTCCATGGAGTCTGCATGGCTGATATGAATGAAATGTTAATTGATTTTATAAACAGAAGGACGATTTTTTTCGATGAAGTTTTAAGCATAGAGTTTATGAATTGTAGCTCCATGGTCTTAATTTTTAAATAAAATAAATTATTATAGTATTGTGATGAATGAAATGAATGAAATCCTGCTTTTATAGAGAGATGCAGGCGTGTTATTTTTTCTATGACGTCATTTGAATTTATTTCAGTTGTTTTCGATGAAGTTTTCAAATATAATAAATTATCGTAGTATTATGATAGTTTTAAAAATATTACCGTGGAATGTATTGCATTTTAGAGATATTTAAACCAGGCAATTTATATATCAATGCCGTCATTTGAATGAAGTTAATTTTTTTCAATGAAGGTTTAAGTTTTCAAATATAATAAATCAATGTAGTATTGTGATAAGTTTTAAAATACCACCGAGGAATGTATTGCATTTTCGACTTTTTTAAATAAAATTGCATTGAAGTTGGAAAGTGTTTCATAATCAATGCTTTAAGCATGATTGATCTTTCTTGTTTTCTCTGCAATACATGGAAATATTTTTACTTTACATGTAATACATGGAAATATTTTTACTTTCCATGCAATACATGGATTTTACTTTCCCTGCAATACATGGATTTTACTTTCCCTGCAATACATGGATTTTACTTTCCCTGCAATACATGTATAGAGAAAGTATTGGAATTGTGTCGAAAATTGCAACTCGAGTTTTCGACGGATCTACACGTTTTGGAGCCTCTAGAACACGAAAAAACTATTTTTAGTGTGACATCTGTGTGCATATCTGTGTGTCTGTGGGTGTATGCAAGTAAAAATATTTCCATGTATTACATGTAAAGTAAAAATATTTCCATGTATTGCAGAGAAAACAAGAAAGATCAATCTTGCTTAAAGCATTGATTATGAAACACTTTCCAACTTCAATGCAATTTTATTTTAAAAAGTGTGTCCACTCTAACTCAGAAGCTAATGGACCAAATTTCACAAAATTTTATAGGTGTGCACTTGTATGTGACCCAGGTGCTGATTAGATTTTGGTATGATTCAGGATAAAAGAACCCTTCTTTTTTGCGAAATGGCTCTCAAAATCTCATGTATCCACTCTAGTTAAAAAACTAATCGACTAAATTTCACAAAAGTTCGTATATAAGTCACTTATACTATTCCCTGGTGATGATCAGATTTTGAAACGACTCGGAAAAGAAGAGCCTTCTTTTTTTACGAAATGTCCCTCAAAAACGACAAAATCTGAAATAAAAGACTCCGTATGCTCAAATGTATCAATTAAATGCTTGTTTTATACGGAATTTTTTATCGGGAAAAGTAAGGACAACCCCATTACTCTAGGACTAACGTTCTCGAGATATGTTAGTTTTTTGCATTTTCGTTACGCCGCCTTTAAAAAAAATGTCCAGCTGCCAAATAATTGCCAAGATATTGAATTAAAAGTGCAAATTCAGTGTTATTTTGTGCAAATAAACGCAATTTATTGAATTATTAAGGATATAAAGAGAAAATGAATTTGAGTCTGTAAAGTCATATTGTATCCACATCAGATTTTTACTACTCTATTCATACTACCAAGAATAACTTAGCTTTTAAAAATAGTTTGTATTCAAATTTATCATTATTTCAGCTATTTGCATTTGTTTTTGCTGAACTAACTCAAGTTTAAAACATTTGTTCTTAATTAATAGAAAGTTGAAACTCCTAGATAAGTTTTGAATGGATTTTATTGAACATAATAATAACCTGCCTTTTGTTAGACTGATTTTAAATCCCTGAAAAAATGTAATTGTACATTATTTTAATACTGTATGTGGAATCATAAAATGAATGAAGAGAGAGAGAGAGAGAGTAAGAAAAGAAGCTTTCTTTTATTAGAGAAATGCATGCCTGTATATGAAAGATGTAAATTTAAAAGAGGAAAGTATGAAAGTGGACTTTTAAAATTTTTTGATGTTTAAATATTTGTTATGGAAATACTTTTGATCAATAAAATAATGCATTGTTGGTAAAAACACCATCACAAATTGCTCATTTTATTACTTTGTGATGAATTCGTACTCTTTTAAATGGGCTTTAAAATATTTATTCTTATCTACACTTAATCGCGATTTTTAATTAATTGTACATTTGTTAAATATAAAAGTTTAACAAATTATTCGACATACTTTAACCTGTCTGTGTAGTTTCTTAATGTATTGTTATCTCGCGTATAGCAATCCCGTATTTAATCAAATCTAGGATTTGTTGAGCGAATTTCTAATTTTACATATTGAAACAATATCCAGTTCATCAGTTAAATTTTGAACTGTTTTATTATTTAATATATAATTTAATTTCCATTTAGGTAGAAAACTTTATATCAAAAATGAAATACTAACATGCACAACCTGTAAAGAAAAGCGATGGAAAATAATTTTATTAAAATCTAGAAACGCAAAGGTGTAGAAATAAGAGATAGAAAATCGAAATTCAATGTTAATCATAACGACCATATTTTTGTTTAATATATTTAACAATATGGAATACCGTTTATATCATCAATCCATGCTTACTCTACACATATCCATCTTATGAACAAAATGTTTACCCAATTAACTATCTTTTAGTATTTCACAATAGAATTACCAACAGTATTCAGTTATAATTATAAAAGGATAATTGTGAATACAACGCATAAGTTTTCTTCAAAAAATATTCTCCAGTTATCATAATATTATAATATTAAACACATATTTTTACTTTACTTGCAATACATGGTAATATATAGGGAAAGCATTGGAATCATGACGAAAATCGCAACTCTAGTTTTCGACAGTTTCACACGTTTTCAGATTTCTGGAACACGAAAAACTATTTTTAGCTTGATGTCTGTGCGTGTGTGTGTGTCTGTCTGTGAAATGTATGCATCCACTCTAACTCAAAAGCTAATAGGTGAAATTTTATAGGTAAGTTACTTGTGGGCTATTCTGGTGCTGATTAGATTTTGGTACGATTAGGGATAAAAGAACCCGCCTTTTTTTTACGAAATGGCCCGCAAAAATTGTCTGTATCTACTCTAGCTGAAAAACTAATTCACCAAATTTCACAAAATTTAGTAGATAAGTCACTTGCAGATTACCTTTGTGCTGATTACGTTGTGCTGATTTTTGGTCCGATTCGAAAAAAAAAGAACATGCCTTTTTTTGCGAAATGGCCTGCAAAAATCGTCAAAATCTGAAATGAAAGACTGTGTATGCTCAGATGTATCAATTAAATGCTCGTTTTATACGTAATTTTTAAAGTTAAAAAGAATAATACCAACCCCATTACTCTAGAACTAGCCGTTCTGAAGATATATATTTTTTCTGCATTCTGTTCGCATTTTTGCTACGTCGGTTTTGAAGATACTTTCAGTTATTAAATGAAAACGAAATCTGAATTAAAAGCGTAAATTCGGTGTAATTTCAAATATATATCTATGCGTGTTATTTAGTGAAATTAAACTCAATTTAATGAAATATTAATGAAATAAAGAGAAAATGAATTTGAGTCTGCTGGGAAAGTCATGTATACTGCTCACATTAGATTTTTAACATACGTTTACAAATTATTACAGTCAATCCTTTCACCTTTTTAAACTTTGTCATCTTAAAAATTCATAAAGTAAAATTTTTCTATTAATATTAAGTGGGGGGGGGGGATATGGTACTGTTTTCAATCATATGTAATATACAACACTTTGATAAACTTTCTTCAAACCAGTATTTGAATCTTGATATTTTTGTAGCATGAATCAGTCAGGGCCTCCTTTCGAAATGTAAGTTCCATTTTTTTTTTCAAATTGAATGTTTCCACATGATCATTATATGTAAAAAAGTATTTAGTTTCCATGCTCCCACGATACAATTTATTCATTCTATACTTTCCCGTTTTTGGAATGTATACATATATTACAAGTCTTTTCGGTCACTTCCGTCCCAGCACTGTATACAATCCTATCTACTAAAGTTAAGTAAATACTTTTGATTTATATTACATATTCAGTAGTTTTCGTTCTGCCTGTTGACAGAGCATATGGGTTTCATAGTAATTTACTATCGCTAGATATAGGCAATTATTAAAATAATCTCCACTACACGATGAGACACCTTTCGAGGGCTGATCCCCTTACTTTTGCGGAGCTGTCTATAAGAGATATTTATAGCTATACTTATTAATATATAATTAATATATATTAGTAGGTATATAGATATAAATATTAATTATAAATTAATTTTATTTTAATTTTAAATATTAATGTATTAATACTCACACGATATTTTACAAAGACTTACTTTCTAGTACAGAGTACTATTATTATAGGATATTTCTACATTTAATACCTGAATGACATTGAAATGTCACTGATTATTTCGTATTGAATAATAGTTCTGATTTAATTTATACTATTAGCAAGATTAAAAGAAATATTTGGATTTAAAGCATTTCATTTTAAAAACTCATTTAATAGTGTAGTAATCAATGATTTATAAAAAGTAATTATCTACCTTCATAATGATTTTATTAAAATTAACAGGGATAAATTAAAGTAAACAACTTCCAATTGTTGTTACACTTTGTTTTATTTAAATTATTTATTTCAAAGTAATAAAATGTAAATTTGCAAATATCAGGTGTACACAAAGGGTGTGTAACAACAGTATTGTAGATAATTGATATATTTTTTTATTATGGATAGAATTTTATGTCTAAGGAATATTTATTTATCGATATGGTGAGTATTTAATCTACATTTCTACTATCATCACCAATTACAATAATATTGAACCTTACCCCACTAATCTAGAATTTATCCCTAATAAACATTGTGTAAGTAATAACAATTATTATTTATTTAGATTTAATTTTTTATAAGGTGTAGATCTCTAATAATCTTGTTGCTAAATAATGTGATAAAGAGGCAATTACAATTTAATATTAATAAGCTTTTATATTTTTATTCTTGTAGTTATATTCAATTATTCCGTAACACTATTGCAAATTGCAAATCAACATTTTAGAATGCTTAGATTTTCTAATGAAATGATTCATTATTTACATGTTAATAACGTATTAGTAAGCTTTCAGACATTTTTTATCGAACATATTATCGATAATTTCAAGTATTCATATTAAGTTATTACTTTAAATTTTACTTTTGTTTATTTATCTAGTTACATATTAAATATTTTCCACTTCTTATTTTCTCCTTGTCTCAGTTCTACTTATTTTTAACACTTTACAACGTAGTTGAAAAGTGTTTATGACTTCGTTTATTCTGTCTGTCTGTCTGTCCGTTCGCACGATAACTGCCGTAAAAATGACATTATCAAAATCAAATTTTAGTGTGTTGTTTTGACGGTCTATGGGACGTATGGGAATATAAATGAATAATATCACCCAACTAGTTTTGGATTGAACCTGGGTTGAAAAAATGAAATATATTGAACCCTATGGGACTTAAATTCTCAAAAAAAATTTAAGAAATTGCTTCAAGAGTTTTAGAAAATATTTAAATTATCCCATGAAAAATATAAAAAAAATTTCAGCAAAATATATTCGGTAGTTTTTTAAATAAATATTAAAATAATAATTACACCAACATCATATGACGAGATCAGGTGACCCACTTCAAAATGAAGTATGGCTTCCATCTTGTGTCAAAATCGTGATTTTTTATAGTTTTTTTCAATTTATATTTAGTGTTGTATCCGTCCTAAATCTGCTTTATTTTTACTTAATTTCTGTGCATCCATATTCTGAAATATCGCAATTACAATATATTTGAGTTTAAACTATCAATGCCATCCATCTTGTGTCAAAATCGTGATTTTGAAAGTTCTTTTTAATTTATATTTAATGTTGTATCCGTCCTAAAACTGCTTTATTTTTGCTTAATTTCTGGGCATCTATATTCTGAAACAACGCAATTAGAATATATTTGAGTTTAAATGATCATATATATATGACGAAATATTTTTCAGTGATTGCATTCCATTTCATACTTTGGTTCAACCATGATGTCAAATTTGAAACATGATACAACATTTCTTTTACATTCATATTTCTTTTTTTTAATATGATCTTTCATTTGTCTTTTACATTCTCTGCAATTTGTGTCTTTTTTACATTTTTCATTTTTATACGCTCTTATGTTTATGCTATACTTCATTCTTTAGCCACGTTTTACATTCAAATCCAAATATTTATCAGTTTTGATAGGCTTGCCTTTGTTTATTACTTTCCTTAAATACAATAATATATAAGGAAAGTATTGTGACGGGGTCGAAAATTCGAATTCGAGTTTTCGCCGGGAGAGCACGTTTCAAGCATCCCTGATCACGAATCAATCATTTTTGAGGTGATGTGTGTGTGTGTGTGTGTGTGTGTGTGTGTGTGTGTGTTTGTGTGTGTGTGTGTGTGTGTGTGTCAGTGAATCTGTGGGGACGATAACTGACGAATGAATGGACCGATTCGAACAAAATTTGGTACAAATATTACAATCCGTGAATACTGGAAGCCAATTGTTTTTATACGCAATCGAATGTCCAGAACTCCCCTAAATTTTCGAGTGAAATTTTGAAAAAAACCATCAAAAAATCAAAACCTCTAATAGAGTTACGCAAATAGACATCCATTACGTAATTTTTCAGAAAACGATTAACATAAATTTTGGAACCAAAGCATAAACCGTTCTCGAGATATTGAACATTTTTCATAAAAATTATCAGAAAATGATATTATAAAATAAAAAAAAAATAGTTCCTATTAAGAAACATGTTTACTTTTCACACGTAATATCATGCGATAAATTTGGTGACATCATTCTCGTGGATCCTAGCTCGTTCCATTCATGAAAAAATATACTTTGAGTAATACTTTTGTATTTGAACGCCAATAGTCCTTCATCTGCTATAAGAATAAATTATTTCTCCATTCATAACGCTTGGCGAGATTTTGGCGACTTTTTTAAATGTTATCAAATCAAAGAAAATCTAGCCAAATGGATAAAAATAACGCTAAATCAATTAAAATAACGACTATTTAACGAAAATTCATTATCTTTGAAAAATATTAGTATCTATTATAAGAATAACCTATTTTGTTTTTACTGTAAGTGTAGTAAATACATTGCATTATATAAGGAAAGTCATGTGCTGCCCACATCATATTTTTTTATTTGTACTGTACCTTTATTATATAGAATAAGTACTGGATAATATAAGTTTATTATTTTGTGTAACTAAATTTAAATCTAAAAAACTGCAATATTATAATCGTTATTTCTAGCAGTTAATTGAAGATTATAAGGATAAAGTTTAAGGGCAGCATTTAATTTATTATTATGGGATACACATAAAATTTCATTTAAATATCTATATATATATGTATTAGCATATCATACAAACCGTTATTATTTTTTATTTTTTTGCATTTAAGCATAAATATCGATTAGCTAGTAAAGATTGGGCACATCCCCTTTCTGGTATACCAAACTGCTGCTTACAAATTTAATTACCATGTTGTATATAATTTTCTTATAGTGTGAAATTAAGTAATTTTTTTAAAACGTATATTGAATATTTCAGGGTAATATTATACTGTTCACATATTTCTAAAATAATTTTAAAGATATCAATTATATTACAATTTTATTAAACATGTCTTTAAAATTAATGGTATAAATGCTGTGGATATTAGTAGTAGTAGGAAATTAACTTTTTCAAAACTGCTTTTTACTATATGACTATTATTTGAAATATCTAATAACTATGTTATTGTTTGTAAAATATTTTATATGCCTCATTTACAGAATTACCTTAAAGCCAATCATATTTAATCAATCATTGAAAATTTAGACTAAAATGTTGAAATTATATTCTCAATTAAATATGAATTGTAAATTTTTCAAATTTATGTCCAAACCTTCAAAGGTTTTTTTAATTATATAGCTATTAAAGCTGTATGTAAAGTTATCATCTCTCTATATAATGGCTATAGTATTACTATAGTGTCTATTTAACGTAAACAACTTTACTAGGCAACTTTATTAGGCTAGGTTATTGCTTGAGTTATATTTTTATAGTGTTTTTTACAAGTATGAGGAATTGATTGGCATTGCATTTAAGCTAATGTATCTATATTCATTAGATATAATAAATGATTGGACTGCCGCTTTGTCCCTCTATTTAGATAAATTAAACAAAATTGTTCAGCCTCCTAATATTGCACACACACACACACACACACACACACACACACACATATATATATATATTTTTTTAGAACAACTTTTTAGAATTTATAGATTATCAGATAAAAAATTTCATGCTTTGCACATTAATAACCTCAAAATTACCAGTAAAATGTATCAATATCCTGCATATTTAGTCAATAGTATAGTTAATAAGTTTCGATTAGCCTAAAATTCTCATATTCTCCCCTTATTATCTTATTTTAGCCGTACTTCTTCATTCTCCTGCAATTATATTTTCATCTTTTTATCTCGAAGCTTTAACAGTTGAATAACTCATTTTATTGCCTTTGCGCAGTACTGTTTTTATTACTCTCTTTGGCAACAGCAAATCACATCTTTTCATTTTGGCATATGGCAACGTTGATCCAGTCATATTTTGCTCGTCATGGTTGCGCTGAAGAGGTGCGTTTTGAGGTATTTATGTTTCCTTTATTGTTCCAATCTTTATGCTTGTCGTCCATATAACACAAGTTTATAGATAAAATCTATCTTGTGTTTCAGAAACAAGCATTTTTGTGTTCATTTCGAAAAGATATATGGACCCGATGAGAATTTTTTCGAAATGAACTTTTCGTAAGCCTAATCTCGTAAGCCTAAATCTCCTCCATGTGCAAGCTTTTTTGCTTGATTTTTTTGTTTTCTTATTTGCATTCCTCATTTTTGAAATTTGTTGATTGTCTTTGTCCTTATGACTTGCATTATGCTTTATTATTTCCTCTTTTTGTCTTAATTTCTTTGTATTTGTAGAAAATTTTGGAATAGTGTATTATGAGTTACTATATACATTCTAACTTTGGATTTAATAATTTATTTTTATATATATATATATATATATATATATATATATATATATATATATATATATATATATATATATATATATATATATATATATACTACCAAATTTCAGTTGCAAGTGAGGCTCCACAAAAAAATAATAATAATAATAATGCAATTAAAAGTTAACCGAAATTTTATTATAAAGTCTCTCATAATAATGGAAATGGAAACATGCTTTAATAGATATTTTAAATCAATAACAAAATTTAAAAATAAATAAAAAAGAACAAGATATACACATTGCAAGTTTATTGAAAAATTGTGATAAAGTGGTTCAAGTCAAGAAGTTTGACAATTTATTTCGTATTAAATTTGTAATTTTGTGATCCAATTTTTTTAGTTTGAATAAATGAAGTATGGGAAATATTTTTTAAATTCTAACTTTTTTCGCTAGAGGGGCTGTATAAAAATTCAATTTATTTCATTTTCTTGTACAAAAATATTGCACATTATTTTAATTACTATTGCATAATTACCTACCCTATTTAAAGCAGTTTTGCAACTGGAACTATAACAACAGTTCCAAAAACCAACTTCCACAAATTTATTTTATCTTTTCGTTAAATGTAACAAGGTTATTTAAGGAAATGTACTTTGTTTTAAAAGGTAAAGTGCTGCATTCATCTCCTGACGATTTTAGAATTCCTTTGCTTTATATCCATTGCTACCCCCATTGTAATTTATTCCATTATTATCTTAATTAGTTTTATTTCTTTATTTCTGTGCCATGGTTGGCCATTGAGCACGTCCATGATTATAGAATTGATCTTTTTGGGATTTTCACTTCTAATTTTCAAACTATCTCACCTCTTTGTTTACCAGTAGCAAGTTTCATTATTTCCTAATACTTCCTAAGGTTAGTTCAAAAGACTTTCAAAATAACACTTTAAATGTTCACTACTTGAATTATCAGCCTTTACATTTCATGCCAATTTTCAATGTGCGTTCTGTAGTGAATGGGGCATTGTATATGTAATTTGTCAGTTTAAATTAAAAATTAAAAAAATTATTATAATTAGTATATCACCTCACAGGTTTCCATGTTTATTTATTTTAAATTTCATCATTTAGAATAAGTCGTATAAAAGAAATTCAAAAATGCTATATTCACTTTCTACTAGATCATTTATCATCCTTACGCATTTTATACCTCATCCTCACTCTGTGACTTTGAATGTCAGGTAATGAAAGATCAAATATATTCATTAAATTATATTTATGTGCTGGAATCTCAGTTTCATATTTAAATATGAGTCTCTAAGCTCTCAGAAATTAATTAAATGTAATCAATTTAATTTTTTATAATTAACATAGTACTATCAATATTAGATCATTACACATTACTAAGAATAACCACCATCAATTCTTGTAGCTTTCATTATAAATTTCTATTGAAAATTACTTAGTTTTATTCCATTTAATATGTTTGGTATTTTTGGTTCGTTTGATTGGACAGGCAGGACACAGTATTGAATATAGCAATTGAGAGTTAAAATTAATAAATCAGTAATATATTTATCCATTTTGCAATTACCAAACTGTAAATTTGGCCCTGTTTTGGGAAATTGTAAAATTTTATTCTGATGTTCATGACATTTTGTTTTAGTAGTATTTATTTATCGAGTTTTAAACTTTTTTCTTATATACCTCTGAACAAAATATTTCTTTGAGGTATAATCTTGATTTTTACCTTGGTAAGTATCGATAAAAAATTTTATAAGGGAATAAGCGTACGTAATGTTTTTGTTTACAAACGTAAAGTAATATTTTTGTTTTATTAGAACTGAATATTTTCAATAAAATTGCAAATATTGAAGATTTTCTTTTTCCCTAAATTCCTCTGTTTAGCTCTTGTTTCTGTAACCTTAGGTTTTAATTTTATTGTAGTGTAAGAATATATGTCACTCATTATTCTAACTACAACTTCAACACACCAGCATTAAACTTTAACACTCAGATGTTTTATTTCTAGGGGTACAGATTTTTTTTTAATTATAACCATATTCCAATAAAGAGGATGATAAAAGAAACCGACATACCGGAAACAATTGCGAAAGTTAATGATAGTTTGAATATCCACACATTTAAAGACAAAAATTGGAAATTGGCTATTCGCTTTGAGCATTTATCAAGCCCAATTTCAAGGCGAATAGCCAGCTATTGGCGATTTCTGGGAATAATCAATATATATTCATATAAAGCAATATATATTTATGTTCTATTGGGTGATCGCCAAATCAGATCTCAATTCAAAAGTGAAAGACACTTGAATACAATAAGCATTCGATTATATATCGATAACTGAATTCGATACAATTTCATTTACAATCAAAATGAAAAAGAATCTCAAAAATAATTAACTTAAATTCAAATTCTAATTAAAATAAAGATTCTAATTAAATTAAAGATTCTAATTCAAATTAACTTAAATTCTAATTTATTTAAATCCTAATTAATATAATTCTTGCTAATTACAAGAAGATAAAGAAAAAGTCACATAACCTTAATTTCCCATACATAGTCCTTATTCCAAAATTTCACAAAAATCCTACCACTTTTTGGTGTGCTACTTATGAACACATATTCTAATAATGCTAATATGCTCCTTCTAAATTCCCTCAATGTTTTGAATAAGCAGATTGCTTTAAATGATAAGTTAATTATAAATAATAGCCATGAATTAGTTAATTGCCTTAGTAAACTGAATATAAAAGCACTACAAACTTTTGACTTTAAAGATTTATTCAACAACATTGACTTAAAAGATTTGTTTGATGCTATATGTATTCTTTTTAAAAAATCTAATAAAACCGTTATAATTAATGTATTCAAAAGCAATCTAAGTTTGGTGATTTAAATAATTGTTTATCACAATTTGGAAAGATGTATCATCAGACCACAGGTCTTCCCCAGGGAGCTGCTTCTTCAAGTCGCCTAGCTAATCTTTATATACATTTTTATGAAAGAAACTTTTGAATTTCATCATTTAAAACTTTCAGATATATAGATGATATATTAGTGATATATATTATATACATATATATATCCTTGCACAAAATAGAAACTAAAAATATAGTTCGAGTAATTCTTTAACATGTTCTTGCATTTATATAAAATGCAGTTATTTTAACTGTTAATTTGAAAATATATCAAAACATAACATTTTAGAGAGGCTGTTTACTTCACTGGCACTTTAATTCAAATTACTAATTGCCTTGCTTTTAATGTTAATACAAAAGGTAAAATTTAAGATGCAAAAATTTAAGCTATAACAAACAAATTTACGCACATATATTCTTTCCTCTAACTTGGTTTTGAAGGAGGCTTTTATAATTGCGATTTTAGATTTATTTTTAACAATTGCTAACTATGACAAGTTAATATAATTTCAACGGCTTTGTGATTTTGCTTCTGTTGCAGTCGCCTGTCAAAATGCCCAAGGGTGGCCGGCGATATAAATTCACCACTTTCTAACTTTGCAATCATTTATACATGCTAATGATTATTAATAAGCACGTATATTAAAAAAAAAACTAATTTTATGCAGACGTTTTCTATACTTTCAACTTCGAATGGGACGTTTCTATGCACATTAATTAGCATTTGAGGAGACAGTTACTCTTAAGAAGAAATTATTGTTCCACTATTTTTTTAAGTAGAAGAATTCAGAACATTGAAGGTTGTAGAACTCTCTACATCTTATTTATATTTTTTTCTTGATAAATCACCCTTCTCTGATTTATGTACCTCACATTTTGAAATCGTAGTGGTAAGCAAGTATTTGCCTTATTTATGAATGCATATTTTATGCATCGCCATTCTTGATTTCGTCGTTACTGCACGTTTAACAAGGATATGTTAAAGCCTACAAAACTGCCATCGACAGAAAGCACACCTTAAGGGAAATGGAGCTTTACATTTTTAGCGAGTGTTTTGGGGATAACTTACCATCACTCGTTACCTTTAATGTATATGATTCTTTTTCTTTTGAACTCATATTCGTTCCTTGCTTTTATAGTCTTTATCATTACATTTGGGCTTGCGGCTGCTTCAGTTTTTATCCCTTCCTATCAGTTTTCTGGAGTTTCAAAGAAAACTGAGGCAATATGTAATTCGAAAGAGAATTTGCAAGATTGCAGTTGTTAAAATATATGCAAAAATACACATAAAATGCATAATACACATTCAAGATATATTTCACTACGCACTTTTTGGCTAATAGACTAAATACAATTTCTTATAGTCTACATTATAAAATATTTTAAATTTTGATTTGGACACTTTTCAATTTTTGAGTATTGGTTTGAATGTAAATTAAATGGAAAGGTATTATGTAAGTAACCTAAATAAAAGGTTTCACTTTTAATTTTTTTAGAAATTTAATTTGAATAGTATTTATATATATATTTATATAAAACGAAAAATGCATTTCCATTGTCCGATATATCTTATGAATGATCCATTTCTGTCCACATCCCTATAAATGAACCAATTGTTCACGTTCTTATAAATGAACACATTTCGATATTCTGAGAAAGCAGAAATTACAGTTGTCTTATGACTAGGTATCACTGGAATTAATAGGCATGTTGTTACCAAATAAAAATAACACATCAAAGCTTGATCCTTTTGAGAGATATCACGATTTTTATGGTGAAAATAAAATTTCTAATATCTCATAGAAAGGATCGTGATAACTTAAAAAAATTTTCAATTTATTTCTGATGAAAAGTACTTATAAAGCTGTACAGTACGTATGCAAATTTGTTGGAGCTGGGATGACGTCAGACAACCAATTAAAATGTTTGCTCGGTTATTACTTGAGGGATATATCTACAAGGATGGCAGGATGGCAATAGACAATACGTGAAAGATGTACTTATGTGTGGCACCTATGGAGTAAAATTGTGAGATTATAGACAGAATAAAAAATGTTGTCTGAATTGTGTCATAATTGTATAACTCCAACAAAGCGAATCACTATCCTCCCTGGTGATGAGGATAGAATTCATATTTTTCAAAAAGCTCTTTCTCAAGAAAACGTAAGGTAGCCAACTTGAAGTAAAATCTTTCTTCAAGTTTTTCTGGCCGCACTGGTGGAAAATTTTGCCAGCCATAACGACAAAAAATGCGGGAGCGTAGAACTCCTGCGTTGGAACCTTGTAATGATGGATTTAAAGACTGATCTACCTACAAAGATCATGAATCACCTCGCGCAAAGGAGTACCTGGATGCATGGCTTGAGATATATTTCAAAACCACTGATACAAAATTTCAAAGCTGTATTTTACTTAACGGAAGCCTATTCCTTAACTTCATGTTTGAAGGTGAATACAAAGGTTACATAAGATGGAAATTCTAGAACCAGTTTTGACTAGTCAGGGGCTACGCAGGAGCTACTCCTAAGATGACAATCCTACAGCTCGATAGATCTCTGCGTATATGTTGAGATTCCAAAGTAACTATAAATTCTGTTCTAGATGATAATTATTATCCAATGCCACGGATAGAAGATATATTTTCACAATTTTCAGTAGGAAAAGTTTTAAATAAAACTGATTTACTCCAGCCTTACGTATTTACATTTGGAAATAGATGAACACGATCAAGAATTGGTAACTTTTAATACAACTATTAAAGGGCTATTTTAGGTGTAAAATATTATGGTTAGAAATTAAAATTGCTCCAAGTATTTGGCAGAGAACAATGGAGGACATTCTCGACAAATTCCTGGAGTAAATGTTTATTTGGATGATATTTTGATTTCAGGTGCTACAACCGCTATTCATAATGGACTATTTCATAAAGTGTTAAAAAGACTGCACAAAATAGCTTCAAATAAAGTTTTGATAACATATAGCCCATAATTATCATTTATCAGTGTTGATAATGCTTCATTTTATGGACTTGGATCGGCCCTGTTTTATAGTTTACCATATGGAACAGATAAACCCATTGCTTCACAAACTAAAAAAAAATATAGTAAAATTGTTAGGAAGCACTAGCAATAGTTCGGGAAATATTCATCTTTGCCGTCGATTTACGTTAATCGCCGATTACAAACCACTAGTGCAAATGTTTGATCCAACACACGATTTACCAGTTCTAAAGTGCAACCATACTTCTTCATTATGAAATATTTTTAAATAGATTTGATTATGATATCAAATATAAAGAAACCGCTTAAACATGGTAATACAGATACAGTATTTAGCCTCCCATTAAGATATAAGGAATTAACAAATTGTAATTTCATAGTTGTTATTGAAATTACCCAGTCATGCCAATAATTATTAGCAATTTAGTAAACGCTACTGAAATTGATCCTGATTTATAAAGTCTGTATTCTCGCTTGTTAATGGGGAAAGCATAAGAGGTTTAAATGTACCTGTGAAGGATGGGTAATATAGAGTACAAGATGGAATTATTTTTCCCGAACACACAGCAGTTATCCCAAAAATATGTAGAAATAATATCTTAAAAGGATTACACCGAGGAATTTTAGAATTGTTAAAATGAAGGCATTAGCGTAATTGTATTTCTGGTGACCGGGGGTTGACAAAGATATAGAAAATTTAGCAAAATATTCCGTAGGATCTAATAGTTATGCTAAAATGTGTAAACCAATTGCACAACCCTGAGAATGACCAACTAGACTTTGGGAACGAATCGATGTAGTGTAGACTTTATTGGCCCGTTCTTGGGCAAAATGTTTTTGATTGTAGTAGATGCTCATTCAAAATGGCCAGAGGTGTTTCCCATGAAACGCATTACGAGTGATAGGACCATAAAAATACTTCGCTCACTGTTTTGTAGATGTGAATTGCCTAACACGTTCGTTCGTCTCTGATAACGGATCTTCATTTGTTTCTCGTGAATTTCAAACATTTTAAAAATTAAATGGTATATACTATAATGGTATAATTAAATATGTTAGAGCATCTCTTTTTCATCCTAGCTCAAATGGACAGGCGGAAAGAGTTATGCAAACGTTTAAATATGCCAGAAGATTCTCTAAAATAGAAGATTGTACTTTAAACTACAAATTACAATCAGTCTCATGCAATACAGGAAAATGCATCAATCCAGCAATCTCCGTCCTGGTTCTCACCCTGGTTTCCGTCTGTTGTTTCTTAAACTAGAAATCTGTATCAGCTTGCATTTAATTAAACCTGAATCCATTTCACAAAAAAGGTTAGAATTTCTAAAAAATGGGATATTAAAGAATATTTCCTAGTTCAAAATGTTGCGATACGTGAATACTGATTATTATGGACATAAGGATGTAAATTTGAAAATTTATTGATCGAGAGAGTAAATTTAATTACAAAATTTCTATAGGGAAGGAAGTGCATATGTGGCGATTTAATCAGATGAGAAAGATCGGGAAGTATATTTCCTTGCCTCAACCCAAATTAAACCCAGAGATATCAATTAATCATTAGGTGGATAAACCTTTTCCGGTACCAGAGGTAGATAAAACTCATCCGTTACCAGAAGTGAATAGATCATCTGTACTGTCAAGTGAAGAGGCCGAGACAAATGAAAATGGTAAGACTTCAAAATGAACAGAGGACCTGCCGTGGAACTGCACTGGAGTACCCGAGTCATTAAACAGCCTGATAGGTTGACATTGAGGATATACTTCTTTCAAGGAAGAAAGGAAACTGTAAGGTATGTATACAAATTTGGAGGAACTGAGCTGACGTCAGATACCAAATAAAAAGGCTTGTTCTGTTATCACTAAAGAGAGCTACAAGGATGTCACTTAGAAGCTACTTGAAAGATGTATCTGTGAGGTACTTATGTTGTAAAATTGTAATATTACAGCTGGAATAAAACTTTTAGTCCGAATTGTGTCATAATTGCATAACTCCAACAAAACGAACACTTTAAAAACACCCGCGCTTCTTTGATAATAATGATCTTATTATCTATTTCATTGTCACAAATATGCAATATCTAAGAATGGTGCGTGTTAACACTCTATGAATAATGCCTTACATTTTAAATGATAAAATTACATCGAAACCACTTTAATAAAAGATTTAACAAATATGCTTATTACGTATTTTCCCTTTTCGAAAGGGTGCTCGAAAAAGGGATGTTCTTCCCTTTCTCAAAACCTCTCTTAAAATCAAAAGGTTTTTGACAAATACCAATTGAAAAAATAATGTCTACTCATTAGATTTATTTGAAAAAATCGCCTAAAGGCAAATATTTAAAAAAAATAGCTAGTTTGTATTGAAGGATGTTCAAACCGTACAATTCGATCCGAGATTCAAATTTTTGACCCCATAATACTTTTATATATACTATGTATTTCAGACAAATATAAATTTCTTAGCAATAAAAGTATTTCGTAATAACAATACGCATGTAACAGAATAAAAGCATAAATGCTGATAACATGTATCAACCGTTTACAAAGGCACAAACGAACTATTTGCTTTAAATTTCTTCTTGGTGAAAGAATTTGTTTTGCTTTTCCCCTTATTGTTATTTTTTGGGGTGTTCGTTCTTTGTCAAACATTATCAATGTCTTCAGTATTATGAATTATGTACTTTTATTAATTTAATACGAAACACATCTTTCATGCGTTCGCCGAGTTTTGCATGTAGTTCAATTTTTGATAAGCGAGTTTTGTTTTCGTTCAAAGCTATCTCCAAAGAAATGTAAAATCGTTTTATTTTTCATTCAGCAACGAGTGATTTTATTTCGTTATTCTAATGTTGCTAGTGATTGGCAGCGTTCAATTTCAGTCAAATTCCTCAAATAACTTTTACTTTCCCTACACACATAGTGATGTTTAGGAAAAGTATTGTGACTGGGTGGAAAATTCAAATTCGAGTTTTTGACGGAAGAGCACGTTCAAGCGTAGCCGAACTCGAATGGACCTTTTCTGAAGTGACGTTTGTCTACGTGTGTTTAAATGTTACTGCGCGTGTCTGTGAGTGGATGCGCTTCGCGAGTGGATGCGCTTTGGATGCGCTTCGAACGTAATTTAGTACGATTATTAAGATCCGTGAATACTGGAATTCTATTGATTTTACAGTTATGCGTTGGAAACATCATACTTCCCTTTGTAATCAAACAAAGTATAAAAGAAAGATCACAAAAGTCAGACGAAATGTTTAAATAGGCTTTTCGTTTAAGCTTAAATTGCATAGTGTGTGTTTTATGTCTCAAATATTACATGCAACATAACATGAAGTCAGCTATTTACAATAATAAAGCACCGCATCATAAACATTCTGCAAAATTTTATTTTTGTCTTCTTTCGTTTTTTACATTTAGCGAATTTTACTGTGGATTGTGCCTTCTTTCCTTGATTTTGAGCCTTGTCCTTGCTAAAATATCTCTCCTTTAACCTTTTCATATTAATCTATCATTTTTATACATTAGACTTTTTATACAGGGTGTTTCAAAAGTGTTTCGCAACTAAATATCTCTAAAACAATTGGTCATAGATCCATGTGTGTGGTTCCATTTTAAAATGCTTACATTAAAGTAGACTGCAAATTTTGATCATGTGACACCTTTTAGTAAAAAAAAGTACAAAATATTACTTTTTATACCGGCCCTCTAGAAAAAAAACATGTTTTTTCAATTATAAAAATAGTTTCCACAGCCTAATTAGCTAAACACAGAAAGTCCTATTGTCATACAATTAAAATTTCCCCAGATATTAAAAGTTAAAGTTTTCGAGCGATAATTGGGGACCGTGTAAAATTGTAAGTACGAATAAGATACGTACAAATGCAGGTTTTTGAATGGAAATTTTATTTAACGAAATTCAATTTTTGTACTACCTCTGAAATCTATATTTTTACCATTTTTATGAACGAGTCAAAAGTCAAAGTGGTTTAAGATTTATAACTTTGACAATGGTTGTCCAGCCAATTTTGCTTATTAGAGAACGGGGTTTTATTTATAAAGATCTTTAAATGAGTAAGGAACAGTCTGCTAATTTTAACGTCCTTTGAAGAGTCGTATAAAAAGTTGTACAATTTTATACATTTTACTAAAACGTGTCACATGACGAAAACTGCCACAGTCTGGAAGTCTATCTTATTTGAAGCATTTCTTAAAATGGAACTATGGGTCTTAGATCACATGACGAAAACTGCCGTCATGTGATCTCAGATCGTCGTGTCAACTGTCGTCATGTGATCTCTTTCGTCATGTGATGTGTCACATGACGAAAACTGCCCCAGTCTGGAAGTCTATCTTATTTGAAACATTTCTTAAAATGGAACTATGGGTCTGAGATCACATGATGAAAACTGCCGTCATGTGATCTCAGATCGTCGTGTCAACTATCGTCATGTGATCTCTTTCGTCATGTGACGTGTCACATGACGAAAACTGCCACAGTCTGGAAGTCTATCTTATTTGAAGCATTTCTTAAAATGGAACTATGGGTCTGCGATCAAGACATATTTTGTGCTATATTTTTGAAACACCCTCTGCATCGTTAAATAAATTAACACTTTCAGAATATTTTTATACAATACGCTTCTTTTTCCACTTTATTTGAGATTCTGGCATTTAATTGGGAAAAACATTCGGTCGACTAAATATTGTCACGCTGGGAATACGTTGAATCCATCTGGATCCAATCGGCAGCAGATCTGGATAAACGAAAATAGAGATAATCCGCAAAGCTAAGTTGAAATCCATATATTGAAAAGTAAATATCAATACACAGATTTACAGAAATAATTTTGTACCTCCTACACGTATTAAAAGGGTGTCAAGTGTATAAACAATACTTTTTCTACGCCCAAAAGATAATGTAAATATTGCATGTACCGGATTTAAAGTCAAGCAAACGTGGACTTGTGGATAAAATTATTTTAGTAAAATCGCATGATTCAGTGGATTCTTTTTAAAAAAGTGTTAAAGGAAAGGCGTAGATATAACAGTTTTACTTTCCCTATATACATAGTGTAATGTATAGGGAAAGTATTGTGACGGAGCCGAAAATTCGAATTAGAGTTTTCGAGGGAAGAGCGCGTTTCAAGCATCCTTGAAAATTGAATGTTTTTGAGAAGTCTGCTTATGTGTATGTATGTGTGCGTGTGTGTATGCAAGCGATATTTCTCGAACGAATAAAGCATTTCAAATGAAAATTGGTACAAATATTACAGTTGGTGAATTCTGTAAGCCTATTGATTTTAAACGCAATCGCATGCTCAGGAAGAACACAAAAAATCAAATGAATTTTTAAAAACTTCATTAAAAAATCAGAACCTTTAATAATATTACTTACATGATAATTTCTTATGCAATTTTTCATTGGAAAACAAATGACACAAACTTTAGAAGGCTATCATAAACAGTTCTCAAGCTATTATCTTAATACACGGTTTCTAATAAATTTATCAAAAATATTACATAAAATAAAATGGATTAACTATTGTGAAATATGCTCACATTCCATGCAATATTATACAACAAATTAGTTAACATCATTCTTGAGGATCTAGTTCGTTCCATTCACGCGATCAAATGCCTATATAATAGTTTTGTAATTTTACCACCAATAATTCGCCAATAGTAATTTATATATAAAAAAGCTCTTCTCTTTGTCCGTGTATAATGCTTGGCTATAAATTTAGCAAGCTTGGGGACTCATTTAGCGAAATAATTCCAACTTGACGATATGTCGCCCAGATAGATTGACGAAACTATAGTCGAAATTGCAAAACTAATGCTGGATTAACGGAAATAATGCTAAATTCATGAATTAATTATCAAAATATTTTAATTTGTGGACTCTAATGCTTATTACGGATGCTATCAGTATTGATAATTGTCAATTTAGAGTTTCGCGAAATATAAGGTAATTGGGTACTAAGGTAATAGTTTTGCATGTTGCCAACCGGAAAAGCTCCAAATGTACAGTTCAACTTTCAAAACATTGTGCTGTGGATATTATGCACCGTTTTTTCAATGGGAAAGAAGCAAATTAATTGCATTATACAGAGAAAGTCATGTACTGCTTGCTCACTTAAGATTTTTTTAATTAAATTGTGCTACTCTAGATATAAAAAAATGTACAGTATTCGAAAGTTTACACATTTTCTTAACTAAAGAAATTTGTCATTTATGTCTATATTACTCATTATGTTGTATTAATGCTTGCGTTTACATTTTAAAAAGTATTAACGTGTGTCTCATCCCTGAGACTCATGTGAACACTTGTGAACAAAAGGCTATATAGTATACAAAGTTACATGCTTATTTGCACTTGAAATGGACTATGCATCCTTTGTACCATACATGTTGGTAACCGTATACATTAAAAATAAAATATTGAACATGTTCCTTAACAAAAATTGTATAAAATATCTGATGTATAGGTTTACAAAATATATATATAGGCAAAAAAAAGTACAACCCACAAGTCCAGCTTATTAAGTAAGTCTATTGTACGTATATTGCGAATAATTTATAGTAATTAAAATTCATTCATGGCTTTTACAGCATAGTTATTTACCTAAAGTTTAATGTGAAAACCAAGAATGAACTTCATGGCATAAATGGGGTAGAGAGGAGGTATTCACATATTGCAATCACAACTGCCCAGTAAAAATGCTTAGACAGTTAAAATCAACAACTTAAAAGCAGATTATATTTTCTAATTTGTCTTTAAAAACAGCTTAATGTCCATCCAATTTGATTATTGTGAAATTAGCAAAATGAAAATACTTAAGCCTAATTATTTATTTACCAAATGAAAAGATGAAATTTTACAGAACTTCACTTAAAATTAAAACTGGCACGTTAAATAAAAACAATGCAGCGCACGATTCAAAAAGTTTACTCAAATATTTAGGCATTTGGTGTTATCTAATGAGATTTTTAAGAAATGTTTACTGTAAAATGTTTCGAAAAAAAAAACTGTCTTTGAACATTCACATGTTCTCCGTCTTGATATCTGATCCCTTTTTCCCTATAGATAAAGTGATAGGCATAACAAGAATCGTGGACAAAAATGTGGGAGTAGGAGGAGTTTGCAACTCTGAATTTCATTTTCCATTATAAACCTCAAGTAAAACAAATTTAATTTTGGCACCAATGGTAAGTGTTACGATTCCCAAAACTCCCTATACCCTACTTAAACTTATGACTATAATTACCACTTTTACTTTTCAAAGTTCAAAACTTCACTTTTTTAAAAGAAAATTAAATTGAAATATTATTATATTTTATTTTATTTTAAATTAAATTTCACAGAACAGGTAAAATAAAATTCCCAATTTTACTGGCACACAGATAAATACAAAATATATAAAATAACTCAATAAAAGACACAAAATATACTCAAATAAAAATAAAAATACAAAGCACCACAACCATCAAACAGAAACAGACAAAAGTATGAACTTTTATGGAATAAAGAAATATATCTAGATACACACAATCGCTTAAAATTGACACGAAAAACTATCCAGATCATTACAACAAAAATTAAATAATTTTCAAAATTTATTAACTTCAATTCAGTTTATGTTCCAAAATTTATTTCAATAGATATGCATATTTTGGACATTTTTTGAACATCAACCGGCTTTATCATGCTATATGGATCTAAAGAATATATCAAAAACCAATTCATATTCGAGAAAATCCAAAATATTTTCATATGTTGGTTTAATGGTCGGTTAATAAGTTGGTTTTCCTAATGGCTATGTGTTTATACCTACCAAATTTCTAAAAGTTTGTCAAGTGGTTATTTTTTCTCTAAAAGTAGTATTCGGACTTCAATTTTGGACACTAATGTATTTACGGATGAAGAAAATCATTAAAATCTGATGAAAATTAGATTTGATTGGATTAAAAGTATTCTTTAAAAAAGACATTAATCGTAAAATCAGGAAGTAACTGCTGTTTGTGAACGCCCAACTTCTTTGAACTTCTTTGATACCTAATTTGGTACCTAATACATAGTTTTGATTCTCCTTCTCATCTAATTTTCTTACGTCTGCTATCAATGGTATCTAATATTTTGAATAATCACGCTTTTAAAGATTGAATGTCAATTCGACCTCTGAAGGGTCATTTTGTCATTACATTTTTCAATTAATCAATAGTAATTTCATTCTGATATACAATTAGTTCATTTTGTCATTCAAAAGTCATTTTATTTTGGTTTTCAATTATTCTGTTATTTAAAAGTAATTTCTTTTCTCTGTCTGAAAGAGTGTCGTTTCTCTGCCAGAATTTTATTTTGCAATTATATATAAAATCCCGTTCATAAAATTTTATTAAGTACAATAGTCAATTTTTCTATCAATTTATCCTCACTTCATCTTAATTTTCAATGGTATATGACTTACTAGTAATTTTATTCTTTTACCAAAGTTCAATTTCACGATAAAGTAAGATCGTTCATGAGAGTAATTTACACCAATTGTTCATCAAGATGGAGCTAACGAATTTAGAATAAAAATTTACTTAGATTCTACAGGAAGAAAATTGAAAATTTATAAACTAGGCAACATTATATTGTTATCCGCCCCATTTCATTGCATTCGAGTACAATGAACAACTAACTCTGTATGTGCAAAGTTGAAAGCTTCTTTGTTGAACACCCTTGCTCTGCAAGAAAAAAAAAGGAAAAAGAATGAAAGGAGGGGAAAAAAACCCACAACCCACCACGCATCTGATAACTTGAGGCCTTCCTGATACATTACAGTAGGACTCGGATGCTGAGTGATGTTAAATAATTGGTAAAGAGACTGCTGTTTTATTGTCCCATTAAATTCAGGCAAGTCGCACTCACACGGTTTTTTATAACGTGGATAATCTTTTTAATTGCCAGTTGCCTGGTGATACGAGTGACATAAATTAGGCAGTTTCTTGGCGAGGAAGGTGTTTTTTATTTCTCTAGAAAAAATATAAACGAAATATTTAAGTGCTAATGTCATTTATGAGCATATGTGCCACACTGTTAATATCGTTTGTGTTAGTACCGTCTCATATTGATTTTATGTTGAGAACATGTTTTTGATAAGAACATGAAAGAAGTTGATTGCATATTAAATATTTTTCTAATTACGAAGTTATGAATTAATGATGTGTTGATTATTCTATAAATATAGCTTTTAAACTGCTATTTACAACAACATTTCATATAACACACAAGTCGTGAGACTCTTTTCATATAACATTTCATATAACACACAAGCTCTTTTTAGGCGGTATTGATATGTTGCATGCATTAGGTTCATACTGATTTTTAAATGCAATAAAATGGGAGCAGCTAATACCTTATAACGCCCTCTATTAATGTTACATATTTGGCAGTATGGCAACATATGTTTATTAGTGTTTCACTATTCATCCTTTTTTATTTTTCCTTCAATACATAGCATATGTCAAAGGCATTAAATGAAAATTTTCCACCCATCGACTTACAGACACTAATACATATACATCCTTAAAAAATATGGATTTGTGTTCACGAATGATAAGAAGGTAAATTTATCAAAATACTGTATTTGAATTTGTACTTCACATCAGTATGATTTCTCTTTAAATATATATTTTTTGTAGAAATAATAAAAATATTTTAGCTAAGCAAACAAATATTAGTAAATGTGTATTTCAACATAGGTACCTTCAGAAAGAGTATGGTATGAAACATTGATTACAGTATAGAACAATTCATACAAAATCACTTAAAGCCAAATTACATAAAAACAATAAAACTCAATGCAACAAGTATACATAAGATCATGAGCCAGTCATCATTTAAACATAGTACCAATTCCAAAGTATCAAAACAAAAGTCTTAAGACAGGCAAAATTTTTGTAAATCGCAATAGAAAACCAACTCAACAGACAGTTTATTACAAACTAATAACAAACAGTTTATTACAAACTAATAACAGACAATTTATTACAAACTAATAAAGAGCCAATCCAACAGTTTATGAGAAATACACAAAGAAAAGACACAACTTCAATATAAAAAAATCTGATGTGAGCAGCTTATGACTTTCCCTGCATAGTGTAATGAATTTTCTTCTTTCATATGGAAAAAATCTGATGTGGGCAACACATGGCTTTCCTTATATAATGCAATGAATTTACTACTTTTACAGTTAAAAAAATGTTATTCTTATAGTAGACTAGCAGCATACCCGTTCTTCGTACGGAGTATATAATATAAAAAATCTGATGTGGGCAACACATGACTTTCCTTATATAATGTAATGAATTTACTACTTTTACAGTAAAAAAATAGGATTTTCTTGTAGTAGATACTAATATTCTTTCCAAGATATTAAATTTTCGACAATTAGTCGTCATTTTCATCGATTTAGCGTCATTTTTATCCATTTGGCGAGATTTTCGTTAATTTGGCAACATTTCAAAAAAGTCGCCAAGTTGGCGACATTCCGCCAAATTCGTCGCCAAAATCTCGCCAAGCGTTATGCACTAAGAAATAAGTTTTTCTTAAAGCAGATAAATGACTATTGGCGTTCAAATACAAAAGTATTATTCAAAGTATCTTTTTTCAAGAATGGAACGAGCTAGATCCACGAGAAGGATGTCACTCAATTTATCGCATGGTATTACATATGAAAAGTAAACATGTTTCTCAATAGGAAATATTTTTCTTTTTATTTTATATGACTTTTTGATAATTTTTTTTAAAAATGTACAATATCTCGAGAACGGTTCACGTTAGCGTTCTAAAATTCATGTCAATCGTTTTCTAATGAAAAATTACATAAGAAATGTCTATTTGCGTAACTTTATTAGTGGTTTTAATTTTTTGACGATTTTTTCAAAATTTCATTCGAAAATTTAGGTGGGTTCTGAACATTCGATTGCGTATAAAAACAATAGGCTTCCAGTGTTTACGGATTGTGATTTTTGTACCAAATTTGGTTCGAATCGGTCTATTCGTTCGTCAGTTATCGTCTCCACAGACTCACTGACACACACACATACACACATACTTTCACACACACACACACACACACACACACACAGACATCACTTCAAAAATGTTTGATTCGTGATCAGGGATGCTTGAAACGTGCTCTCCCGTCGAAAACTCGAATTCGAATTTTCGACCCCGTCACAATACTTTCCTTATACATTATGTATATAAGGAAAGTAATAAACTTAAAATTCACAATCATGTGCAAATTCCTATAGTATACTAAATGACATGTTTAATCAAAATATTCTGTTAAAATATTTAATACAATGCTCCTAAAAAGAAACCTAAGGATCTCTGTTCTCACTATACAAAATTATCTTCACGGGTAGATCTGAAGAATAAAATATCCTGGCCTTTTTTGTAAGCAAATTTATAAAAAGTATGGAATTGAATCAATATATGCAAAATAATAGCGTATTGTATGGGACCCGTACTACTTATATACGCGTATATTAGAAGATATAACCTGTATTAGTAGATTACATATATAAATTGAAAATATCAATAAATCCGTAATCTTTAAACCAGTAGGCAGTAATTAATTCCAATATGTGTCCAAATGAACGTGCTAAAATTATATGGGAAGATAAACCCGTACTACTTATAATGTCATAGATTAGAAGATATGTCCTAGTGTTAGTAAAAGATTACCCGTATTATAATATTTAGTTTGAAAAATGTTTGCCAATATATAACAGATTACTTAATAAATTAAAAATATCAATAATCCCCGTGATCTTCATACCGGAAGACTTGATTCCAATATATGCCAATATACATGTACTACTTATATTCTCTTACATTAGAAGATATACCCGTGCATTTGTAAAAGATTACTCGTACAACGTACAATATATGAGTTTCAACAATTTTTGCCGCAATAAAACAATGCCTTAAGAAATGGAAAATATCAATAATCTCTGAATCAATAATCCCCGAAAACATCAATAATAATAATATTTAAACATAAAGATCGTAATTGATATTATGCAGTCAAAAATACGATGGCAATGAAATTTATTTTATATCCATATCTTCATCATTAAAATCGGAAAAGATTTAATAAAAATCTTCTTCCTCATAGACACATTAAATTTAAATCCGTTGTTAAGCGACATGTTATGATTTGCTTCAAATAAATTGGTGGTCAAAATATCGTCTGAATATCTCTAATGAAGGTTTAGCGAAAAATCGCCAAATTTATCGCCAAGTGGGACTGTAGAACTGACAGTCCCACTTGGCGATAAATTGACGGACCATCATCAAAATATTATCCCCTAAAAAAACACAATTTCGTTTATTTAGGGCAATTTATCAATTTCAAAATATTTTTATGGATTTATAAATATTTTTATCAATTTGGTGACATTTTAAAAAATCGCCAAATTTATCGCCAAGTGGGACTGTAGAACTGACAGTCCCACTTGGCGATAAATTGACGAACCATCATCAAAATATTATCCCCTAAAAAAACAAAATTTCGTTTATTTAGGGCAATTTATCAATTTCAAAATATTTTTATGGATTTATAAATATTTTTATCAATTTGGTGACATTTTAAAAATTCGCTAAATGGGTTACTAAGTAGGGCGGTTGGACTGACAGACAAATGCTAACGAAACACCATTTCAGTACTTTCTTTTAACAAAACAAAATAAAATTCATTGATTTACGTCGTTTTTATCAATTTGAGGACATTTCAATCAATTTGGCAACTTTTAAGAAATTTGCCAAGTTAGCGATATCCAGCCAAATTCGTAGCTCTAAATTCGCAGATCTGAATAAAATATCGGGATCCAGTTTGTATATACTAAATGAAAACACTAAAATATTATTAGAAGATACCCATTCTACTCTTTTTCTCTTTAAACAATTGGATAAATGAATTTATTGGATAAACAGAATATAAGTTTATTAGCTGAACACAATATATAAGCTTTAAACCTCTTTGCTAAAATACATGAAAGTGGTGTATGCTGTTCGCAATTAATATAATTAAAAAAAAATCAAACCGTTCATTTATAAGATATATTTTAATATCCATTTATTTATTATTCAAATCGAAAAAATAATAATAATCATTAACAAACACATTTAATTCCATTCCTTTGTCGAGCAACATGATATAAGATAGAATCTTCCTCATAAAATGCGAAATTAAATAACCATTTTCATTTCTTTATACTTCTAATCGTTGAGTAAAAGCTTGTGAAATATAAAACATGGAGGTAGATTTTTCCATTTAAATTCATGTTTCAAACAATTCATGCTTTCAGAAAGTGACTATTTAATGCAAAAATCCTAGCATCAAACTCAAAAATAAAGTTTTAATTCCCTTTGACGTTTTAAACAAACGATTTTTATCCTTTCTGTTTGGCTAAACCACGGAGTTGGAGAGTAGATCTCCTATACAAAAAGTTCCGTTTTTCATTTATATCTCGACAACCCCTGGTCTTAGAAACTCGAAACTTGGGCAAAATTTATGGGGGGCTATTTCAAGGCCACCCACAAAATTTCATTAAATTCGGTTCAGCCGTTCTCTCGTGATGATGAGACAAACGAAAGTTTCGTTTTTTACTAATATCTCGAGAACCACTGGTCGTAGAAATTCCAACCATAGACTAAATTTTAAGTGGGGCTATTTCTAGGCTACCCACAAAATTTCATCGAATTCGGTTCAGCCGTTCTCCCGTGATGATGGGACAAACAGACAGACAGACAGACAGACAGACAGACAGACAGACAGACAGACAGACAGATTTTCATTTTTATTTATATAGATATTTATATTCTTTCCAAGATATTGAATTTTCTTCAATTAGTCGTCATTTTCATTGATTTAGTGTCATTTTTATCCATTTGATGAAATTTTTGTCAATTTGGCAACAATTGAAAATGTCGCCAAGTTGGCGACATTCCTCCAAATTCGTCGCCAAAATCTCGCCAAGCGTTATGGACGGAGAAATAAGTTATTCTTACAGCAGATAAAAGACTATTGGAATTCAAATACAAAAGTATTACTCAAAGTATCTTTTTTCCTGAATGGAACGAGCTAGTTCCACGAGAATGATGTCATCAAATTTATCGCATGGTATTACATATGAAAAGTGAGCATGTTTCTCAATAGGAATTTTTTTTTATATGACTTTTTGATAATTTTTTTTTTAAATGTGCAATATCTCAAGAACGGTTCACGTTAGCGTTCTAAAATTTATGTCAATCGTTTTCTAATGAACAATTACATAAGAAATGTCTATTTGCGTAACTTTATTAGCAGTTTTGATTTTTTGACGATTTTTTCAAAATTTCACTCGAAAATTTAAGGGGGTTCTGGACATTCGATTGCGTATAAAAACACTTCCGGTGTTTACGGATTGTGATTTTTGTACCAAATTTCGTTCGAATCGGTTCATTCGTTCGTCAGTTATTGTCTCTACAGAATAACTGACACACACACACACACACACACACACACACACACACAGACATCACTTCAAAAATGTTTGATTCGTGATCAGGGATGCTTGAAACGTGCTCTCCCGTCGAAAACTCGAATTCGAATTTTCGACCCCGTCACAATACTTTCCTTATACATTATGTATATAAGGAAAGTAAAAATGATGTATAGGATCCATGGCACAATATGTTTAACGTTGAATTGCACATTTGACTTTTTTCTTTGGTTGACAATATGTAAAATTACTCGTGTTTTGAAATACCTAATTAACTTATATTTCTCTTAACCCTAAATTGCATTCTAATTTGCATCTGCAATAAGCAATTTAGTCCATACATTAAAATAATTTATTAATTAATTCATCCATTTGGTGTTATTTTAGTTAATGTATCGTCATTTTTGCAATTTTGACAATAATTTCGTCAATCTGGGGCGAAATATAGCTAAGTTGGCAATATTTCGCTAAATTAGGAGCCAAGTTCTTCAAATTTATCACTAAGTATTACAGACAAACGGAAGAGCTTTTTTTTATATATAAAGGACTATTGGCGAAATGTTAGGCGTAAAAATATAAAACTATTACCTAAAATATCTTTTTTCGTGAATGAAACGAACTAGATCCACGATAATGGTGTTAACAAATGTATTGCATAATATTTACACATGAAAGTGAACATATTTCACAATAGTTAATACTTTTTATTTTATGTAATTTTTTGATACATTTACTTGAAAAATGCGTAATTTCTCGAGAAAGGTTCATGTTAGTATTTTAAACTTTATCTTATTCGTTTTCCACTAAAAAATTACATAAGAAATCATCATTTGTGTACCCTTATTGAAGATTCAGATTTTTTAATGGTTTTTTTCAAAATTTCATTCGAAAAATTGGTGGCCTTCCGAACTTTTGATTGCGTTTAAAATCAATAGGGTTCCGATATTCACTGATTGTAATATTTGTACCAAATTTCGTTCGAAATTTCGTTACCATTCGTTCATGAGATATCGCATTCACACACATACACACATCACCTCAAAAACTTTCAGTACGAGTTCAAGGATACTTGAAACGTGCTCTTTCGTCGGAAACTCGAGTTCTAATTTTTGAATCCGTCACAATAATTCGGTACTTTTCCTATACATTAAACTATGTATATAGGGAAAGTAATAATGTGCGACAAGCTGAACAGTAGAGGTGCAAACTCAAGAAGAACGGTAACGTAACTTAAATGATAGCCTGCCCGAGTAAAAGAACGCAAAAATAACAGAAAATCAGACTTTTGTCATAAGGGAACAGTTTTGTCAAAACATAAAACTAAAACTATGTGTAAAGACTGAAACAATAAGCAGAGTGCAGAAAGTTATATATTTATTCCTTCTTCAAGGATATGTGATACAATTCCACAATTCTTTCGCAGTACTTAATAGCTATATTATATTCTTACTTCTGCAGTTAACAATAAAATGAGTATTTCGTATAGTAGTTCGAAGAACATACTCATAAACACTATGATATACATCACCAAAGACCAAATTACTGAAACAAACATCTATTTTATAAAAGCATTTTTTTTTATACGTTTTAAAAGTGCCATGGCTGATAAAAAGTTGCCAAACATCTACTTATTGTGACTTTGAGCATCAGGTTGTATAACGTTATACCTCGAATAGCAATGCCCCATACCTGTCCACAGTCCTTCAACAGATTGAAGGCGATCTTCTTTAACTGTAATCTAATAGAGTTTCATAGTCCACAATTATTCTCTCTGTTGCGTTTTTGGCACATATATATCTGCCATCTCATTTTTGACTTCTCCCACGTGATCATTAATCCAATGTAGATGTATGCAACTTTTGATATTAATATACACTCACGAACAATGAAAGCTGCGCACCAAGAAGGAAGCATTGAATGGATGTGAAATTTTATGCGATGCAAGCAGCAATACGGTCCAACATGGTGTCGAACAGCCGCCTAATGTTGTCCTACGGCAGACGAGTCCACACCCATTGGACGTTACGTTTCAAATCCCGAAGATTGCGGCAACGAGATAGTTGGCGTTTCAACTGACCCCACACATGCTCGATAGGGGGCAGATCTGGGGAACGGGCAGGCCATGGAAGTGTCTTGATAGGACTCAGGCAGGCCTGGGCGACCCGAGCCGTGTTCGGCCGGGCAATATCCTGCTGGAATTGTGCACCGGGAATCCCAGCAACGAATGGGAGCACACGGGACAATAGAATCTCATCCACGTACCACTGGCCCGTCAATGTTCCAGGTACCACTACTAGAGTGGATCGGCTGTCGTAGGCTATGAGTCCCCAGCTCATGATGCCTGCAGTGGGGCTGGTGTGACGCTCGATAATAAGGTTGGGATTGTGGCGTTGTGCAGGGGACCTCCACACCCGGACACGCTGATCATCGGTCCCCAAAAAGAAGCGACACTCATCGCTAAACACCACACACACATCGCCAATCTGTGGCTTCCACGTTGATCTGACCCGGCACCACTGCAACCGGATCCGCCGATGTTCCCGTGATAACGTCAGCACACGTAAGGGACGCTAGGATCGCAGATTCGCTTCCTTCAGGCATCTAGATATGGTTCCAGGGCACACAGGAGCAGCTATGTGTGCCTATATCACGGATCGGGTGGCCGTGGGCTCTATACGTGCCTTCCGCACGATCATTCGATCCTCTTTACTCGAGGTATGCCTGATCCGTCCAGAGCCGGTTCCCCGTGTCTGGGTGGCGTCCCGTGACCTGCGCTCCCAACACCGTCGGACGGTATAGTCCGAACGATCCACGTGACGAGCTATCCGGCGCGCGGACCACCCTGCGGTTTTCAGCCCGATGATCAGGTTCCTCTCGAAGTCCGTTAGTTGCGTATGTCGACTTTTCTGATGTCTACCCGCTATACTTTTCACTCCGTACTCGTGCTTGCGCCGGCCGAAGCTTCTGGCATTGATGGAGCGTCGACTACACGCCGTTTTATAAGGCTGCTGGCTCATGCTTGCAGTGCCACTCACGGGTGTACGGTCATGCGCAATCACACCAGACTGTGATCATTTGCATACCAACTCATCCTCTAGCTATTCACATCATTTCGCGGTTGTGCCATGTTTTCTTCTTGGTGCGCAACATTCATTGTCCGTGAGTGTATTTGAGCTGATTCATATAAACCAGTTTATTGGCTACTGTGTGGGCCTTTAAAGTCCGAAGCGCAGATTTGAATCTGAATATATATGAGCAGTTGAACTTTAGCTTGACTCCTTAAATTCTAAAAACTTTTTGACGGCATAAAGTTCAGACGTGAAGACAATTGCTTTATTATTAAGTCAAACTTTCTTAATAGACGCCATTTTGGGGTTAACATAAGCCACAAATACTCAGTCAACTCGTTAATTTTTGGACCTTCGGTATAGATAGATAAACCGCTAGATTCATCAATGTTGTATTCGCATTTTAAAATATTCCCTCTTTTGTTGTTGGGTCCAGAACTTCACACCTCAGCTTCTATATTAAAATATCCTGCAATCACTAACTTAAAACCAGCATACGTAAGAATGGTTTTAATTGTTCCAAATTAACCTCTAGGTTTACTAAGGGAGGAACAAAGACCGTAGATATTTGATTAAAGTCCACAGATATGGATGCCTACCACATCTCTTTGAACAACCTAATTAACATATTTGAGAGACTTCTGCAAACGATGATAGCCCATCTAGAAAGATCATTAAAGCTTTCTTTTACACTGACTAGGATATTTTGTAATATGTCTGTACGCCCAATACTTTAGCAGGCGTTATATACTCCTCAAAGCCAATTCTAGACCAAATTAAGTTGATGTGTTTCTATTTCTTAGTTTAACACATGTCACGGGGATATTAGCTAAAATCCAGTTGATTTCCATTTATCTTTTAAAACAGTATTTCACTTATAGCTCAGATAACACTCTTATCTCCGTGTTTTGAGTAGCAATTATTTCATTGAGGGTACCCTTAGTATACCCGTCTTCAACGTTGAAAATGATTAATTGTTTCTTTTTAGGTTCGGTGATATTGTCATTATTAAAGGCATAACTCTCAGTGAATTAATTCCCTTATCAAAGTATCCAAATGATTTGCTCGAGTTATTTCAATAAGAATACCACCCTTACCTAACTTCTTCACCTTCTTCACACTTATTTTCAACCTGTTTGGATCCACCAAACTTTGAATCTCTGTTTTTGTTTTATCAGAAGCCTGCTGAATTTTAGGTATCATAGAGGCAACCTGTCCTTCTTCTACTTGATGACCTATATATATCTACTGGCCTAGTTGCTTCAGCATAAGTTACTCTACTTCTGACTAATCTTATGGGTTATCTTACCAATCTGGTGGGCTATAAAGGCTTGCTGCTCAATGACAATTGTAAGTATAACAGTCAACCCATCCCGAATTTTCTGCTAAACTGGAAAGGTACTACATTTAGATTGATCTATAATAGTTTCAGTATTATTAATACAGTTTACTACTCTCTTAACAGATGATGATGATACAGAGCGAGCACATAGTACTTTACAATAAAGGCAACGACAGAAAGAGAAAGTTCGTAGAATCAGGCCTTGTGTTAACGTCCCAACAAACTTCTTCGTTAGTGTTAAAAAAACATGTAGCAGGTTAACCAAAAGATAGCACCTTTGCAGTCGACTTTAGACTAGTATGAAGAGAGACCACCCCTCCCCGATCGTGCCAAAGCGCTGACCCCGGATCAGTCTTCTACTTCTCCACTTGGTTAGACACTGGAACATTTGAACGAAAAATATTCAAACCTTAAAACCACTCCAAACTTCTAATAAGATTCAATAGCAGATAATATTAATAAATACAAAATGTTTCTGTGGTCCCTGGGGGGGGGGGGGAATATATTAAACGAAAACTTTGTATCATAATTCAAAATACATAATTCATATTTATTCATTTGCAAAACATTTCGCACTGAAAAGGTGGCGTTTTAATCGAATAAAACTTCAAATTTAAAGTATTTTTAATACCTTGTAGGACCTCATCTTGCTTAGACAGACGTGAGCAATACGGTCAGATATGGAGTTATAAATTTGCTGTATGCTATCCTGTGACGATTTGCCTACAGAAGTTGCAACTGCCACTCCAGATCCCGTACATTCGTAGATGGTCAAAGTTAACGTCCCAATACGGTCCCACAAATGCTAATGGGGGGCAAATGGGGTGACGGAGCAGGCCAAGGCAGTGTGGCAACATGAGGCATTCCCGGGAAACCCAAACTGAGTGTGGAGGAGCATTATCTTGTTATAAAATTGCTCTTTGTAACCCTGCTATGAACAACAGCACACATTCTGTACGTACCGCTGTGTCAATGTCCCTCGTACACTGTGTCAATACGCTGTGTGTAAGTACGCTCTGTGTACGTACCGCTGTGTCAATGTCCCTGTCAATGTCCCTCGTATCAGTACTAGTAGTAACTAACTATCATATGAGAGGCCAGCAATGGTGGCAGTGTGTCGCTCAACAGGAAGTTGAGAGTGAAGCTCTCTGCAGTAGTCCTTCATACTTTAACAGCGATAAACATGGACTGATACAAACTGGCTACGTATTGTTTTTTGCAACGAATTCTGTGTCTGTTTGGGGACGTATGACCACCGTCTTGAAGTATGAGATCACTGGGGAGCGTTTCAATTCCAATTTGAGTGTTAAGTGGCACATTGCCCTCATTTCTGGCATGCTAATTTTAAGAGGCATCTCGTATGATAGTCGACAACCACAAGTAGTGATATGAGGGACATTGGCAGTACGTTCGTTCAGGAAATCTTGCATCCTCGCGTGTTGCTTTTCATGACAGGTCTACAAAGAGCCATTTTCAAACAAGGAGAAGCTCTCTTACACACCGCTAAAGTTTTCCGGGAATCTCTCCGTCTAGTCATACTGCCACACTTCCTAGGTCTGCCGTCTTCCGATTTGTCGCCCATTAAGCATTTGTGAGTGACAGAGGGGGTGGCATCTATGAGTGTTGCTGTTGTTGTTACTGATCCCACTTGTCGGGAGTCAGGCCAAAACAATCCCAAAGGACAAAAGTCCGTTGTTAAAGGAGAGAGATTGCAGCTTCTATTAGTCCAAAGACCTCAGGCACTCCACGGTAGAAGCCTAACTTTCACCTAATATTACTCAATTTACATAGGAATCTAGTGGGGTGCTAACCATAGGGACCGTACCATCTTTCCTCTGATCTATCTCTTGAAAAGACCTTCGGACCTCCAAATTTATCGTACCTGTACTCCAATTAGACACGGGGATAATCTTGTGTGGCGTTGAGAATCGAACCTAGGACCACGATATGCAAACCTCTCGCCATAACCATTGGGCTATCCCGGCTCCAAAGGCAACTTTAAATTGTACCGTTTTTTGCAATATCGAAAGGATATACAAATTTGGTATTTAACTGCTAACATTGCCATCTGGCACAAGGCCAACTCGTGGTTACGACGCTGACCATTGAATCATAGCGAGTTAAATTGAAGTTAGCGAGATCGCGGTTATTGGCTATATTTGCCTATACGATTGTCCGCGTCAAATTTTAATGAATTCCATAACATATAACATTCCATAACATGCGGTCAAACTTACATTAGAAAGTGATTCAAAGAAGCCCTCTTTGGCAGCAATTGTCGCATCTGGTCATTGTCTTTTGAATGCTCGTCTCTGGCATAACACAATAAGTCTAATTGACCTGCACTCCACTAAATATTTTCTGGATGTTAAAAGCACATTCATTGTATATATTTTAAATGTCTTGATATTGCACAATACTTTCACTAGTCATTTGATAACGGATGAACATCCCCGTGTTTTTTTGTTTGTTTTTTGTCTACTTTATGCTTCATCAAAAATTAAAGGATTAATGATAGATGATATTGAGACAAATAATTAACGCAGATAAGCTCTATTTATTTCATCTCTTCAAGAGATGCTTTTCTAATTATAGTAAAATAAAGTACGAAATTCTATGTTTTAAGCCATTTTTAAGTATCCTATTGTTATTTTAAGCAGCCACATGAAAAGTTTCCGGATACAATAGCTACATTTATACTGCTTAAACCCTTTTATCGTATAAATTGCTTATTTAATTTTTTATTACAAATTATTTGCTGAATATCACTTATCACATGTCTTTTTTACCCTTATTGTAGCGGTGTGTATATCATTTTTATTCAAGAAAATGCTTTAGAAATCAGGAATAATATGCTTAAAAGACAATGTCTGTGGAAACGCTTTCTTCTTTACGAGATATTTTCTACATCAGCAATACTTCCTTTTTATGTCCTCTATGCCTCTATCCCGCGGTTTTAAGCTGCATTTAATTGAAGATGTAACGCGTTATGATAGCTTAATACTTATTGATATGAGGCCTGTGAGTGACTGTATGATATGCGGCCATTCTGCTGACGACACGCTGCGAAAGCTTTTCAAATTGATATGGCGACGTTTTAGGAGTTGTATAGCATAAAAATGGCCGACCAAGGGATCGAGTTTTATTGTTCGTATATCGTTCTAAAAATGTGGGGATAGGTGATAGGGATCGTATCCATATTGTATTGCATCTACTGTAGGGTTTGTGCAGCTTCTGGAATGCAAATAGGTAGAAAAGTTGTTTGCACATATTTGTATAGTGTTTTGGAAACGAATTGAATTTATATTTGTTACACACAATGAGGGTTTTCGTTTGGAAATATATTATGCGGAATCTAATTTTTTATCACCTCGTTGCTGCATAAATCATTTATTAAATAAGACAATATATGTTTTAGGTTTTATTTAAAACTCGAGTTTTACTTCTTCTTCCAAACTTAATGTATAGTGTATTATATATAAGTCTTACATAGATTATAATTTTTTAAAATTTCTTTCTTAATGCTCACATACGGACTATTGTCCAATGGCATTAGTTAAAGCAAATAAACATGATATAAGCTTTAAAAGTTACGCTGTGCTGAATGGGGTTTTAATGATTTTTTTTGTACATCAAGTTTTTTAGAATTATCAATAAGTTGCTTAATATACCCTAATTTAAGTTGCCTATATTTTCCAGAAAGACTGTCATCATTCATCCTTATCCTTATAATTAATATGATTCATTCCAACCCATTATTAGCAGTAAGAATAGATTTCACAAATCAAAAGTACAAAAATTCTGTGTTCATTTGATGAAAAGAAAACTACTTTTTTTTTAGCATCTTTCTTACAAAGACTGTAATACTTAAATGCAGATTGTAACTTCTGTATAGAAGTAAAACCACTACTAATATTAGGCACAATATATCATACAAATTAAAATAATTTTAATATACCGTTCAGATTTTTCAATTTTCATTTCGCGTATGATGTTTGCTTAGACAGATGATTAGATTATGGCATCGTTTTATCTAATTTGTTAAAGCTCTCAAAAAGGGTGTCTCTTCATGTCCTCAAAATGTTAAAACCAACGGATATTCATTTGGTTTCCTTAAAAATGATTATTTTATAGAAAATTTAAATTTTTCATATATTTTACTTCCGATTGATTTTAAGCTACTAACCTGTAACGCATAGGTACAGAACATTTTGCGAAATAGAAAGTTATACATACTTGTAGAAAGTCCTACATAAAAGATATGCCTCTTTAGCAATGTGATCCTGTTGGATTTTTCCTCAAATCTCTTTTATTTTATAGACTACAGCACTGGCTGTGGACAGTGAAATTTGCATACAGTTCACGTAAATCATTTTAGTTGGAAAAAATATTTCAAATAATGACTATCTAAATATTTATTTACATTCTGCTAGAGATAGAATTTTCAGTCCTGTAGACTTGATTTTGATTTTTAGAAATATAATTAATGCTCAACAAATACACTTTAAACTACACAATTTGTATATAAAATATTTATGAATAATACGTTTTAATACAATACCGAAAAACCTGTAGCAAAACAAAGAAGGCATTCTATTACACTCATCATATGCTTCTTAAAATACCGTTTTGTCTTTTCGGTTTCTTTTTACTTCTTTATTTTAAAGTGTGACAGATAACCATTTTTATAAACCTTTATATAAGAAACTAGGTAAAGACAAATGGATTTTTTTTTCACAGTCGCTAAAACAATTAAGTTATAACACTGTCAAGTATATAACACTCTATATAACACACAAGTTTATAATACTCTCATAAATTTTCAATGGCTACATACAAATCTGCTATTTTAGATAGTTTGGTGTAGCGAAGGATTTTTAACACAGTTGCATTGAATCGCTATACAAAAAATAACTGATTTGTCCACCAACGAAAATTGGAGTTTTTTTATGAACCGCTGTGGATACAAATCAATAAGCTTATTGCAGCTGACAATTCAAATAAACATACTTCCTAAACTGGATGAAAATCACTTCATTCTTCCTTCAAGCCTCTTATGTAACATTTTTTTTTAATATGTCGAACACTCATTTCATATTAACCAAGATATCAATTTTGAATAACACTTTTTCCATTTTCATAATAGAATATCATATTGAAATTAGAATATCATATGGAAAATAGAATATCATATGGAAAATGGAAACTATATGCAGGGTGGCCATAATTAAAGTAGAGGTGTTTAGAGCCCGATAGTGAGAAAACTGTTGGGCCAAACTCAACCAAATTTGCAGCAAATACTATTTAGACTATGGGGTTTGGATTTTTAAAAGGAAAAAAAATAGTTCGGATTTTGCTAAAGTGGTGCTATAAGGTCCATTTTTGGAGTAAAATAGGCATGGGAAGTACAAAAAGTTCTATCAATGCTGAGAGGTATCGAACAATGCTGCTGAACTTTTTTATATTCCGCAACTTCAACAGCGTGGATGTCTTGAATCTACTATATTTATGCAGGATGGAGCACCCCCTCATATTGGATTGCGCGTACAGGAAGTCCTACGACAGCATTTTACCAACAACCGAATAATTAGTCGAGCGTTTCCTATGAAGTGTCCAGCCCGGTCGCCTGACCTGACCTCTTGTGATTTTTGGTTGCGGGGTCATGTAACGCGCTTGATATACCAAGGGGATGTGGATAATTTAGCCACTTTGAAGGACCGAATAACAGTGCACTTCAAGCAAATCAATGGAGATCTGCTGCATTCTGCAGTAGAGACTGCTGTTCAGAGAATGCACTTGGAGGGAAACATATTGAATCACACATGTAAATGATGCCAATATAAAAATTAATGTCATACGTATGATGCCATATGTAAGATGCAAATGTAAATATAAAATGTACTAAATACGTACAAAATGTAAACGTGATGTCTTTTTCAAAATGCATGTAAAATATTAACCTTCTGTACTTCCTATGCCTATTTTACTCCAAAAATGGACCTTACAATGCCACTTTGGCCCGTGGTGGAAAAAATCTGAACTATTTTTCTTTTCTTTTAAAAATCAAAACCGCATGGTCTAAATAGTATTTACATTACATTTGGTTGAGTTTGGCCCAACAGTTTTCTCACTATCGGGCTCTAAACACCTCTACTTTAATTATGGCCACCCTGTATGTGAAGGGAATGCCATTCATATATATAATTTCCATTTTCCATTCAGGTCCGAAAAAGAGAGGGCCTTACACCTCCAAAATAAATAAATATTTATTTATTGTAATAATCACACCTAATTTTATTCCATTTTCTCAATTGCTTCCATCCATGTGAAGAATTAAATTTTCAACATTTCGAGAATGACTCTTGATAACTCATGAACAATTAGGTCATATCATTTGTAGTTAAAATAATTTAAGGAGATCATCTTTTTAAATAATAGTAAATCTATTCAATTGTTTTTACTGTTTTTTTAATTGTATTTTAGATCCAAAAAGTACAATACTTGGGATATGGCGCATTTTAGAGATCTATATAGTATAAGCTATTCGCTTTTGTATAAAAAAAACTTAAATTTAAAATAGCTGTTAATGTAAATTTTTAAAGTAATTAATTTTGTAATAATTTTTTTTTTACGATTTTCGATAAAAGAAAATCTTTGAAACTTTTAAGGCCGCTTACCTCGAAAATCAATACACCTTTGATGCTAATAGTACACAATTTTATTCGATTTGCCCAAGTCTTAAGAGAGATATTCTTCTTCTTCGACCCAGACAGTCCGACCTACCCGAAAGTATCTGTAAGGTATCTGTTTGGACGGTAGAGAAGTGCCACCCAGATTAAACCGAAACCCCGTTGGGGCGGCATCCTTAGGGAACGTACAATTCTTCCTCTTCTACTAACCCCTTCTTCTTCTACTAACCTCTCGGAGGGAATTATGGACCCACATGTTTAACGTGTCCGTAGTCCGCGTGAACACGAGGATAGTTTGGGCTGAACCGGAAATCGAACTCGAATCGTCCGAGTGTAATCCCCGCCCGTTAAACACGCGGCTGTCCCACCCCTAATAGTAGAGATCTTATACCCCCCACAAACTCAGGTATACACACACATAGTGAGAGAGATAGACGCATACAGATATCATTGCAAATGTGTGGATTCGTATTACTCAGCCTGGCACAAAATTTGTCAGACATCAAAATCCGAGAGCCGGATTTTTTACTCTTATCAGAATACTTTCGCTTTACATATACTGTGTTTTGTAGGGAAAGTAAAAATGAGTGCGTTCCTAAAGAATATTTTTGCTGCGTGAATTTTACGTGTTGAAATAATATTGCATTGCCAGATATTTTTTCTTAGGTGACGCATTTTGATAATACTTGGTCATCATAGTCCTGATGAAGATTCAATTATATATATATATATATATATATATATATATATATATATATTAGAAAAATGTAATAATAAAAATAATCAATTCAAGCAATCGTGAAATATTAACATCACCATAGAAACAAAACCACGGCCATAATGCCGATAATTGAAAAGAACAGCACTGGCCCAAATTCGAAGATATATATATATATGCATTTATTACTTTCCCTACAATACATAGTAATGTATAGTGAAAATAGTGAATCGTGTCAAAAATCGCAACTCGAGTTTACCATGGATCTACATGTTTCCAACCCTCTAGAACCCGAAAAAACTATTTTTTGTATGACATGCGTGTGTGTGTCTGTCTGTCTGTGCAGTACATGTTTCCACTCTAGCTGAAAAAGTAATTGACCAAATTTCTCAAAATTTGGTTGATAAGTCACTTGTGGGTTACCTTGGTGCTCATTGGATTTTGGTACTATTCAGTAAAAAGAACCCACCCTTTTTTTTTGCGAAATTGCCAAAAAAATGGTCTAAATCTAAAATAAAACTATGTATGCTAAAATGTATCAAGTAAATGCTTGTTGCATACTTAATTTTGACATCAGAAGAATAAGACCAACCCTAGGACACCTATATCACTCTAGGACAGCCGTTCTCGCGATATATTTGAGTTTTTTCGCATTTTTACAACGTCGCCTTTGAAAATGTCTCCGGAGCAAATTCAGTGTAATTTCAAATAAGTATCCGTATTATTTGTGCAATTAAACTCACTTTAATGAATTATGAAAAAAATAAAGATAAAATGAATTTAAGCCTGTAGCGAAAGTCCTGTGCTGCTCACATAAAATTTTTTTTTTATTTATTCTATATGAAAGATTTATCTTCCCATTCAGGTAAAATGTATCTAATTACCAACATGTTAATTATCAAAAGAAGAAAAGGTAAACACATATTTTGATGAGGGTTATTAATAAATACTTGGCTTTCTTAATACTAACTGCAGATAGCGTATGCAATCAATTTATAAAGATCCACACTAACATCAAGGAACAGCGCATCTCTATGAATGTTTTCACATTTATTTCAATATTAAGGAGATTTTACATGAGCATGGAAAGAAATAACTATAAGAATCCGTGGACTTTCAAGTAATCTAATACTAAGCCAGCATGCTGGGTTTCATTATCCTGCAACATTAAATATTGTGCAATTTCCTCCGTGAAACATGCTGAAACAATAAAACTCATCGATAACGCTCATCGATAACGCTCATCGATAACACTCATCGATAACACTCATCGATAACGCTCATCGATACTAAAAGCTATTTGGAATAATGCAATCCTGTATGAAGACACGCCAAATTCCCTTCCTTCCAGCATTGACTCAATTGTCGGTTTGAATGTTCCACAATAATAACTGGAATTATGATTAGCTCCTCTGCGTTGCATCTTTTAATTTTTCCTCTTCATTTTTACTTTTGCATTAGTTTTATTTTGTCACCAAAATATATACAATTGTTAAAATTGCTCCCACTCTGTATTTAGAGATCCACTTTATAAGTCAATAAACAAATAGAGTATTTTTTAATTATAGAAGTAATTTAAATGTTACTTGAGACCGGAATATACACAATAAAAATATATATGTAAAAACACAAAAAAAACTGGTTTTACTACCACTAGAATGACATATTTAGCAGGTAAATTTCAAGTTACACACTTAAAAAGGTATATCTGTATAAATGTGTTATTTTATTCATTTATATGAGAATTGCATAGAATAATTGGTATATTTTATTTTACGTTGAAAAGACCGTTTTAAACAGGCCATTTTACATACCTGTTTACCTGCTACCCACTTGCGTGTCTGCTAGGCTTCTTTAAAAGGAACTTATTTAAGCAGGTAAACAAGTTCGTAAAATGAACATCTCTTGTTACCTCTTTACGTGTTTAAATCGGTATTTTCAGCTTGAAATAAAATATCCATTATTCCTTGTAATTCTCATATAAATGAATAAAATTGCACATTCATATATTACCTTTTTAAATGTGCAACTGGAAATTTACCTGTTTAAAAATGTCATTCTAGTGGCAGCAAACCCAGAGTCTTTTGTGTGTCTTTACCCATATTTTTTTAAGTGTGATGCCCATATTTTTTTAAATGCTTTCTTAAAATATTTTTTAAATTATAAACCATGTTTATTAACTTAAAATAAATTTGTACATTTTTGATGTCTTTTATTTACTTTTAAATTCAAAGGAATAAGATAGTACCATTTTTCTTTTCCCTTAAGACAGATACCCACAATTTGTCGTATGTTTAAAATTTCATATTTTCTTATAACATAGTAGTATGTCACCTTCAGAATTTTTAGATTTATATCACGTCATGATTTCATTCCGAGTTTATAGGAACATTAACTCTAAAAATTTCAATAAATTTTATACATCGATATAATTCACTTAATTTTAAGAACTTAAAATAGTACAAATGCATACTAAACGTTTAAAAAGTGGCTGATATTTCTTTTGTATTTAAAATGCAAGGATAAAAGCTTAATATTTGTTGACCCAAATTTAAAATAATTTCTTTATTACAAATTTTGAATAGATTTTGCACTTCTATAATATTATTCACACTTTTAACACACACACTAGTTAATTCACACTTTTAACTTTCATCATTTTGCTTTTCTGCACTTTCATTTCAATATTTATAGCGTCCCTCAACTCAAGTTGCTCCTTCGCTATCATGCTTGCGATGGTCCTCTCAGAAAATAATGGCTTAGAGAATGTGTGTATTCTGTTTGTTTAACTTCTCCGGAGTCGGTAAGGACCTGCTGAGAGTTTCAGTCCTTTTGCTCCTGTCTAGAAGCAGATTTCAAGTGTGAACTACTTTTAAACGAGCGACAATCTCGGCGGATGTATACATAACGGGATAGGAAGTGATGCGGCGGCTTGAAACGTTGTAGCGAGCCAATAGTTTTGGTGGAGAACTTCTCATAAGCTATATGTTGAAGTCTACATATCAAATCTACGCAATACTTGTCATGTTAGAAAGATATTTAAGTACTTATGCATACAATTTGTCTGTTGAAATAAAATGTAATATTCTGATCATAAGTAGCTGTCTTTGAGGATTGTGGATCATAAATTACAAATGTATTCTTATAATACGTATTCTTGAAAAACAATCACAATACCCTAAAGGTTTTAAAATATTTATTTCATTTGTTTTATTTCAGATTTATTAGAAATGATTCCCAATATATCATTCATGAAACTCTTCTTCTACTTCAAAGAACATAAAACTATTTTATTTTATTTTTGTGTAAAAATATTTATGTTTGTTATCATATAACAATGTTTTATGTTTGAAAATATTTTTGCAAATTTTCACACAACTCCGTGTCGTAATCATCCATTTTTTAAAAGAAACAAACCCACTTAAACGGAAGGAATTATTATAATGCAGTAGTCCAAAATACAACGCAGTAGTCACTATTCAAAGTAGTCCAAACAGTGCTTAAATAATAGATACAAAATCAACTGATTTATATCTTGAGTAGGGAAATTTTATGAGGTATTATGTATCCATTTATTGAGTAAACATGTAGAATATGTAGCGTTCAATTTGTCTTTAATCATCAATAATTAAATCAAAATAATCTCATAAATCATCTCAATCCAGTGAGATTTTTTTTTTATTAATCCTAATTAAAATTTGAAATCGTGATATATTTAATACAGGAGAGAATTTTAATACAGTTAAAAGTAGTAATAGAATTTCTGTTAATGCATTTGGTAATGTTTGATGTGTGGTTTATACATTACTTATCAAATAATGATTCTTTTCTGGGATTTTTTGTGCTCCATACATTTACATTTTTCTTATGAGATACTAAAATTTGAAATCTTGATATATTTAAAATAGGAGAGTAATTTTAGTATATTTGAAAGAAATGGATAATACGTATGTGGTTTATACATGAATTATCAAATAATAAAAGACACGTTTATGGTATTTGAGCTACTACTAGCTTTTTCATTTTTTTTTCTGAGTTACTAAAGTAAACATTTTTAAAACTTGAGTGACAAAATTGAGTGATGTCTAAAATATGTATACATTGACAGTAATTTATAAAAAAATGATACCTGAACGGATTATCAAATAGTTACTCAACCTATTGAACTAACATATTTATTTAAACTATACATATTTACGACTATAAACAATACATATTTACGACTATAAACAATACATATTTACGACTATAAACAATACATATTTACGACTATAAACAATACATATAGACTATAAACAATATATATTTTCCTTCAGTATTTCAATGTTACGTTTGAAACATATGCTTACCTATTAGCAAGCAAAGCAACGTAATTGCAATAACTCACAGAATGTTAGAACAAAAAGAATAGCAATAAAATTTGTAGCAATTACCGTAAAGACCATGTTTAACAGCACTATTTGCAAATAGCATAAATATTTATAGTGAATAATATTTTTGGAGGGAGATGGATAAGGCAGACAGCGAGCAATCGGATTCCGGGTATGCCCGAAGAAGTTTTGTATTGCTATTTAATTGGAAAATATCGGTACCAATTGCAGAATTTGCAGAAGCTTGCAATTCCGTCCCAGTAGCTCAATTTTGTGAGTGTGGACTGCCCAGTATGGATACTCGAAGTTCGACTCCCTGTGGTGCAGCAAGACTCTTTACAATGGTGCCCGAACAAATTAACCCAGTAGGTTAGTGTAATGATGTCGAGGAACTGAAAATGATCCTAGTATGACAAGCACGGATTCAGTTAACTTGAGACATTAAGCGCAGATTTAAAAACGAAAGGCCAAAGACCGCTCATGAGTCTAATATGGAGGATAAAATCAGGAGGCTACCCTGAAACAGAAGGTGATCAGAATGTCAAGCTGTATATCAATCTGATATTAGAGGGAGCAGAATGCAGAGTCCATTTTAACGATAAGAACTTGCAATCCCATCCCAGTAGCTCAACTAGGAGGGCATAGATTGGCCGGAAGGAAGATAAGCGGTTCGAGTCCCGACTGGGACTCTTTACAAAATGCTATTCAATGTAAAATTTACTATTTTTTGAGCTTTTTTTTTCATGCCTTGTATTTTTTTCATCACGCTCCATTTGATTTCTTATAATTTAGGGGGTAAAAGTTCTAGGTTTTAGGGGAAAATATTTATTCTTTAATATATTTTTATCTAAGAAAACGTAAATAAGCAATTTTACAGAGTTGTACTTTTAATGTTAATTTCACCTTTTCATGAGTGGAAGTCGATTTGATTGGTAAATATAATGGAAAAATACGAGAAAACTAAATAGTTACAGATTTAGTAGAAATTTCAATTTCTTTAATCAAGAAAATATTTGGGAATAAAAATATTCGATTTGTTGTTACTGCAAATTTTTATATTTCATTTGTATATTTGTTTTGCACATGTTTTCCCTCATTCTAAACACAAAAATGCAATTACTATATTAATTATTTTTATAAAGAAACGAAATGCTAAAGAAACTTATGAATATTTAACTTTAAAGCTAATTTTTAAAGGGCATATTGCATAGTTTGATTCTGATATTTTTTCTGCATTTATATATAAGCATTTATTCCAGAAGTTTTGTAACGAACTATTAATTGTTGGATTATTCATGCAAAATCTCCCCCCATCTGATTTTTTCTTTGAACAAAATGAATCATCATGTATAGGCACACATGACTTAAGTTCGTTGAATTTTTTTCAATTATCTTTACTTACTCATACTACTTTCACACCTTCTCTTTAAAATATAACTTTAAAACAACATTCATATATGTTTTAGTTATAGATGTGGGTGTGTTTATATATTTTTTTTATTTAACTTGAGAATGAAAGAAAATACATATTTTTAATGCTAATTATCATAGAATACTTGGAAGTATAGAATACTTGGATAATATACGGAATTGGAATACTTAAGAAAATCAATTGCAGATTTACAATGCAGATATTTTTGCATGAAACGGAACAGAATTTGCTTGCAGTGATACAAACAAAACTGCACTTTTTCTACACAGGTCTAAAAAAATTAAACATTTTTTAAACTTGTTTAAATAGTGATAGAATATTTAGCTCAAACTGCTTCCAAATGTGTAGTGTAAAATAAAATTTCGTCAATGCAGCAAATAATTCATAAAAGGTGTCAACCGGTCCTGGAGAAGAAAAATGACTTTGCCATACAAAAAGAGAAAAAATATGGAGTTACCTGTATGTCGCCGTTTAAACATCCCAATTAATCTCTGGTTATGAAAAGTCACAGCCCCGCCCTGACATATAAGTAGTTCGCATTCAATTTGATTTGGGTAGTAACTCACTCAGGTTTGGTAATGAAAGAAAGCGCCCACGTTTTTCGTTTCAATTTTATTTTTCTTTATATATCTTATTTTTTCTACTCTTAATACACACACACAGACACATACAATATATATATATATATATATATATATATAGAGAGAGAGAGAGAGAGAGAAAGAGTATATATATATATATATATATATATATATATATATATATATATATATGCCTTAATTTCTTTTATTTCTTTGTATTTTGTAGAAAATTTTGGAATAGTGTATTATGAGTTACTACATACATTCTAACATTGGATTTACTAATTTATATTTATATATATATATATATATATATATATATATATATATATACAGAGAGAGAGAGAAGAGAGAACAACCGAAGAACAAAAAATATTGTAAAACAGCTTAAAAAACTGATTGGTCTTAGGTGTTAAAAATTTAAGCATAACATGACGACTGGATTTGTAGAATGTATGTTACGAATTCAGCACCTTTATTATGCATATAAAGTCAACTGTTTAAGTTATTAACAGTAGACATAATATTAATTTATCGATATTAAAATATACTTCAACTATTTATTTTTAACTATATAATTATTTTTATATATATTTGATTTTAGCTATATAATATATTTTTATAAAATATTTAATAATTAATTTTAAGGATTTCTAATTAATTAACAAGTCATTCTCAGACCTCGGAAAGCTCTTATTTTCTGTTTACTCGTACTAGATTCTAATCTCTTTAATTAGAGAGAAGAGTATGGAAGTCTATAAAAATATTCGCAATCAATTTTATACATAATTTATATTTTTTCTTTTCTGGAACCAACAACTTTGCTCTGATCAATTATAAGACACTCCCTTTATAAATAGAAGCGATTAAAATTAGCTGAGTGCATCTCTGACAAATCAGAATCTTTTCAAAATACGCTACCATTCCTTCTTCCTCTTTAAGTATGCTGCGCAATCTCTCCAATATAGAGGATTGAAAACATTCTCTGACAATTGGATCGCTTCATGATAATAATTTAATAATAACTGGGTTGCTTTTAAAATTTCAATCAATTTTAAAATGTTATTAAATTAGTAATAGCTTTTAATTTGATAGGTATAACAGAGTTAACCTTTTAACAGAGAACTACAAAACAGACTTCCGTATTGTAAGAGAAATTATAAATTGATTCTATATATGTATTGCAAATATCAAAATGTTTTTTCGTTATAAGTGTAGAAAATATAATGAATTTCTATTTAATTTTTTTAATTGCCGTGTTTTGCATTTGTTTCTCCAAATTATACTTTAACAATAAGGAATATAAAATTGATCTAAAATTAGAATTTATCACAATAACAAGGTAAGGTATACTTAATTTCGTTTATAATACATTTTTACTTGATGAAAATAAATCACTTAAGTCATACTATAACTTACAAAAAGCTTTTAAATTTTTTTATTATTGTTTGACATTTTAAATTTTAAAGTCCAAATTACTCTTTATAACGTAAAAAGGGAAACTTTCATTTTAAATAAACATTTTATAATTGTTTGACATTTCAAAATTTAGCAAATAAAATGCAGTACCTCCTAACCTGAAGAAAAAACTTTATACGCAATTTTATTTTGTAAATAGAGTAACTTTCTGCTCCGATACGTAATCTGTATTTACAAAACATTTTTATCTTTGTAGCATCATAAACTCTCCCCATACGCATTGTTCAGTGCTACTCGTAGAGTTTTCTCCGCGGATGCCATATATACTCCCAGCCTCCGCGTGTGTTGTGACAGAGGAATGTTTTCGTGTTTCAGTTTCGAGTTCGAGAGACGCGGATGTGTGTATGTGTCTGCGATGCTTCTCTACCGGCTCTTGAGGTGTCTCGAGCAGAGCGCCGCGTGCTTGGGTGGCGGCAGGATACAGTGGCGGGCAGAGTGAAACCGTAAGCCGGTTTCTGATTGGTTGTCTTGGTCCACCCTTTTGCGAATGTGTATCCATGGCAGCTGAAGGATCCCCCGAATTGAATCCCGAGAGCTAACGCGCTCACGAGCCAGCACCCCCTCGCAAAACATCTTGACTTGATGGTGAAGATCGCGACTGCCATACGATGAACTCGTACTTCGAGCAGTCCGGCTTCTACAATGGCCAGTCGGCCGCCGAGCAGTCATACCGGTTTCCGCAGGGGCTCTTAGTGCCACCGTACCCCCCTCAAGCGGGTGCACCGCGGTCTACCGAGGGCGCAGCTGCTGGGGCTGCCTCAGCTTATGCGGCGGTCGACGCAAGCAACGGCGGAGGTGGCGGTGGCGGCTCGACCGCGGCCGCCGCATGCAAACTGTATTCGAACTCCGTTAGTGAGGGCGGCTCGGCTATCTTCAAACCCGAGTGCCTCGCAAAGGACCAGAACGGCTTCAATCAAGCGGTCAAAGAGATGGCTTCTTCGTGGCCCTCCGGCTCCGTGGCCGGACTCCGGCCCTCTGGCATGGGCGGTGAATCTATGCGGCCCTTTCCCGCCGAGAACTCCGCTACCCCCCGCGTCACGGACGCCTGGTCAACCTGCTGCCAGAGCACGCCGCCCATGGCACAAGCACCTGCCAATGCTTTCTACCCGTGGATGGCCATAGCAGGTTGGTGTAAGTTGGCTTTCCGTTCTTCTCTTTTAACATTTTTTTTCCAAAGCTCTGATCACAGTGTCAACACAAGCAAGTGCATTCCTGAGCAAAACCCATTTAATATTGCTTAAAAATTTCAAAAATAAAATGCTCACTAAAACTACATTCAGTTGTATATTACTTGATCAAACAAATTTGGTAAAGGATGCTCGACATGAGGCCTACATAGAATGCATAACTATATCTCACTCATGTTTCAAGTTTTAAAATTCGATACTAATGACGTGTATGAAAATTTCCAATGCCCTAGAAAAATGTCCATGCTTATTACTCCTAAGATATTTAAACTCAATAATAGATGCTCAAAAATGCCATTTTTCTGCAACATTTCTTAGTAAATACTTTCTTTAAACACTGCAGTAATTTGAAATCATTGCAAAAAATAAACACTGGACACGTGATTTTAGATAATCTTTATTAGTAAAGAAAAAACTGTAGTAGTTACAAATATAAATTTTACAATAATTATATAAATCATTTTATTCTAGCTGGTATTGCATATACTTAAAACTATAAATTATATGCACTAGTTAACATTTCTTCTAAAATATGAAAAAAATACAATGCTTGAAAAATTTTATATTTATTTCATAGCTGATACAATTAAAAATAACCCAATAATACATTGTCCATGGAGGTTAGTTATTTGAATAAAATTTTACATTTACCAGTGTAGTGTACATGGTGTACATGACATGCAATAAAAGAAATTGCATTTTTCATTATCCTAAATATTCTAAAGGAGCATTTAGAGTGCTACCATTGGACTCCACCATCTTCTCCGATTTGAGAAGAAAGAGAATGTCCTAAATTGATTAGGAATGCAGAAAATGACAGATTACAGATTGAATTTGTGCAATTAAAATTATCCATTGATTATAATTAGAAACATTAAATATATGAATGGTACATTTTTTAAGCTTTATGTGTTAATAAGATATGATTTTTTAGTAGGAAACTTTGGTTATAAAGTTTAATTTCATATATACTTTCCCCTTATAGAGTTATTAATATCGATATATATATATATATATATATATATATATATATATATATATATATATATATATATATATATAATATATATGTAATATATATATATATATATATATATATATATATATATATATATATATATATATATATATATAATATATATGTAATATATATATATATATATATATATATATATATATATATATATATATATATATATATATATATATATATATATATATATATATATATATATATATATATATGTATTCAACTTAATGTGTAGTTACAAAAAAATTTTTCACCCTTCTGTACCACATGTAATTCTTATTCCATTTCTTAACTTATATATGGAACAGGGAAAAGTGGATATTATATACCAATGTAGTACCTGTTTCATTTATAATGTTTTATTACCATGTTTTTTTTTTTAATATTCAACGGCTTGTCGTATAGTATTTTGGATGTCACATTTACATTTCAGTCCATCTTTCTTTCACTTTTGCTATACAGAGCATTTTCTATTAATGATCAATCTCAGGTATATATAATACAAGTAAATAAAAATTCTTCAATTATATAAATATATATATATACAATTAACTGTATAAGAAAATTAATGGGCAGTAAAGAGCCTCTGAGTTATATAAACACTGATAATATTAAAATTTGCAACTAGTACAAAAATTTGCGACTAAAAAAAATTTACACTAGTCCAAATGAGCTATAATAAAAAGTGTCAAAAAATCAATTTTTAAATCATTAAACCAGTGCAAAAATATAATAAATTTCTCGGAAACCCTTGATGTTACTGAGTAAATAAAGGTACATTGTAGCAAGGAATATATTTTCCTCCTTCCCTTTTACAAGCACTACAAACGATAGCTACCGAAACTTGCTCAACGGGACATTTAAATACTCATAACAAAACTGATCCGTGTTCAATAATCAATCATAAAAAAAAAAATAAACTAAAAAAACCCTCTGAGAACTCCCTGATGCTGAAACGCAACTCAAAAGAGTCGCAAATCAAGTTTTCAAACCTTCTTGCTTGTTTTATGGCGCTTGAGAGTCATAGTAAAACGCTTTTATTACCCTCTTACCAAGCTTTACATCGTGTATCACTTTCAAAATACCTCTCGGGTAGGAAAAAGTCATAAAATGACTGTTTACTGGTCATCAAATCTTGGAGTGGCTAAAGAGCCTGCTCCACTCCCACTTTTGGACTTCCTTTTATCCAGTGGTTGCTTACTCACCAATCATTGCTCAGGATTATTCTTTAGATAAAGTATGGGGATTCGTATTTATACATAACGATGTATTTGATGCTTCTGTGGCAGTTAATGATATTTCTGCGTGCTAAATTGTATATAAATGATGACATTCATTGGCAATATATAAAATAAAATTTATGATCTCGTACTTCTGATTATTTTACCAAAATTATTTTATATATTTATTTTTATTTCACGAGTACCGAAACACTCACATACAACGTTCAGTTTTATACAATTAAAACTTTGATAAAATAAGAAGATAGTTGGGGGACTTTGTTTGATTGCTACATAGAAAAAACTCGTGTGAAATTCCAATCGATCACCATCACATTGATTTTGGCATGCTGTTACAAATCCTGTGTTTTCAAAAAACTTTTTAAGCATGAGGTCTACCTACAGGTCGCGTTTTAGTTAAATATAATACATTAAATAACTAACATATCAGAAAACAATTATTTTTAAATTGATTAAAATTAGTTTAAACCGAATTTTCTACATAGATTTTAATAATTTTTATTTAATATTAAAATGCGCAAGTTAATACGTTTGAATTGGGTGACAAATTTATACGCATTCAGATCATACCTTAATTTGAAAATATTGTGGGTACAATATTCATAATTTTTTATTACTAAGATATATGATCATATATATCAATATGCTAATATTTAAATTTTTAATGATCGGCAATGCTGTTTCCTGTGAGACGCATATTGCAATAATATACTTTCCTTTCGATTTATGTCATGACATAAATATATATGTAATAAATTATGCAATAATAACTGATATTTATCGATATACTTCTAAATTTATTTATTTCAAATGAAAAAAAAATTGTTTAAGGATTTTTTTATCCAGCATATCCATCAAGAAGTATATTTTAAGTTATTGTCAAATAATAATAAATCTTATGTAATGTGATAAATTTTGCATTGGAACTATTTAAATTGAGAATTTTCAAATTATCCACGTTTCCATATTAAATTTAAAATTTTAGCGAACATTAAGTATACAATTAATTCGCGGGCCATTAAAAATTTATGATACAAATAATATCACCATTTCAAATTATTTCTTATTTTTTTTCGAATCAGTTGACTTATGAAATGCTGGCTATAGAAAATTTTACTTCCTTTTCTTCTAATTGTGTTTAAAATATGTAAGACGAATGAGATGTCATTAGTGTGTTTGAATTGAAATTTTAACTATGTATTAAGTTGGATGTTAAAAAGTATGAAAGAGTTAGAGCTCTGTCCCCTAATTTTATAGATTACAAACAATAACTTACATTGAATAAATTCATTTTGGAATTTTTACATTTTCCTTAAAAGTGTGAGTAAATATCCATTTGAAAATGAGTCAATTGGTATAACAATTCTTTTTACAATGAAGTACTCCATTAAAAAATAATTAAAAATGTTGTAATTGCAAAGAAATAAGATATTAAGAGAAGAAGCAGTGGATTATTTTGTACAAAATTTAAATTATGGATGTTTTTATTTTGAGAGTTTCATTGAACAACCTGAAGTATTAAAAACACTCTGAGAAATAAATGTAGAATTAATTAAAATAGATTAAAACACACTACTCTGTGTGTGATACTCCTGGTTAACTAATTAAATAAAAAAATTAATATTTTTAATAAAGCATATTGTCACAAAATAAAACAAGTAATTGTCATTTAAACTATAAACAATGTCTTAAACGAGCTTGTTAAAATGATTTCAAGTATTGTTACTGCGTAGTATTAATATGTCCTTGCTGCTTGACACTCCAACAGAATGAAATTGCAATTTGAGCTGCAGCATTATCTTGTTTTCCTTGTCTTTGTCATTTAAGTTTCTTTTGTAATGCTGCATGGAGATTAGTATGACAGTATTTTAGTCTTAGAAAGAATGTACCGAATTTAAGCTTTCTCTTCAACATAGTGTAGGCAAATAGGAAGTATTAAAATATGATTAACATTCTTAATCGCAGATATTCATGTTCTATCCCCGAACACGAATGGCTCGTTTCTGAAATTCTGTTAAAGATATATCTAGAACAATGTGGCCGACTCAATTGAAATATGGTCGATTATTGAAATCGGTATACATAATTGACTCTTGGCGAGATAAGAAACTTTAACTTTTCAAACTTTGCTTTTGAAAATTGAAAAACACCATGAAAGATTAATTATCTTAACCAATCTTTTTATATGCATTGTTTTGTTTAAAAGTAATTGAAATAATTTTTTAGACGCTACCATATACCGTTATGAATATACTGCACACTTTGGAGATAAATGTGTAATAATAAAATATTTTGCATTTTATCAAACGATTCGACATTTTTAGGTACTTTTAAAGCATCACTGAATTACTTCATTGCTGAGGGGTTTTTACGTGCTGTTTAGAGGTATTTTTTCATGGTATTTGTCCAGATAATTTGGAATTGAGAAGAAATTTAATGCAAATATTTCACTTAGCTGTTAAAGAAACCATCTAAAACCGAATTATAAAATATGTTGTACGCTTTATGCTTTCATAAAGCCTTGCACTTTTAAAATATCTGTGCTGATTTTAAGATTTATTTACAGAATTGTCCAATACCAACATAATACAATTTTTTCCCTTTTATTCATATATGCTAGATTTGCGGATATGAAAGTTTTAATTGACACTACGTGCGTGCACGCATAGTATACTGTATGCACAGTCAAGTACACATAGGGGCATTAGGAGGTAAATATTTCTTCGATATCTATAAATATTGTAAAGACTGCCAGCGTGTTATATCCCTGCTAGCGCCATATTTTAACTCTTCTGTCCCAGCGGCATATAATGTAATAAAGTATGCACCCAGCTGTCCAGTAAGATAAAGAAATCCAGCTTCCATATAGGAAACAGAAGGTTTACTTGTTAAATAAATAATTTGGCAAGCAAACTTTCCTGATCGATGTTTAAATAATTTGGTGCTATACTGTCCTTTTTATACAGACAAAAGCTACTTTGACCTGAACCTACACTTTAAAGTGGATAAAACCACTATCAGCATATATTCATAGACAGAGCACCTTACTCGTACCCCGAATTCATGAGTGAACCGTTCACTGATAGGTGAGCCTTGCAGCTGGCGGAAAATCTATGAAAAGGATGTTTATATTTCAAACTCTATAGGAAATATTAATATTTTATTAAAAGTTTATGTTAGAAAGCTTTGTATGTTCAAAAATAAAACGTTCCTTCCTTTTCGATTACAGTAAAAAAATTACATTACAGTAAATTACATCCCTTTCCTATATCCTGATTTTATCTATGATCTGATCGTGTTCATAGCCCCCTTCCCCACAAGAAAAAAAATGGTGCATGTCTCTAGATGTGTGTGGAGATGATATCATTCACAGTATATGAACCACAAAAGTATTCCATTGGACTCTAACAAAATTCAGAATGAACTCCCAAAGTAGTATTCATTTCCATATAAAGACAGCAACAGGAGCGTAAAGCCGATCCCTAAATTAAGAACTTATTATTTCAATGAATGCCAGATTTTATATATTTAGTAGGAAGATCTCCTTGGGACGTGACTTTCGTTTTTTTTTTTTTTCTTTTATAGACCATGATCTCACTTTCACTGGAGATAGGTTTATAGTTTAAACGTGGCAACTGTCCCCCCATGAAGCTTCACGGAATCACAGAAATCGTAAAAACTTTTCTATTAGCGATATTAAATCTTACTATTTCTTAGTGGAAATTATCTGATATATTGCGTTTATATATAAATTTCGCATGGTCTCATAAAAAGTTTCTACTTTTAGAAAGCGAAATTATTTAAGTTTCCAGTTGTTACTTAAAAATTACTTCTTTAATTAAGATAATTATGTCAGTATGTTTATTCATTAATAACATTTCACTAACAGAACTGGCAGAATTCACTAGCAGAATGTAAACACTTTATTCTCAAAAGTTCACTGACACTTATACCAAATTTTCATATTGTGCCTTCAGGAATTTCTGCTGCATATAATTCAGACAGTTAGTGTGCTTTTTACCCATAACCATAAATTCAGCCTCGTTACAGGATATTCTGATCAATTATGGGATTTTCACATTGCATCAATTTTATAGAACGGGCCGTTATCTTCTCTAGCTCCACAGAGCTCGTTTCCAAATTTAATGGTATATTTAAGTGCGGGTTGTGGCGAAGTAGAAGTGGGATGCACTATAAAAACGATGCACCAAGATGTCCTGTTTCAGAAATTGAGCTGGCTGGTAAAAATTAGAAATTTTTGGTGACTGAATAGAAGAGATGCACTATAAAATTATGCTTTTAACTGTCCTGTATCAGAAATTGAACTGTCTGGTAAGAAGTAGAAATTTTCCATCCTACATAAAGAATGTAGCAAGAAAAAATGGACTAGTTTAGATTATTTAGACGCCTTTTTATTCTTCTTATACACATAAAGTTTACTTTTTCCAGGAGCTAGTTTAAATTGGATTCCTCACTAATACGAGCAGGATGTGGGTAAGACATTTGTTCCGTTAAAGTAACACAATATAAAGAACGCAGAATTTTTCAGAATATACAAAAAGGAGCCGAATTCATGGTTAAAATGAACGTTTTGAATCCTATATATTTAAAACCAAGCATTCCTAAATCAATATGAAAATTTGGTAACATGCCCGAATACTTTTGAGGATATGAGGATATAGCTATTGATTAAATTTGTTTGTATAAAGTTTAGAAAATTATTCTAATAATAATTTTATCTAGCATACAATTAAGAATAAGATGTAAACCATCACTTTCTTTACAGATTATCAAATTTTGATATTGTGGTTGAATTAGAGCTTTTTTATGGCTCTATCTGAAAATCACTAGACTCAGTGTTAAATATACTCCATTCTATAGAAAACTGTATATTATTTCAAGAGATATAAAACTCCTTGTCAAATTTCTAATCTCTTAAGATTGGTATTTACTGTATAATGAATGTCCCCTTCAATCTAAAATTGTGTTGGAATAAGATATTTCAAATATTGCAATTATGAAGGTAGTCAGTAAGCACCAAATTTCAGGAAAATTTTTGGTTTCAGCTACGTTCTTAACCATTCTATTCAAAAATCATTTTTCCCCCTTTTGCTTACAAAGTTGAATATGTTTTATTTTAAAAATAAAATAGTTATCAAAACTAGTTATAAAAATTATATTTTAAAAAACTAGCAGATATTAGATCCTGTAAGATAATATTCTTTGCTTATTTATTAAGTTAACATATCCCGCAATTCTCCTTATTTCTCAGCACTGCCGATCAAACAATAGAGTAAAAATATAGGTCATTGATTGCAACTCATATTAGCTTTAATTTTCAAGAAATTCGCTTTTAATATATTTTTCTTGTTGTCAACTAATCCGTCAGACATAATTTTGTTCTTACGCTATTGTAAAGTCGTAACTGAAGATATTGTGTAGAGTTCATGTGACTGGTTTTGGCAAAAGGAAATGGTAAATGTGGAATATATCCAAAGAGAAATATGAGATTAAAGTTTCTTGAACCTAGTATTTGATCCATTAATCTGAACTGAATATTGAGGGTATGCCAATGGGATTCTACTCTATTTGTAGATTAGCAGATATGATATATGGATGGGTATCAGCTGAGTTGTTTTACAATGCGTTTATAGGTTACTAAGAGTTCTGATCCTCATATCCCTCGGGTGCGCCTTTTCCGCCCATTCCTCAAATTATAAATAAATTTTCCGCGTCAAACTAATGCATTCAGATAGAAAGAGCTCCGTTCAGATAGAAAGAGCAAATTAGTGGATCATTAAACCAGGTCCTAGTGTATTTTATTATATCAATACTGACGACAGTAATAAATGATATAATTTTTATTTAAGAATGAATAATACTCATAAAAACATTCGTTGATAATTTAGTATACAAGCTAACAGAAAGGCATAAGACGTGATTTTGTCCTTCAAGACCCTCCAGAAGCCCCCCCCCCTGATAACCTCAAAGGCTGAATTACGCTCATGGTACCGACTACAGTACAGAACCTAATGCGGTCGTATTTTCGATTAACCCTCCCCCCGGAGGGGTAAGAAAAGGAAAGATCGAACAGTAGACACTCCAGAAGCCTCCCTGGTAACTTAGAAGGCTGGATCTTTGAACACTTATAGTACTGACCATTGGATAGAACCATTGAATTTTTATCCCTCCCCCTCCCTGAGGAGAAAATTATGTTTTTTGAAGTCTTTCCAGACACTGAAGCAGTTTTCTGGTGACTTAGAAGGCTGAAACTTTGCAAACATATAGTATCGATCACTGAACTGAATCTATGAGAATCGATTTTTTTTATGTTTCTCCCAAAGTGGACAAAATCGGGGGAGGAAGGATAAAGTTTCTCAAAACCCCCCGGAAGCCCTTTCCATAGACATATATTCTATGGCTCTTCCCCCGCAGGGGAGATAAAAGAGTGACGACTAAGGGGCAAAACCTAACTTGACCAATTTTCAATTGCGACACATTGATTCAAATAAATTTTTATTTCCGACGCTGAGTACCATACATTCTTAAACAAAATAAAACATTAAAAAAAACTTGCAGCTAATTAACTTCCTTGTCATTAACAGATCTAAATACTATAGTGTGAAATATAAAATGCTAGTATGGTAAATGGGAACTATTTTTTGTTTTCATCTGCTAGTTTTCTCCATGTGACCAATTATTTTCACTAATCGGGACAAAATTATAAAGAATGGGAAAATGAAACTCTTGATAGATATTAAAAGAAAAATAAGATCGTGTTTTTTAAATCGCCCTATGACGATTTATATATATATATATATATATATATATATATATATATATATATATAAATATAAATTAGTAAATCCAAATATATATATATATATATGTATATATATATATATATATATATATATATATATATATATATATATATATATATATATATATATAATATAAATATTTCTTAAAAGATCTTCAATTTTTCCAGTGACCAGTATTTAGACTCTTTTGGTGACGTTAAGTAAATTGTTGGAAGGGAGAGGGAAAGCGCAGTTGCCAAACAATTGAGCCATGTAATAAAGTTGCTTACATGTGCGAAAAACATAATAAAATCCATCATGATTTCTCAGCCAAACCTCCTATGTCGTAAACTATGCATATTATCCCAAAGGGAATAGCAACGACTTCTGGATTGCAACTAAGTGGACAGAGCGAACTCGTACACACAGTAGAAAAACGGAGCTAGATATATCACCCAGACTCTGCCATCAAGAGACGTGACCGAATCTTAAATGTTTCTCTTCGAAGAAAGAGGTAGAAAGGGGGAAAAGAAAAATCTATCGATAACAACGTAAAATACAACCGAAAATCTCCCAGAACTGAGAAAAAATAGTATCGTTGATACCTTTATTTTTAGTTTATAGTCGGATTTAGCTCAGCTCGTCTTTTACCGTTGACAATTTTCAGTCTTATTATAATAGAGATATAAATGACACGCATTAAAATATTAAATGGATATATTTCATATCCACGTCTGATTGATTTAAAATAAATTTTAAATAATTAATAAATTTAATAAATTTTAAAATAAATTAATGAATCGTTGCTCACATATTAAGAACTGTAGAGATATTTCTATACAATATGCACTGAACTAACTGACTGAGCGAGAGTAGTTTTAGTGTTATTCGATTCGTCTGAATTTCGAGACTAAGGGAAAAATCTAAAGTTTCAAAAAGTCGAATTAGGGGTGACGGTGCAAAGGAATAATAATAATAAAAAAAATGCATAACCACCATTTTGTTTCATTGGCGAATACTCCCACTCTAGTTAGAATCTTAGTATTGATCTCATTTGGTCTCGGATCAGCTTCCAACTCAATATTTCGAAAAGGCGATTTAGGGATGACGATAAAAAGGGATTTAAAAAATAACTTACACCCATTTGCCTCCCGAAACATGTGCACCATTCCATTTTTATACATAAATTGAAACGGTTTTTAATATTCAAAACTTTTATTAAGCGTGTAGGTGTCATATTCAGTGGCCACTGGCCGCTGAAAACGCCCGAATGAAATGGCTCTAGTATAGTAATAAGTTTCAAAATATAAAAATATAACAAATAAATTGAGAATCCATTTCCGTATGATTTATTATATGAACATTGTGCAACTCAATAGTGACAAGATCTGATCCATCCCAATGATATTGGAAACATGTTATGCAAAAGAAAAGCGGATATATGTCCAAAACTGAGACTTGCCAGTGTAACGATAAAATTTTGCATTTTTTTTTTTCGCATAATTTTCGAAGTTTGACACTTTAGCAATAGGCATTTCGAACTGTAAAATGTTTCAATATGCATGTCTATTTATTATATGAGACACCGAAATCTGAAATTAAGTTGGTTGCTGTGGATAATCTAAGAGGTTTCTTCGAGCATCATTTTTTTTTTTGTCAATTGACATAAACCGGTTTCATTTTACTTATATTCTTTTTACTATTTAAATGTTCTAGAAAGTTTTACTCATAAATCAAAATTACATTTAAATAATTAAAAAAATCATTTTAAAACTATATATACTTTTTATTTTATATCATCTGTTCATGACTCTCATTACCGAAAATCGAAATATATGTGAAGAAATAACTGATGTTTATGAGATTGTTTACATAATGATTATGTTACTTCATCTAAATATAATTTTAAAACTGAATGATTGATACTTTTCTTATTATACAAGAATTAAAATATTTTACGTGCTAGTCTGTTAAGTCCATGGAGATATCCTAATGCTAATTGATTGCTTTAAATTTTATGTTTTATTTAAGTGTATTTTATGAAATGTAAATCAAAACCCAGATTTTTAAAATGATTGATCAGCTATTTAGATAAATTCTGTATATTTGATATATTTTTATATGCAACTTTGAATTTTGAATTATTAACGTATGTCTGTTTTGCGCAATGATTCTAGATTAATTCTATTGCAAATAGAATTATATGTAATATTTTTCAAGATATTGAATTTGATAACTGTCACATTAAATATAAGCTCTAATTTTAAGTGAATAAATTACTGTGAAGCTATATTTTTGGGCGGACATTTAATGAAATAGTGGTTCTAAAGTATAAGTAAGTATGCTCCATTTTCAGGTAAGTTCATTTTGTTATATAGTCAGTACCCAGATTAGACACATGACATTTCGCTTGGAAAGGTAAGTGAAAAATATTTCTAAAGTTTGAAAATATTAAAAATGGAGTATCTCTTTGATTTGTACATGCTATATCCCAGTATTTGCATATGCAAAAACTGGCTGAATCAGCATTTGTAGTTTTTGTGGTAAGTTATATCAACTATGTGTATCTGTGTCAAACTATGGATTTAATTCTTGTGATTTGTAAAATTCAATTCACTTTTCAGATAAATTGTTATAGTTGCAGTACATTTGTAGGATAGTATATCTAAAGTGAAGTTGGTATGTTTTTGTTAACTTCTGTGTATTTGATAACTTTTGTCGAGTAACCTGTAGCTCTAAAAAAGCAATTTTCAATAAGCGATTTAGTGTCTAACTACAGAATATTTTTTGCACAATTATGTATTTTATGAGTTGTTAAATGGAAAATAATAAAAATTATGACCGTAAGAGTAATATAATTTTATTTTAATCATACTTCTAATCTTATTGGGGATAATTTTTTTAGATAATAATGGGAATCAAATGTTCATTTTTAGTTATTTGAAGATTCTAGCATGTATCCAAAATGCTATCTGTATTATTTATTTACATTTCTTCTGCATTATTTAATTGACTGCTCTGTTTGAGCAATCTACTTTGTTGGGAACAGTTATTGTTTGTAAAATAAAATTCCAACTAAATATACAATGAGAATCTTATACTTTTCCTGTAAAATAGATCTCTATAGACAAATTGAATAAAAATGAATGTTCTGAAGATATACAACTTTCATTTTAAAGTAAAATTATGAATTCTTTTCAATAGCTGAAAGATATATTTCAGGAAACACAATAATACATAGAAAGTTAAAGAAAATTTACGTTTCTTTAACTGTTATTCTAAGGAAGTTATTTCAACTTTAGTCAAGGAACAAGAAAACCTGCTCAAAACTAGAAACAACTGTATTATATGGTCTCCTCTCAACGGAGAAGCATCAAATAAGCAAACAATTATGAATAAGCACAAATTATATTTTGAGTCTTTCTAAAACACTTCGAAATGCCTTGCTATAATAAATGGGTGTTTCCTGCTATATCAGAAGATGCTGTTTCATGTTCAGTAATAGTTATTTTTCCTAGTCGCGATTAGAATAGCGAAATACGTCTTTCAATACTCAAAGACTACAATAGATTTTACCACCGGATATTTGCAATCGGGACAGTTATTTTTGGAAATATTTTTTTCTTATGTACTTTCATATATCTTCATCTGTCAACCATTATGCTTCTCCAAATCGTTCTATTTGCTTTAAAAAAATCAATGGACTTATAAATATAATAAATGTGACTCTCATTCAACAAATATCGCAAGTTAATTATTGCTAGAAAATTATTGTATTTATTTTCCAATAATCACCTAGCTCATTTTCTTTTTCAAGAATAATAATGTCCTTAACCTTTAAAATCTCTAATAAATTTGTAAGGAAAATGTTATTCTACCTTTTTAATATAATTGATTGTTTTTAACAAATTTTTGTGGTCAATAGAACTTGGATCCATTTTATGTATCGAATCATTCCAAATTTCGTTTTGATATAGAGTCTATAATTAAGATCGGAATTTACCATTTCATACTTATACGTGGGAACAAAGTCTTGATATTCTGGCATGTGAACAAATGTTATCGAAAATAGGCCGTCTTTTATAAATGAGTTTTCATTCTTATGAGAAGTAAGACTAAGTTTATTCTATGTTACAAGAGACAAAAGTAGGATTATCAAGATGATGTAAAGGCTTTTGTTTTACGCATGAAGAGATCGGGCAGCAAATGCAAATTCATCCACTTATATGTGGCGACCTTTATTTAAATCCCGATAAAAACTGCTGTAAGAAAAGAAGTAGATGTTTTTATAAATAAAACAAAGTTGAGAAATTACAATTGTTTAATTAGTCTGAGAATAGATAAAATAAGCTTCTCACACGGTTGTACTTAGTGGGTTAAATACATTGTATCAAATAACTTTCAGATAGTAAAGAATTTTATCGCGTTTCACATGTAACAGTTAATGATTTCTTTTTTTTAAATATCATTGGTGATAAATTTGACTGTTAGGAAAATGTCGCCAAATTAAAAAACATGCTGCCAAATTTACGAAACTTAAATATTTCAGAAAATTAATTTGAATAAAGACGCTGCTTAAAATTTTTCTCTTAAGCCTATTATGAAATAATTCATCTTTTATATATTAAATGCATACCCCGGCCCGGGAATCAGAAGCTCCAAACCTGTTGAACGCCTCGGTCTGGATATACATTTAAATGCATAGCACACTTAATTTCCGATCATATATCGTTAGTCCTTTCACATTTTAGCAGAAAAAAAATCTCGTTTTAAAGATATTTTCTCAGGGATCACAGTTCTTTCGAGTTGGAAATATTTCGGCCGTTCAGTCATCACACCACTTCAAAACTAGTTATACCGTCCAGACTGTTTTAACGGTACCGGGACGATTACTTAAACACTTTTGAGTCAAAGTTCTCGTTAACTTGTCGTTTAAAAAATGAACTCGAAATTCATAATAAGTACAATATATATATTAATAAAAAAGATAAAATTAAAAATAAAAATAATAAGACTAATTTAAAACATGATCAGTGTCATACCCTGGTTCAGAAACAATACGGAGGAAAATTGAGTAAAGAGGATATGAAAGGAAATATCAGACTAAAGGAAAGCAATGCTACCATATTAGACAAAATGATCTTAATTTTAAATTTCAGTAATACACATGAATTTATCAATATTCAAGAGCGATGCATAAAAATCAAGTTCAAAAATTAAAGGATTATCAAAATCTGGAGGCTCAATATATTAAAATGACAAAAAATAACAAAAAATAAGAGAAAAGATACAAACCGAAAATATGAAATTGGATAGAACTTCCGTAGATCCAGCTTTTCAAGGATCTTTGCATCCACACAGGTTCCAAATGTGTTTCGGTCAACGATACAGCCACATGGCCGAAACATCGTCAAAAGATCCATATATATATATATATATAAATTCAATGTTGTCAATTCAATCAAGTCAATTTTGCGGATAGTTTTCAAAGGCATTATCTATATAATTCGAGCATCGATTTTCATTCAAAACTAAGAAAAATACTATCGTTCCATGAATCAAATGTAGGTGCTCCATTTATTAGTCTGAAGGGAAAATGCATCTCAGTTCTCAACTAAGCATCTCAGTTCCATTCATAAACAACAACGCATATAGATAATATAGATAAAAAAACAAACAAAAATATCTTTAATATTTACATTTTCTGAAAAATATGAAAATAAAATGGCATATTTAATAATGTCTCGGGTGTGAAGTTATCGAAAATTTTTAAATAAAATTTCAAGGAACTGTTATTATAATGGACTGCACAAAATAGTTGTGGGGAAAAAAAAAGGCGCGAAAAATGTAAAAATTATTTAAGGTGTTTAATATTGATTGGTGGAATATTTTTAGCTTCATGGACATGACACAATTATAATTAACTCTACAAATATTTCCGTATTACCTAAGCATTCTTTATTCGTTAAGAATGAACATAAATCTGAAGACATACTATCCGATCATAGAATTAAATGTTACCATTTTCAAGTCTATTAATTTGCTACAAAGTAGATAACAGTCGATCTCTTTTAGCATATATTTTACTTTCCCTACAATTCATGCTAATGTAATCGTATAGGAAAAGTATTGGAATCGTGTCGAACATCCAAATTTAGGTTTTCGACGGATATACACATTTTAAGCACTCCAGAACACGACAAAACCACTTTTAACGTAACATATGTGTATATGCGTGTCCGTGCAATGCATGCATCCACTGTAGTTCATAAAACATCCCACGAAATTTCACAAAATTGAGCTGGTGAATCACTTGTGAGTTACTCTGATGTTGATTAGATTTTGGTATTATTTAAAAAAAAAAAACAGAACATGCGACATGGCCCGCTAGAATCTGATGTAAAATACAAAACATGCAGAAATGTATTAATTAAGGTTCGTTTTAGACGCAATCTTTGACGGTGAAAATAATGACACCGACTACTGTTTTTTCATAGCCATCATTTGAAAATCATCGAATGAACATGAAAATAAAATTAAAACTTCAAATTCGGAGTAATTTTACATATTTATCCATGCCAGAGTGTAAAATGAAACTCATTTTATTGCTTTACGAAAGAAAGTTAAAATGAATTTGAGCCTGCAGGGAAAATCGTGTGATACACACATCACATTTTTTCCTTAATTATTACATGATGTTTCAACGTAAGTATTGTTTTATAATCATTAGGCCTTTTTTTTTTCTGTTTGGCTTAACATACGCATTTTATATCTACGCTTTCGAAACGACAACCCAATTAAATAAATAAAAGTCAAACGAGGTTTTAAAAAGTCCGCATTTGTTGCGAGACAAATGTTCAAAAGAAGGCTGGAGCAGGTGCGAAAATAATTTCCGATGTAATCTGGGTCTCAAGATCTTGGAACATTGGGGTGTATGGCTTTAGAGACAATTGGGACTTTGGATGATACGGGTTTGGGTTGGGAAAAGGGCAAGGAAATAGTCTATTGTGGTCGTAATCCTTTCTTCCCTCAGCCTTCTTTTTTCCCTGCTCCACAGGCACACACTTATTTCACAGACAGTGGCTTCTTCCTTGGAAATCAATAAATCTACCAAATCCGACTCGCTCTTTATCCCTTATAGGCCCAGATAATGTAAAGAGGGGGCGCATATATGAAACAAATAAATAAATAATGAAATAAAGGAAAAAATAGCTTTGATAATTAGCTTTTTGTGAAATTAGATACTCAATCGTTATACATTAACATTATGTTATCCAGCGTTAACTGCAAAAAAAAAATTCTCAAAAGTTTAAATTATTTTTTTCTCTGAATTCATAGATGCTGGGAGTGATTTTCGGATAGACTGTAAGGAAGCTTCGAGTAGGCCTCCGTATTTGTAAGTGATCAGAATCTATTTTAAACTGTATGTCCTGTCAAAAGAGTACAAAAAGAATCTTAGAGTGCTAAATACAATCCTTTTAATTTTACATCATGACCGGTTTACTTTTGCTCTCCTGATGCTGAACTCAATACTGCGCTGCCAGTTATGTCAATGTCACGCTGCATCGCATTATATGGAAAACTTGCAAGCAAAAAAAAAAATTAAAACTCGAAGTAATTCAAAAAATACTTCAAAATTTTTAACAATGCAAATTTAAGGGAAGAAAAGTAAATGTGAGTATTCAGCGTGCATTTTTTGGTAAAAAATTATTCAACTATACTGATTTAAATTATATATTACAGTTATAAATTACAAATTAATTTGATTCCTATTTAATGTATTATAAATTATAAAATAAAATAAAACTGTCAAAATACAATTTATTTCTTAAAGCTATAGTTTACACTTCAGATTATATTTCCGATATATCCTGAGATCGAGCAAACTAGAAAATTTTCACTTCTTTAAGGTTTCATTATCGTGCCTGGTTCAATAAAAACTAGTTCAGAAAGTAAATCTCAATAAGCGATAACTCGAAATGTCTATAGTGCTGATAAATGGCTATATACTGCTATGAGGGTTTGGACAGGAACACAATTCGCAATAAACAATTTTCTAAGAAAGTTCTCAATTTAGGCATTAATCCTTTCACAGCACGTTCTCATCTGATCTTTGCATAAAAATATTATCTTTTGTATTAGGTAACTTATTACAAACACGATTCTAGAGGAGATAAAAGCATGAGCCATACTTTTTAGATGAGTAAATATAAAACTCAAAATATATACCCACTATTAAAACGATGTCATAAAACTATGCAATATAATTTGCGTGTTTCCATTTTATAATCTAAAGAATAAATATTTTTTAAGCATAAAGGCCACATTTCAGTCGTTCTGAAGCACCTAAATCATACCGGATGAAAAATTTATTTTCACAAAAGTCTAGTCAACAGGATTCATTATCTTGTATGTTTTTTATTTCGAAAAGTTATGTTTAGTTCAAAATATGTTCTGAACTACCTCTGGCTCATGTTATTGTATTCAAACTATGTTTTTAATACTTAAAAATTACAATAAGGAAGCAAAATGAAAACTGTCCTTTAAAAATCTTAATTTTAAATTAGACAGGAAAGGATATTTAAGTAATTTCTATATTAAGTAACGGTTATATTTAGTAATTTCAGAAATGTGCTGAAATTTTGAAGTAATTATGTCAATAAGTTTTTTTAAATGTAAATAAATATTTAAAATATATTTTCTAAGAGGGAATATTTTCAGTTTTATAATGATATAATTTTTATGCATTTTTAATTAATTAATTATACAGTCTTTATCAAAATTAGCTTCCTTTCATTTCATATACCGTAAGAGTTAATTATGTACGAGTATAAGATATATTATTAAATGTTCAGCTTTTTTTTATTAGATTTAATACCAGGGAATTGATGAAACTTTAAGCTATCAAATCCTATCAATATCCTTTCTTGTCTAACTCAAAATTAAGATTTTTAAAGGACAGCTTTCGTTTTTCTTCCTTATTGTAACTTTTAAGTATTAAAAACATAGTTTCAATACAATAACATGAGTCAGAGGTAGTTCAGAACATATTTTGAACTGAACAGAACTTTAGAACTTTTAGAAATAAAAAACATACAAGATTCAGGGGGGGAAATACTTATTTTACAACTTTTCGTCATTACTGAGCATAACAAATTTACACAATTACGAACCTACTAAAAGAACACATTGAACCTAGTGTTAGTTCATTGTATTGAAATTTATATTTAAATCTAAAATTTAAACAAAATCAAACTTGTTTAAAGAGACAAAGCAGTTTAAAATAATTAGCGGTATATTAAAAATATGTCTAATTTTGCGCTAACTGCAACATATAAATAAGATGAAATTAATTATAAAACTTAAAGAACAACCAATGAACAAGAAGAGATATTGTAAATCACCTTAAGAATACTGAATTATAAAATGCATTACATCATTGTTATTTATACTGTTATTATATTAATTAGTATTATTTCCATTGGCTTGTTGTCTGGTCCCCCTTCTTCTTAAATAACATAAATCCTAATGACTTGCCATCCGTTGATTTTTTTATTATGTATTTTTAATGTGTTTTACAATTAAGCATTCTTAAGGGGATTTACAATATCTGTTCTTGTTCTTTGATACGACAAAATTACGATTAAATTATTACCATTGATTTAAATTTTCATTAGGGAATAAGGGAGCATTCACAGTTCAATTTCGTTTGCAAATAGTTACTAATATATTGACTATTCATTCAAATTCATTTTAGGTAAATATTTCATCAAAGCTATTATGCTATCATTTCGTCGATTCACGATCTGTATTCAAACATCCAAGTAACTCTCCTTTATAATAAGTGTTCTAATTATGGCGCTGTTCATTTAATGCCGAATTCTATAAGAAAATTATGATTTATGGCGAACGCGACTGATCTCCTAGTTCCAAATGCAAACGATCTCCAAACGAGCAACTATGTCACAAACTAATACATAAATAAAAGTTCATTTTACTACTTTCAATTGTTTTCAAACTAACAGTTCATAAAATGCTGAAATTGACAGGCCAGTTATCCATGGCCAGGTGGTTACGTAACTGAAAACATAAACACCGGCAATGAAGCCATAGATCCCTGATCCCGAGATTCATTATTTCATTCATTATCCCGAGATTCAGAATTTTAATCTCCCTCTTTGATCCTGAAATCTCTTAATCATATTTTTACTCTTTACTAGGCAAGAAGAAGGTAATGTGTGAACGGTCCCCAGTCAGAATATTTTTTCCATTCTCTTTTAGCGGTAACTGTCTTATAGTCTCGCAAATAGATAGAAAGGGCAACGATGGGCGGAATCGGAGGGTGAATCGATTGGCAAACACATAGGACCCCCTCAGAACGATTCCTGAATGTATCTTGCTAAAGAAGAATGCTGTAAATGAGAACTCATTCGTTTAGATTCTCTTGCTTGCTTTTCTTCTTACTCGGCTTGGAGAAGGATTTGGGTAGTTTCGCGGTGATTTTTATTTTGCGAGGCTCAAAGAATGTGTGTTTGATTTGCGTTTTACGATGAATAACCGCTCAATAGTTTCTGAAGATTATGCAAAATCACTTGGAATTTAGTGGGAATAGTTTAACCACTTAAAACTTTGTTGGTAAAAGAAAGTTGAGACATTTTGCAATTTTTTGGCTCTGCGGGGAATGAAAGCTACAGAAGTCCCTCTTAAGATTATGCGAGATTTTTATTTTTTATTGAAATGTTCTTGAATTTGGTTCGATTCCTAAAATTTGCACTAAATAAATTGAATCAAATAATTTTTATTTCGCGGTGATGCTTACAAGTATTTATATAACATGATAATTTATACATTATGTATAATATTTACCATAGATTGAAAAAAACAATTTTTTAAAGGCTTGCATGATAGCAACATGGCGAAATAACTACTGACAAATCACTTTCTAAACTTAAATGCTGAATACAACTTCCTAAGAAAATAACAAATGGGTGAATTGAATTTATTACAAAGTTGGCTGTAAAAACCACCATTTTATGTTGTCAATATGCATTTTCAACTAAAGAGATTGGAACAACAAAAGTTCTTTATGGAATGATTTAATAGTGTAACCAATTGAAGCATTAAATTTTAACGTTTTCTTTCTTCTGTTAATCTGAACTTCCCCTTTTCAACAAGTAATATAGTTGATAAACTTCGAAAATTTTTCAAGCATCAATAGGAATTTCTACATGTTTCAACTCTACTGCTAAGTATATTAATAATGTTAAGTTTTGCTGGTTATTCCTGATATTTCAATATCTTAAAAAATATCTCAAAATTATTACATTTTCTCATTTTTACAGTACTTATTATTGCATCTCCTAAATATTACGAATTCTGCTATCGCAAAACGCTTGTTGTCTTGTCCAAGTACGGGTTATTTTCATAATTTAGATCTATTAGTGTGACGGCCTCTTTTGTGTTTTATGTGTAGATGTAACTACTTGTTTGTGTTTGCGTGTACTTGCCTGTACTTCTAGCATGTACTTTGCGACTGTGTACGCAACCTGTAAACACTATAACTCAGAACCAAATTCACATATTGCGGTGAATTTTTAATAAATAACTAGAACCTCATTTTTTTTTGTTTTTAAATTTTATAAGTGGATTAATAGTTATTTAAAATATTGCTTACACTGGAAGAAGCAATTGCGTTCGGAACTTATAAGCAATACATAATTATATTCAAACTAGTTTAAACTTTGGTATAGCCTTGACACCTTTCTGCTCACGCAAACAAGAAGAGGTGACCTGATTCTTATGCCAATGCATTCGAGTTCCGTGAATGGTATATTGCTCTTATTAGTTGGAATGTTAGACAAAGGGACTCCATGTTTAAGGATTCATCGTTTATGCAGTCAGAGAAAGTATTAATGTTAATATATCTAACGGGAGAATATTCATCAACATGCAAATCGGGGGTGTTCTTTATTTATTTTCAAAACAGTTCAAAATATTAAAATATATAAGTTTTTGCAACTATATTTCGAAAACTAAGAACCAGATCCGAAAACCAATTATATAACTGTTTAGGACTTTCAGAGGGCTATAAATTACTTTCAAACTGTTCATAGCTTTTAGTTTTCCCTCTGATTGCAGCAGGATACCCTAACCACAGACTTCATGTCAAAATGTCAATTTATTTTACTAAATTAGTTGGTGGCATGTGAGTTAATGTATACAATATATTTCGCAAGATTTAAGATTTAGGTCTGTCTATAAACTTTTATGGCGTACGTACGCATAAATACGTAATAGAATTTTGTACTTCCATTTCTCTTCAAACCTCATTAATCATTAAACATCTTTAAATCCAAGTTCACTTCACTTCCAAATTTCTTTGAAATAAAAAAGAAATATCTCGAGCTTCTATACTAATATTTCGCGAAGGATAAAATCTACAACACTACTATGAGCTACAACACTAGTGCCATTTAAATGTTACAGCTTTCCCTCCTCCTACTGCGGAACACATAAACAAGTCAAAATATTAAAATAACGAAATTATAACAAAAACATCAGGAAGCTAAAAACTCGATTTGAAATCCAATTTTATATCCTTGTAGGGCTTTTAAATGGCTACAAATTACTATTTACTGTTAATAGTTAGTATTTTTATTTTTGAGATACATTACAAATTTGTAAACGGAAAACTCTCAATCTTCTTCCACTTGATAAAACGATTCCTCCAAAACTGCAACAGATTTGTAAAAAATAAAGCAAATTAACCTAGAAACTGGATTGCTTACTCAAAATTTTTGTCACTTACTGTTTATATCTATGTTTTGTAGAAGATATTTCGAGTGAAATTAAGCAAAACGAAGCAAAAACTTGCTCTAATCAAAACGATTTTGTTTTTTCATTAAAAGATGCTCAAAATATTAAAATATTTGAATTACTTTCACATATTCATAAATAGTACTATTATATTCCCGGCAAATAAAGTGAAAAATTGTTTACGTTTTTATCTAGTAAGTTCGGAGATATAAGCGTCTAAATGGTTTATATTTTTCTTAACGCTTCCATTTCCGCCAGAATTACCCCAACCATAGATGTTACTGACATCAAAAAAGATAGAAATCACAAAATTTAATGCCGTTAAGATGTGATTTTATCATGGATTTTAAATTAAAAAAATCAAAGACATTTTAAATTCGCTACTGCAAGTAAAATTGATATTAAAAATCATTAGAGCATCCACATTCAGCTAGATATTAACATCTTGAATATATTAGTATAACCACATTATTATTTTTATTAAATGCTAAAAATGTCGAGCTTTCATTTTTTACGGATATTTAGTAATCTAAAATATTACTATACAATAAAAACAAAATTACATAAAGAAATTCAACTTTTGAACAACAGTTTACGGTGCTAGTTTTTTGTAAGGAGGAGAAAATGATCGCGCTTCTCCTAAATCGCAAATATATTAAACAGACAAATTTTATTTTCATGAAAAAAAAAATTAAACTCCACTCATACTAGTTAGTTCGTATTGTATTTAAGACCATTCGGTTGTTACACGGTGCTGAAAATAAGTTAATAATCTCTACGGTATCTAACGTACAAATTGACGTTCATTTTAATCTTATTTGAATTTGAAGAGAAAATGATTCAAAATCAAAATTATAACAACAATTACCGCACGTATAAAATATAACTTTTAAATCATAAATGTGGTAATTTTAAATGGCACAATAATAAACGCATCTGTTTCTTATATTAATTTACCAGTTTCATATATAATACGAAATAGTATTCATTTCAGTTACTCGTTTCATATTATATATAAAAGCAGTAACTGTAAGAACTAATTTATAGATTCAGATCGCTTGAATCTCCATATTCACTGCGATTCATTTACAGAGCTATATCTCAACTTTCTCGAATATAAAAAATATTCTTAAATGTTTTACGCTTAAGTTTTACAAGTCCTTTTTAGGTATTTTTAAATCTTTTTAAGTCAAAAACCTTTTTATATATTTTATCTAATACTTTGTCTCAAGTAGAAAATAAAACAAGAAAGATCAATCATGCATAAGCATTGATTATGAAACACTTTCCAACTGAAATGTAATTTCATTTAAAAATTTCTAAAATGTGATTCATTCAGTGGTAATATCTTTTACATTATCACAGTACTACAGTAATTTATTATACATAAATATTTAAAACTGTATCGAAATATAAATCATCTGATTCTTTATGCAAAATCAATGAATATTTCATTCATATAACTTGTATTCCAGACTCCAGAGCTAAATAATTTTGTGTGAAAAAAATTCAGCAATTCTTATGTAATTCATCTTACAATCGCTTGAGATATTTGCATTCTGCATATGTTAAAATTAGGCTTCCTTGAAGAAATAATAAAAGTTTAGGGATCATTTAAAATCACAACTATTGTAATTGCATAGGCACGGAATTTAGATACACAGATAATACACAGATAATATATATGTGTATGTGTATGTACTCAAAGTATTGGAATCGTGCCGAAGATCGGAACTCGAATTTTCAAAGTATCTACACGTTTTGGGACTTCTAGAACACGAAAAAACTACTTTTAGGAAGACGTATGTGTGTGTAAGGGTGTATCTGTGTATGTTTCTGTGTGGATATTACATCCACTCTAATTGAAAAACTAATGGACCGAATTTCATACAATTTGGTAGGTATGTTTTTTGTGGGAAATCCTGATGTTCATTAGATTATAGTACGATTCGTAATAAAAGAATCTGCCTTCTTTGCGAAATGGCCGCAGAAATTGCCTTTATCCACTCTAGCTAAAAACTAATGAACCAAATTTAACAAAATTTGGAGTATAATATTTCAATAACCTACAAGTGATTTATATACCAAATTTAACAAAATTTGTATATAATTTTGTATATAAAACATTTGTAGGTTATTCTACTACGATTCGGGAAAAAGGAACGGGCTATTTTTGCGAAATGGCCAGCAAAAATCGTTATATATAAAAATAAAAGACTACGTGTGCTCAATTATATCAATTAAATTCCTATTTTATATGTGATTTTTGACAACAAAAAGAATAAGACTAACCCCATTACTCTAGGACTAGCCGTTCTTGAGATATTCTAGTTTTTTCGCGTTTTCGCTACGCCACCTTTGACAATAAGTCCAGCTATCAAATGAGAACCAAATTTAAGTTTAACGTGTAAATTCAATGTCATTTAAAATACTTATGTTGTGCAGATAAACTCAAATTATCATTGAATAAATAAAGAGAACGAATATGAGTCTGCAGGGAAAGACATGTGCTGTCCACATCAGAATTTTTAACGATATTACACCAATGATTTATAGAAGTGAACGGGGATTATTTTCAGGCCATTTCGAAAAAAATGTATAATCTATATATAAAGATCCATCAAATTTTTGTCGAATAAAATGTTCAACAAATTTAAGCTGTGTACCAAATTTTAACTCTCTAGGACGTAGGAAAGTGCATTTAAAATGCCATCAATTAAATTTATCATGAAGAGTTATATAAAATTTAAAAAAAATGAAAAATTGTTATCTACCAAATTTATCTTAAAATATGAAGCCACTCCCATATGCAAAACGTTTAAACAAATGGAGAGATATTTATTATATAATATCTCTCTCTTTTCTTTCTGGAAGATATCCCAAAGTCAGAATTTAATTGAATTTGTTTTTTTCCCTATATTAAATAATTTTTTTAATTAAAAAACTACTTAACATATTTTACTGAATTTTTTTTTATATATTCTATGGGATAATGTGAATATTTCCTAAAAATTTCGAAGCAATTCGTGAATTTTAAATTTACTTAAAAAATGTTTGAAAAATTAGGTCCTATAGGGTTCAATGTATTTCATTTTTTCAACCCGGGTTCAATAAAAAACTAATTGGGTGATATTATTTATTTATATTTCCATAGGTCCTACAGACCGTCTGAACAACATACTAAAATTTCATTTTGATAAACTCATTTTTACGGCAGTTATCGTGCTAACGGACAGACAGACAGACAGACAGACAGACAGACAGACAGACAGACAGACATACAGACAGAATGAACAAAGTCATAAACACTTTTCAACTTTGTTGTAAAGTGTTAATAATCAACAATTTTACAATCTAAGAATAAAAAGAGGCAGAGACGAAAATATTTGTAAATTCGCACTTGTACCCATTCTTCAATAAGTTTTCCTTTAAAGGGATTGAAAGGGTAGCGGTTAATACCTCTAAGTACATATATCCTTATTTTTATATATTTTTTCTCGCGAAATAATTTTGTGAAATAGTGGCAGAGGGAAGTGCGTTATTCCGCTATCTCTTGATCACTTTGACGTGACACAAATACAGAACAAGACAGTGTAGGTTTGTTTGCCTTATCAGACGCAGTATTATTTCTTTATTTAAAAAGTTCCCGTTGAAAAATTTGAGCAGCATTGATGAAATATTTCTTTGCCAAGAAGTTAAATAAAATGTAACGCGCCTATGACAGAGTATGAGCGGTGATTCCTTCTATAGTTATTAAGGCAATTTATTCTCATTTACATACATTTCATAAAATATATTAAAAATTATTTATTCCCATATTACATACATTTTCATAAATTCCAAAAAGAGTGACATTTTAAAACAGAGCTTACAAGTTAAATATCTTAGAATTTAATAACAATTAAAAACGCTAAAACCAAGCAATCAATATCTTACTGATTAAAACTACGCTTTAGATTGATACTACGAAAATAAAAACATGATTTAAAATCGTAAAAATTATCTTTAGGTCATATAAATTCACTACACCCAACCAAAAAATATAAAAATACACCCAAAACTTTGGTCCACACAATTCTTTTGAAAGATATTTCGTCTCCAAATAGAAATTTATAAATTCATGACGTTCGATTTTTTTTTCTTTTGTGCAATTAGTCTATGATTGCATTATTTCTTTTCTTTGCTTTTTGTTTATATAATTATGATGAGGTAAACGTCCGACCTTGGACAACTCAATATATTAGACACAATTCTGCGAGTGGGGGTTCGTCAATATCATTAATATATTGAACTGTAACTTGGACACCTGACAAATGTTATGGAACTGTGAGTGTTCAAATTACACCCACTCTGTTATATTTGATATAACTTTACATCATTTAAAATCCAAATATTTGTTATTGAACAATTTTGGGGAAACAGCTAGTAAATTTCACGAAGAAATTTTTAAACCCTAAATGTATTTTGAGAAATGTAATATGTCACTACAGATTAACTGATTTCGATATTGTGCAAAAACGGTAACACAAATTATATTTTTCTTACTACTAGATCTTGTCAAAATTCGATGCAATTATTGTACAATTACATATTAAAATAAAATTTACATTATACAACATTTCGCGCAATTTGCTTAATTATTTTAAAAGATATCGCACCCCGTGTGGAAAATAAAATAATTCTAATATCTCAAGAACGGCTCATGATAAGTACTAAATATTAGAGCCCTTTGAATTTTAATTGAAAATACTGCATCATTTAATGATGTATAATAGTAAACCTATTTATTTTTTATAATATTTTCTTTTTTGATCTAAAATCCACAATATCTCGCATTTAGGATTTCGAAAGTTATGTCATTCACTCTTAAATAAAAAAAAAATACCAATAATATGATTATTTTAACTACGAATTTTAACGTAATTCTATTTTTTATCATTTTTTTCGTATTTTGCAAATTTTAAAGTATTTTGTCTAGTTTATCTGTCTGAATTACAATGGGCTCCTGGCATTTATTGGTTGTAAAAGTCGCACCAAGTTATGTCATTCACTCTTAAATAAAAAAAAATTACCAATAATATGATTATTTTAACTACGAATTTTAACGTAATTCTATTTTTTATCATTTTTTTCGTATTTCGCAAATTTTAAAGTATTTTGTCTAGTTTATCTGTCTGATTTACAAAGGCCTCCTGGCATTTATTGGTTATAAAAGTCGCACCAAGTTATGTAATTCACTCTTAAATAAAAAAAAATATCAATAATATGATTATTTTAACTACGAATTTTAACGTAATTCTATTTTTATCATTTTTTTCGTATTTCGCAAATTTTAAAGTATTTTGTCTAGTTTATCTGTCTGATTTACAATGGGCTCCTGGCATTTATTGGTTGTAAAAATCGCACCAAGTTATGTCATTCACTCTTAAATTAAAAAAAATACCAATAATATGATTATTTTAACTACGAATTTTAACGTAATTCTATTTTTATCATTTTTTTCGTATTTTGAAAATTTTAAAGTATTTTGTCTAGTTTATCTGTCTGATTTGCAATGGGCTCCTGGCATTTATTGGTTGTAAAAGTCGCACCAAGTTTTATACGATATGTTTGTTTAATGTATTCTAGAGACATAGCGCTCCGTATGAGAAACATGTAAAATTTCATTAACTCTTGTGAACAATGATATCCATTTATTTTGGGTTTAAATTATTTCAAAAGCTCTCACTCATTTGATAATTGTGAATTTATTCTAATTTTTGTAAATTTCACCATTTTAGATTAAAACATTAAATATCTAGAGAACTTCACATTTTAGCATCTTAAGAATGATAGCATTTGTTCTTATATAAAAAAATACGTGTTCAATAGCTATTTTTTCAACATTTTTTATACGTAACTAAAAGATATAGTCGGCGATGCTTGTGATTTAAAATATGCAAAAATTCAAAACGCATTCATATTGTTTCTCAAAAAAATTCCTTTTAAGCATTAAATTTAATTTCCTTATGAAAAAATAAAAAGTATAAGCACAGGCAAATAAGCTAAAGGGTAAAACATATTGGTCCCGTTTGTAAACTCATATACATGAATATGAAGTTAGATAAATATACGACAAAATGAAGACGCTGAAATAGTAACAAAAGTTAGTATTCCTGAAACATTTTTCCTCCAGTTAGAATAATCTTTTAAACACATTTGGATAAATTTACAAAATAATTTTTTTTTTAAATTCACATGAACTTAAAATGTATTTGTTTCTGGATTTTCTGGATCTTATGTTCCATGGCCGGAACTGATATAGTAATATAAAAAATATAATACAGTTTATTTAATACAATTAATTCCTCTAACAAGAAGAAGAGGAATCTATGTTATCAGCTTTGCACAATGATATTCACAGACAGATCTTAAAGTAGGATATACCCGTACTGTTTTTTATAATGTTTCAACAATCGGTTAAACACAATATAAAAATGATTGAAAGTTTCAATTGAAAGTAAGTATTGATTGAAAGTACTCTTATATCCCAAGACTGATAGAAACAATCTAAAATATAACAACGTTCATTTATAAAATTTATTTTATATCAATTATTTTTTATTTAAATAGTCCAAATGAAATAACAATTGTCTGGAAATAAACACATTTGATTTAATTCCGGTACTAAGCATAATATAATTTTCTTCAAATAAAGTTTCGGAAAATAATCGGCTGCATAATGCTATTTGCATGGAAGATTAATTTGTGCGTTTTTCCTTTCTCTACATAAATGTATTGGGAAAGTATTATGAAAATTCGAATCCGAGTTTGCACGTTCCAAACATCTTGAAGTCGAATCGAACGTCTTTGAGGTGATATCTGTGTGTGTGTGTCCGCGTGTCGATGGATGCGATATCGCACAAACGAATGGAGCGTTTAAAACGTAATGTAGTACGATTTTTACTATCCATAAATACAGGAACCATATTTATTTTAAACGCGTTCGGAAGATCGCCAAATTTTCGAATGCATTTTTGAAAAATCATAAAAAAATTAGGACATTTAATAATATTAAATCACTTTATACGTAATTTTGTTATTCTAAAACGAATGACATAAACTTTAGAACGTTATCTTGCACACTTTTTGAGATATTGTACGTTTTTCAAATAAATGTATGTAAAGAATTGCATAAAAATGAACAGTAGTAAGTAACATCAAATATGTAACACTTGGCCATAAATTTGGGTAAGTATATTTAACTTAGCGACTTTTTAATGTCGTGCCTAATTAGCAAAAATGATGCTAAAGTTACAAAAGGGACGCTAAATTGGTGAATTAATAATTAACATATATGAATATAATAGGGCATATTGCTTAGCAGATGTTAGCAATATTTCCAATTACCAAGTTATATTTGAAGTTATATTTTCAAGTTATATTCCAATTGTCAAGTTTACATCGAAATATAAGTTCATTTGGTACTTCAAAAGAATTTTACATGTTGTCATCCAGAAAAGCGATAAATGTCAGTGAGCTTCTCAACGTTAAAAACAATCTGTTACGGATCTTGTCCATTGTTATTTCGCAATGAAAGAAATATAGTACTTGCATTATGTAGAGAAAGTCAAGTGCTGCCTCAAAAAAAAAAAAAAAGTTTTATTTTAGTATGTTAGAAAACAACAAAAATTAAATTCGAGATGAAAATGCGTATACTTTGCAATTGAAGAAATTGCTCGAAACTCTAACCTTATTGCTCGATTCGCTCAAGAGAGACCGTCCTCAATCAAGGAAAAAATTTAAATTATAATGTCTGGAAGAAAGACTTAACGTCATTAAATTCCTGATAGAAAATGTGTACGAAAAACTCCCTTGATAATAGTATGAATATATGACTGTTTATTTCTCCCTCAAAGCCGTACAATATATTGATAATAGTAGATGTGACCCCTTAAAAAGAATGCCGTTGCTATAAAGTAAAAATCTGATGTGGGCAACACATGACTTTCCTTATATAATGTAATGAATTTACTACTTTTACAGTAAAAAAATAGGATTTTCTTGTAGTAGATACTAATATTCTTTCCAAGATATTGAATTTTCGACAATTAGTCGTCATTTTCATTGATTTAGCGTCATTTTTATCCATTTGGCGAGATTTTCGTTAATTTGGCAACATTTCAAAAAAGTCGCCAAGTTGGCGACATTCCGCCAAATTCGTCGCTAAAATCTCGCCAAGCGTTATGCACTAAGAAATAAATTTTTCTTAAAGCAGATAAATGACTATTGGCGTTCAAATACAAAAGTATTATTCAAAGTATCTTTTTTCAAGAATGGAACGAGCTAGATCCACGAGAAGGATGTCACTCAATTTATCGCATGGTATTACATATGAAAAGTAAACATGTTTCTCAATAGGAAATATTTTTCTTTTTATTTTATATGACTTTTTGATAATTTTTTTAAAAAATGTACAATATCTCGAGAACGGTTTACGTTAGCGTTCTAAAACTTATGTCAATCGTTTTCTAATGAAAAATTACATAAGAAATGTCTATTTGCGTAACTTTATTAGTGGTTTTAATTTTTTGACGATTTTTTCAAAATTTCATTCGAAAATTTAGGGGGGTTCTGAACATTCGATTGCGTATAAAAACAATAGGCTTCCAGTGTTTACGGATTGTGATTTTTGTACCAAATTTGGTTCGAATCGGTCCATTCGTTATCGGTTCAGTTATCGTCTCCACAGGCTCACTGACACACACACACACATACACACATACTTTCACACACACACACACACACACACACACACACACACACACACAGACATCACTTCAAAAATGTTTGATTCGTGATCAGGGATGCTTGAAACGTGCTCTCCCGTCGAAAACTCGAATTCGAATTTTCGACCCCGTCACAATACTTTCCTTATACATTATGTATATAAGGAAAGTAAAAAGTGGCTATTTATATAACATTATTCATGAACATTTGTTTTTTCGATTTAAAAAAGAAAAAAAAATGTTCAAAAGAGTTTGTTCCATTTCAATAAGTTCTTGATGAAATAACCATTCACATTTTATTCTATTTACATTTTTTCGAAGGTTAAAGTCACACAGATACCATTGCAAAAATGTTTGATTCGCATCTAATTATTCACAAAATATGATAACCGATATCTTGTAGTTTTTTAAAACAGTACAAATAAATCAATCAAATCTTCAATCAACCTCGACATTTTCATGACTTCTAATATAGAATTCCCTAATTTCATGCCTTGTGATTCCATTACAAACACACTGGACTTTCAACTTATCTAAAAGCATTCATTTCAAGCCATATCATAATGCTTTTCATTACGTACATTTAACCGTAAAAAAAAAAAAATACATAACAGTGGATAATTTTGCATTCGATTACCAAATTCCCTAATTTCATTCCTTGTAATTCTATCGCAATCACACAAGCAACTCAACATTCATTTTAAGTCAAATCGTAAGTGATACATTTAATTACACACATCTAATCGTAAAAATAAATACATAACAGTGGATAATTTTGCATTCAATTACCGAATTCGCTAATTTCATCCCTTATAATCCCATTACAAACACACGGGACTTTGAACTTAATCTGAAAACATTCATTTTAGGCCAAATCGTAAGTGATACTTTTCATTACGTACATTTAATCGTAAAAATAAATACATAACAGTAGATAATTTTGCATTCAATCACCTGTATTAATTTAATTTGAAATGTCTTGTTTCTTTGGCTATCTTTCGAACAATTGAATGTCTATCTGATGACATGATCTAAATAAAAATTTTATATTCTACAAAAGATTAGGATGCTTCGAGACTACGCACCAAAGTTATATTGAAAGATAATAATCATTTCTCTGTCATGCTAGCTTGGGCACATCCTTCTCTGAAAATAATAAATAACAAACCCTTCAAGAAAGTAAACTGCTTTCTTTCAGAGACGGCGACTGCAACCGGTATTATTATCTCTAAATACAAATGTACTACGTGACAATAATGTGTGCGTTTATCACGGCGGCTTTAATATCTTCTTTCTAACGTATGAATGAAACTGAATTCGTGAAAGACTGGTTTGGTCTCCTATTTGGAGTAAGAAAAGTGCTTAATTTCCTGCGAAGTGCATTTTGCAAATCTGTTTCTCTTATACGAAAAGTAATGCACTTATTCGCAATTTTTACATTCTCTAAACACGTAGTAAATGGAAAACTTAAACAACGTAATTGAAGCAATGCCTGCAAAGGGGGATCGAACTGCTTGGGATAGGGTATGTCAAATAGCTGTCTTTTTGAGAGGATCTTCGTTTGGGATAGACGCTGTCCCACCTGTAAGCAAAAGATTAAGCGCAAATCGATATGCGATGCGACATTGCCTTTTTGCTGCATTACTTATTATTTTACGTTGTTTTTCCTTACCCTTTGCATAAAGTGTTTCTACTTATTAGATTCTACTTATTAGACTAATTAGATTGTTGGAGGTTGATGAATCTACACATTTTTTATACACCTGAGCGGAACTCGGCTGTTCTTTAAATACCTGTCTGTCTGTGGACAAAACATCTCTGAAGTTATTTCAATGAAATTAAGCACAATATTTGCAATTGGTGAACGTAAAAAATCTATTAATTTTCAGCACTTTAATAAAGCCCAAATTTTCATAGTAAAAATAAAATAATTATGATAAATAGTATTACGTGAATGCTAATTTGATATACAATTTGATATTTAAAAAATTGTGGGAAATACTTTAAGACGCTAACACATGCATCGTTCTCTAGATATATAACATTATTAATGCTTAGGTACGTATTTCTAATACTAAATTATCGAGACATGTAAAGCTTAGAACTTACATCGAAACAGATGAAATGTATATAATTAACAGAACATAAATCTGAAAACAAAGTATTGCATGCAGTAAAATTTTAAAATAAGAGTTAATAAATATTTACCAAAAAATCAAATAATACCTATCAGTCCCAATATAAACAATACAGTTAATTACTTTAAAATATTAAAAGAACAGAAAAATATATTTGATTTAGATGAACATTTTTGCATTCAAAGTCAAATAATTCAATGAAATAAAAACTTAACTTAAACAGGAATTTGTAAATTAAACAACACAAACAAACAGCGGAGTAAAATAACACAAATAATAAATAGACTATTCAGATTTACTGTTCAAACAAACTGTTACATAACACAAATAGCAAATGAAATGTCAAATAACACTAATAACAAATAAACTTTTAATAACACAAACAAATAAACTCATCAGTTTTAGTGTTGAAATAACTGGTAAATGACACAAAAAGAAGATAAACTGTTCTGTTTTTTACGGTGTTTGCCTCTAATTTATAAATGTTCGTACCTATTAGTCCACATTAATTGTCTAATTAATTGTGTATATAGTGCACACGTGCTTAGCGTTTCTTTTTTAATTAAATTAACCAATGCAATTATTTCTTCATAAAATATTTATATTGAAACGTCAATATATACGATTCGGCGAATTTAAGATTGCAGTCTCTTAAAAAGCATCTTTAAATTTCTGAAAATTTTATTACATTTGTCATCCCAATTATAATGTATATAGCATTACACATGGGGTACCGTATAATTAAAAAAATGGATATATAATTAAGGTGTATAATTAAAAATTATTCGATGTTGAAAAGCGAATATTCTGTTTTAAGCATTCTCTGTTATAAACAAAACATTCCATATTATTTTAAAAATATATAATTTTTAAAATCCTACCTTTTAAAAGTTATTAATCCAATATCCTCGTTAAATATAAATCCAAATATCACAACTGAAGCAACACTCATTCGCAGCATGTTATCCTTTATTTCGCTGGTGAACATAGCAGATAAATAACACTGGTTTAATCCATTTCTTTGAGACACAAGCCAATTAACCTCTTACTGCGATTTAAAGCGTAAAGCTTATAATATTTTACGGCTAACACATGTTTTACCCTTCTGTGTGCACAAACTCGGTTATGATAATGAGGAATGTCTGACGTCAGTGGTCATTGTCGCCTTCAGGTGATGTCCAGCTTCTCAGTTGGGGGTAGGGGGATGCAGTAGCCATACAGGACACAGTGGCATCATATTATCAGGCCTGGGGTTCTGTAGGTAAATCATCATCAGTGAATGCTGGAAAAGTAATAAAAACGTCACATTCAATTGAGTCTAGTGCATGTTTTTATTCATAAAGCATTCCTTATTTCTAAGATGCTGTAAAAATTGTGATGTCCCAGACATACTTATATTTTTGGAGCAATTTTCAAATAAACGTTTTTAAACAAAACAATTACTTATTGGTGCTATTTTTAAATATTTATTAAAACATAGGTTTTTGTTTTTTATTTATCTGAGACAGCATTTTATTTATTTATATTATTTTATTCGTGCGTGATAAGAACAGTGATTCAAATTTTCTTAATTTATGGTATTCAAATGTTGAACTTTTACAATATCTTTCAATTCTTTTACAATTTCTTCTGTGAAAAACATTTTTCCAATTCCAATTCCAAAACCATATCTGACCTTTGTTTACTCAATATATTTCAACTATATCTAATTAACATTTGCTCTTGAGCGTTTATTTTATAAAGCTGATGTTGAAATGTATGCAGAACATCCGCGAAAAAGTAAATATTAATATCAAATAATCACATTCTTACTTTTACGTTTATTTTGAGAAAATCAGTGTTTTATATCTATAAATAAGTATTTAAATACGATATATTTCCTCTCTGTATATTGTAAGAACTTGGATAAAAGCGTGATAGAGCTTAAAGAAAGTCTGCTTACGATAAAAATCAATAACTGAAATTAATAACATAAAATAAATTTTATAGATATGCATATTACCTTTTACAATACAAATTGAATAGTAAAATTTGATTTCATGCTATTAATTATTTTCGTATCTCAACCTTTTTTCAGCTACCGTGGAGAAACCCGAGTTTTATACTTTTCACTGAATTATTCAAGTTTTTTTCACTACGTGCAAAAATTGCATCTGTTTGATTTTAAATAAATTTTAAAAAGGTTGATATATTATTTTTGTTGTTGATGCCTCATTTTTCTATGCAGGTGTAAAATTAAATTATATAAAATGAGTGGATAGACGAAAATAGTAGTTAAAAGTAAGGGCAAAAATACCAAATAATGCATTTCCTATGTTATGTTTCTAGTAATTATGAATGTACAAAGAATTATTTTAAATTGTTTCTTCAGATAGGGTGGTCACGTGCTAAAATTTAATAAATGCTTCAATACTTTATAAAATGAGTCGATTAAAGATGCATTTAAAATATACGGAAACTTATATAACTCAAATTAATGAATTCCTAAGAAGCATGATGTCATATGGCGATACAACACGAAATATTTATAAATATAACTCTACAATACTTAGAATTTAACCCTATGATACACCAGTACGTTCCTTTTCCTGCGATCTAAACCATATTTAAGTTCATTGATCATGTGTTATTATTGAAACCGTCACCATTTTTTTTTCTGAGTATAAAAAATTGTACACTAGATAAGCAGAAAGCTAAAAGCAAATTTAATTTTCTATTTAAATTTTTAAAACTTTTGCATGCTATGTGATACAGAGAAGCTTACAATAAAAAATGATGTATCATTTATTATTCAAAGCTAATAACAATAATCAAATTTAAAATGTTATGTTAATAAACGTGATTTTTAAAATGCAATTTGATTTCACAAGTCAAATATATCCATATTTTATGATAGTTATAAGTATAATAAAAATTCCACGATTGACTTTAAGGGGGATTGTTACACAAAAATTTGAAATCGTTACACAACATTTTTCCTCCTACATTCAAATCTACATATTCTTAAGAATCACTTCCCGAAATTTTAGATTTCTATCTTGAACCAAAGTTCTCTGTAAAAGTGATTTTATAAAGTGTTATTTCATAATCCTCTTAATAAAATGAAAAATTTATTTGCCTTTCTTTCAGAATACAAATTTCACATATTTTATTGTAACATTATTTTATTGTAACTGCTAAGGTTATTTTTCAGTTTGCAATAATCATAAATATTTTGATATATTTATAATATTCAGAACATGTACAATAACAAATGGTTTTTCCTTTAAATTATAGCATTATAATTTTGAAAAATATTAATATATCTAAAAAATATGTATTTTTCGACAAAATTTTTATATAATAAATAAAAATTTGTTGTAAAATTTTAGAGAACAATATTAAAAATAGGAATGCATACTTTCATAGCCCAAGATATAATGATACACAAAACACAAAAAGTAAATATGTATCATAATGAATTTAATTTTTAGCATTCTAAAAACATAGCATTTTAAAGGTATTTTTTATTTTTATTTTTAAGAGTTTCACAAATTAGAAAATATTTACTTCTATGTTTTACAACAAAGTAACTCGACTAATAAAGTAACTTGAAAAGGTAACACGACTAATTTTTAATCTCTTTTTATATAGTAATTTAAGATACATATAATTAAGTGTAACGATCCCCCGTAAGGAATATAAAATGTTTTAATATGAAATTTCTTCATTATGGCAATAAATGCTGATAACGAAATCATAAAACTCGTTCTATAAATACACTCTTATCTTTTTATGTACATTATAATTTATATTTATAATGGATTAAGATATTAATATTTCGATATTAATATATTATGTTAAATGCTAACTACATTTGTATATATATATGCGTCATATTTTTCTTATTTATAATATAAAGTTAAATAATGTTAGTATGTATTTTGTAATCGAATAGATTTTACTGAGAAATATTATTGTGAAAAACGCCTTCAATTTTCAAGTTTTTGCTTCAAAAATAATTTCTACAGTGTATTTTTTATATTAAATATGCCCATACTAACTCATTTTGACTCGTTTTCAAAACATGCTTTAAGTTTCATGTCAGTTCATTGAAAAATGTAACACATGAAACATTGTGCATTGAAAGGTAACGTCATAAGAGCCTCATTTTAAAAAATAACTGAAATTATTTTATTAGCTTAAACTCTCACAAATCATATTGAAAATTATCGAATTTAAAACATATTTACTTTTAAATAAAAAACGGCATTTAACATGTTATAATGGACTTTGAAATTCGTATTTCTGAACACATTTTAAACGGCCGCTCTCCTTAAAAAACATCTGATTTGTGCACACACATGATTTTTCCTACAGAATCATTAATTTTCTCCTTCTGTCTTTCATAATTCATTAAATTGAGTTTTTTGCACAAAATAAGCCAGTAAATTATTTGAAAATATTACAATGAATTAGCATCTTTTTATATTTGCTATTTAAATTTGTTAGATTCGTTAGATTTTCAATTTAAATTCGTTAGATTTGCATTCTAGATTCTGTTCGTTGGCACATACATATTGAATGGTGCGATCAGCTATAACCGATCAGGGGTCGAGATTGGAATGAAAGTGTATAGTGCTGAGTTACCTTTTCTAATATAGATCCTATGGAGTGTTGCTTCAATTTATTAATTTATTAATAAACTATTTCTTCAACTATTTCGCAAACTCTTATTATATTCATAGTCTACCTTTATTTCCACAAGGAGACAGCATGTTATTGGTAGTAGATTTGCTAAGGTCGAAAGTTTATTTTACTCCCCATTTTTAATCTAGAAGTTTAGGATTACCTAGGATACCTTGCTATAGGATTACCTAGCATTACTTTATTTAGGATACATTATTAGGACTTATTTAGGATTATTTTATTATAGGAATACCTAGATCAGTGTTTCTGAACCTTTGTGAGACCGCGACCTGGTAAATTATTTTTTTATAAAACGAAAGCCCGGTCCCAACAAATTTACTCGTAAATGCCTTTCTAATTCCCTTTTTTTTTAGTTCATACATTAAACTAACATAAGTATGATAATTAATCATGTCATAATCATAAATAAGTACATACAGTGTGGCATGTTGACAATATAAAATTACAATTAAATAAGTTATCAATCACTGGACTAACGAAATCATACAGCATATTGTAATTTCTTCACACCAACATTATTAAATTAATCTGTGCTGATATTCATTGACATATCACATTCTGATCACCAAAAATGTATAATATTATTCAGTTTAAAACGGATTGTTGTATGATTAAATTGATTTTACTGATGTAGGTTTGAAAAATAAATGGTATTGACAGAGAAAATTATTTATCCATTGTAATTCACTATAGAAGTCAGCTGAGCAGTATGTTATTCATATTAAAATTTAAATACAGCTTAGTCACTGACATTTGCAACACACATGTTATTTAGGCGTTCTGATTCTAAGCTTTTAGACACATTCACGAATATTAGTCTCCTTCGAATATTTCCACTATAAAATATTTACTCATAAAAAATACTTAGAAAACTAAAACTACAAATTCCAACAGAATATCTCACGGCCCGGTATAATTGATGCCCGTCGGAGAAACACTGACCTAGATATCATCTCGTATAGTTATATTAAAATAACGCGTTTTATAATTTGCGCAACTGGTATAAAATGGTAATATTGATTTTAGATAAATTTATTTGGAAAATATATTTTAATTTGAAATAAGTGAGTCTTACCATTTCCGCTCTTCTCTTGGCTATATGAAAAGTTGTCAATGTTCTTATTTTGCCTTCGCCGCTTTAAAGTAGCAGTAATTTGAAAAGGGAAAAAATATATAAGCATAATATGCAATCAGTGATATAAAATTTAACTGTAAATACATAAATAAAACACTAATTTTATATACAAAACAAAATGAATATTAAGCTTTGATGAAGATATAAAAAGTTATAATATCTCAATATACCACATTATATCTATCTCTAAACAACTTAATATTGACCAGTAATTTTAAATTTTGGTATGATCAGTTTTGTTTGTGAGGAAGGTGAACTTAACTTGATTTTGAATGTTGCAAACAGTGGCTGCTAAGATGTTAATAAATAAAAATTGTATTCTATAGAATTCACTTTCGGCTGGAATTTATTTTTTGAAAAAGTATTTTGGGGGGAAATACTATGTTACTAAACAACAGAAAAATACTTATTTTATTCTGTTAAGATGCTTAAATAAAATAATATGTGTTTGCAATTTCTATTTGATCCGATTTTTATTTAATTTCTTTCAATCAGAATTTGCAGTAAAATGAGATTTCCATTATTAATTATATATTTGTTGTTGATGATAAGTTATTTATACGATGGCAAAATTCTGCTTAAAAGAGTAGTATTTTATTAACACTTTACAACATAGTTGAAAAGTGCTTATGATTTTGTTCATGCTGTCTGTCTGTCCTTCAGCACGATAACTGCCGTAAAAATGACTTTATCAAAATAAAATTTTAGTATGTTGTTCAAACGGTCTGTGGGACTTATGGGAATATAAATGAATAATATCACCCAATTATTTTTGGATTGAACCCGGGTTGAAAAAATGAAATACATTGAACCCTATGGGGCCCAATTTTTCAAACATTTTTTAAGAGGATTTAAAATGCACAAATTGCTTCCAAAGTTTTAGAAAATATTCATATTATCCCATAAAATATATAAAAAAAGTTTCAGCAAAATATATTTAGTAGTTTTTTAAATAAAAATTAAAATAATAATTACACTTTCAGATCACGTGTCCCACTTCAAAATAAAATATGGCATCCATCTTGTGTCAAAATCGTGATTTTTAAAGTTCTTTTTAATTTATATTTAGTGTTGTATCCGTCCTAAAATCGCTTTATTTTTGCTTAAATTCTGTGAATCTACATACTGAAACAACGCAATTACAATATATTTGATTTTAAATGATCATCCAACTTCGATTATTTCTACAACGAAGCCTGATTTTCACTTATGGAGAATGTAAATACCAAAAAACGTAGAATAAGTTGTATAAGAATTGCTGCACTTCTTTCACGCAAAATTATTTAGCTCATGGAGTCTGCAATATAGCTGATATAAATGAAATATTTATTGATTTTACACAGAGAAGCAGACGATTTTTTTCGATGAAGTTTTAAGCATAGAGTATAATTACTTGTACCTCCATGGTCTTAAGTTTTTAAATAAAATAAATTATTATAGTATTGAGATGAATGAAATGAATGGAAAAATGTTTATTAATGAAATGCTGCTTTCATAGAGAGAGCCAGGCGTGTTATATTTCGATGACTGGCGTCTTTTGAATGAATTTCAGTTGTTTTCGATGAAGTTTTCAAATATAATAAGTTATTGCAGTATTATGATAATTTTAAAAATATTACCGAGGAATGTATAGCATTTTAAAGATGTTTAAACCAGGCAATTTATATTTCAATGCCGTCATTTGAATGAAGTTCATTTTCTTCGATGGAGTTTTAAGTTTTCAAATATAATAAATTAATGTAGTATTGTGATAATTTTAAAAATATACCGAGGAATGTATCGCATTTTAGAGATATTTAAATAAAATTGCATTGAAGTTGGAAAGTGTTTCATAATCAATGCTTTATGCATGATTGATCGTTCTTGTTGATTGTTCTAATAGCTGAAAGTCATATTGCAGGATCTTCTAATTATTTCAGCTGTTGTATTTTGTCATAATAAAACCATACATTTTTAAAAAATCAGTCAGAAATGTAATCCAGGTTGTTTTATTCTGCAGATTTAGGTTCATGAACATAATTTTCTAACAGAGATTCTTATATATATCTTTTCCCTTTTCACCTTTTATATGACAAGTGGTTTAAAAAATATATTATTGCTAATGCTTTTATAATTTTCATATTTTCTATATCAGAAGCAATGCCAGATATCTCCAGTAGTATTTATATAAATGCATATTAGTTATCGTTATTACTTCTTTTCCTTTGAAATTGTATTATTACCTATGTTGTTATTGAAGTAGGGACATCAAAATATTAAATCGATGTGATATTATGCATAACATAGAATACAGTGATGTTAAAAAATTGCATCACCCCGAAAAAATGTATTATTTTCAACATAAATGTTTAATATAGCGTAATAAACCCAAATGTTGCATCCCATGTTTAGTGCATTGATCCATCTAGCTATTATTATGGGACAGTGGAGATTACACCATGTCATTCGAAAATTAAACAAATTTTGTTTTTAATTATGAAAATTTCTTTATTTAAAATATTTAATAAAATAAAAATGTCACATATTTCTCATTATTTCGTAATATTTCACAAACAGATATTCCTAAATAAATAATGTTTGGGCATTACTGCATATCCCCCTCTTCAATGTTTCATTTCATCAATATTAAACACTTCAAATGCCACTTTAAATGTGCTGTTCTCTTTTTCCATCAAAGTCATAAAAATTTGTGGGGGATGCAATTTTTTTGAGCTGCACTGTATATATGTTGATTTTTGAGAAAAATGAAATTATGAAACGAATACGAATACCCTATCAAAAAGTGCTCAACATTTCAAATAAAAAATAATGTCGAATGCATTTAAATTAATCTGAATATAAAACTAATAAATTAATAATAATAAATGCAATTAATTCAATTGAGATAGATAAATGGAATTAAATTCTATATTTAAATTTAACATTTTTTGAGAAACAATTATATAGAGAATAAATTACCTTTATTATTAAAAGATTTAATATATTGCTGGGATCACAGTCTAAATTGTGTGACCTTATAAATAACAAATAGAGTAGTGATAAACAGTGATTATAACGTTATGGTTATGGTTATATGGTTAATTGGATTTTATAATTAACTTTGTTGATACTTTTCCAGACTGGTTTCTAACAAATGTGTACATCACACCTTAGTATTAATAGGGAAATTTGTAGCAAGTTACTGTTTTATGTCCATATATGCGACATTAGTAACTTTTTAAAGTTAACTTTGTTGATACTTTTCCAGACAGGTTTCTAACAAATGTGTACATCATACCTTAGTATTAATAGGGAAATTTGTAGCAAGTTACTGCTTTATCTCCATATATACAACATTTGTAACTTTTTAAAGTTGCTAACAATGATTATAATACTTATTTTAGTTGAAGTACTTTAGTTAAATTGAAGTTTTGCTAAAGTAATTTCTTTTTTCATGTGCATTCATTGATAATTTTAAGGGCAGTCAGAACATTTAATATATTTGATGTATATTTAGTAACATTTCTAATATTTATTCTAAAAATAAAATTAATTAAAAAATTTGGCAGTGGTTCGCTGGAATGATTTTGTATAAATGACGTCTTTATTTGTGGATGGGTTTTTTCCCTTAGATATATTCAAAACGATTCAAAGTATTCAAATATTATAAATAACCTCTATATACTATAACTACTACTATGACCATTATATAATTTATATAAATTATGGATGCTATATTCCGAAAAATAAAAATCTGACCCGAAATCCAATTATATATCTTTGTAGGGCTTTCAAAGAACTACAAATTACTTGCAAACTGTTCGTAACTTTTGGCACTTTTAGATTTCGCTCTTATGTCAACCGCGTACCTTGACCCTAGACGCTACAACAACATAACAAAGTATTTAACTAACTTGTTTGGCGGGGTATACACTTATACAATATCTCTAATGAGATTAAATATTCCGGCGAATTCATGAGCATGCCTGTTGGCACAGAACTATGTGCTGGAATATCATAATTCCATTTCTTCTTTTCAAATTTAATCATTAAATATTTTTAGAATCCCCAAGTTCACCCCACTTACTAATTTAAAAAATAATCGTGCCTGGGCACCAATATTTTTGCAAGGAGGAATCACATTGATCTACAACATTTCTGACATAAATCCTATTGAAAATCTTTAACAGGTTAAAATATAAAATATCAAAATTATATTCACTATTCTTCAAAAACCAAAAACTCGATCTAAAATCCAAATATATGTCCTTGTAAGATTTTCAAAAAGTGACAGATTACTTACTATTTATAACTAGCACATTTAGTTTTCGAGATATAGGTACTGCAATCTTCAAAAACGGAAAATTTTCAATCTTCTTCAAATTGACAAAACAATTAATCGAAAACTATAAAAATTTTGCAAACAAAAATATTAACTTACAAACTGGAATTTCTACTGAAAAATTTTGTTGATCTACCTTTAAAAGGTTAGAGGATGTTTCAAGTGAAAGTAAACAGAATGAAGCGAAAACTCGCTCGGCCTTTAAAAAAAAAAATCAAAAGCTTTTTCAATAAAAAAAATCAAAATATTGAAATATTGAAATTATTTTATATATTCATAATAAATAGTACCATATTTTCGACAAAAAAGTAATAATTTATATTTTCATACATTAATTTCAGAAATATAAGTCTCTAAATGGTTTACAATTTTCATAATGCTGCGATTTCCACCAGAGATACACCAACTATAGTTGCTGTTCATATTAAAAAATAAATAAATAAAAAAAGAAAGAAAGAAATCGCATAACATTTTGGATACAAATCAAAGGAAAATTTGTTACGGAACTAAAGGTACTTGCAGTAGCATCACAATAAAAGATAGCATTGGATTGAATTTGCAATAGCTTTGAATCTGAATATTAAATGTTCTCATAACTGTTGCACTTGTTGTTAATTTTAAGACAGGATGATATTACAGACATTATTCAGATAATATTGCAGTATTGGGAATTCGTATTTATCCTTCATTGTAGGTTTTGTGACACACTTTCGACTTCAATAAAATATATTTCTTCATTTGGAGTTTGATATAGTTTACATTTTTAATATCTGAATTAGACCTCTGTTTTGCAGGTATACGTTAGAATCGTTTTAAGAAAACGTCATTAATTTACATTGTTAACATTTTTTACTATGTAAGATTACATTATTTTTCTTAGAAATAAATTTGCATGCTATTTAATATCTTCTGAACACAAGAGAAAGCTAAAATAGCTAATTACCGAAAATGTTCACGAAATCTAATACCAAAAAAATAGACCATGTAAAAGGCGAAATACCGTATCATTAATATTCATTATTTGAGATATAATAATGTGTTTTATAAAAGCTGTCTGTATTGAGATTAGCGAACATGAAAATATAACAATTCCAATATTAACATGCATGTATTCGCAATCTACAAGTCTGAAAGAGTTAATAATATTTGCGCAAAATATTTATATTGTGCCACTGTTTCTATTCTTCATAAACAATTAAGAAGTAGTGAGATTTGTAAATTAGAAGAAAGGTGAGTAGTATATTTTATAATGCAGAATCTTTATTACAGATAAGAATGAAAGACAATGAAACTTGCTAAGAGGGTCACCTTTCGAAGTTGTAGATTTGCTTAGTTTTAATCCCTTCACAAAAACCAAACGTTTGCTATTGTTTTGCGTCTTTATAAGTTGACCAAAAATGCATAAATTTAAAAAACATTATGAAATCTTTGGGAAGTCAACTCTGAAAGTGCATCTATCAAGAACCTTTAAACATTCTTGATATTTCAAATAATATAAACGTTCAGTATATATCTATCATGAATAGATACTATGGGCTTGCCTCACTCGTTAAATGAATGGAAATAAGGTATAAGCTCTGTCCTTTCAAAAATATATAGACTCTTAGTTATTGACATAAATAATAGCTATCTTAAATAAGTTAAGCAACGTTTTGCCCACGACATAATGTAAAACTTTTCGAAGTTAAGTTGGACTTCATTCTTTAGTGGAAAACTGACTGACATATCCAAATTCAAAAGGACAAATGTGAAAAGAAGGGTATTTTGTTGAAGGGTGTTCGAAGGGTATTGGCAGTAAACGAAACTAAAAATATGGGTAAAAATACACTAAAAAATAGGTTTATTCCCACTAGAATGGCACTTTTAAACAGGTAAATTTCCAGTTACACGCTTAAAAAGGTAACTATATCTATATGTATGTGTTAAGTTATTAATTTATATGAGAATTGCATGGAATGATGGTATGTTTGATTTTTTTTTAACAGTTTCAAACAGGTAAAAAGGAAACATGAGATGTTTGTTTTATGCACTTGTTTACCTGCATGAAGATTCCTCTTAAAGGACCCCCTTTAAACAGGTAAACAAGTAGATAGCACGTAAACAGGTGCGTAAAATGACTTGTTTAAAACGGTCTTTTCATCGTAAAATAAAATATATCCATTATTCCGTGCAATTATCATATAAAAGAGTAAAATATCCCATTCATATATAGTTACCGTTTAAAAAAAGTAAATGGAAATTTACCTGTTTAAAAGGGTCATTCTAGTGGCAGTAAATCCAGTTTTTGTGTGTTTTTACCCATATTTTTAGTGTTGTTGTTGTTGTTGTTGTTGAAACCCAGACCATCCGACCTACCAGAAAGCATATTTTTAGTGTGTATCAGCTCCGGAGTCCTAGTATCTGTACTGATTTTTTTTTCCTTTACCCCTGCTTCATACTGTGTGTCCGTACTATATGGCTCTTATTTGGCATTTGGAGAAACCGTATTGCGGTAAAATTCTCTTTGGTTTAAATTTTTGAATTCTGAATTTTTTCGACAGAACCATGAACAATAGGATTATAGAAACAAAATATCTTGTATACTAAACTGTCTCTATTAGGAAGTTTTCTTCGACAGCGCACCTCTGAAAAAGGTTGACCATTTTCGTTTCGAGGGATTTCTAGATTGATTTTGAATAATCCATTATATTTCTTATTTGAAAATCTTATTTGAATAATCCATTATATTCCTTTTTATAAATTATTCACATTGCAAATATTATAATCTTCACGTATAGGTGTTGTTTCAAAAATAGAAGTTTAGTGAATTCGTAAAGTTTGACACTATATAAATAAAATTGAAAATATGTCTGTTTATGCGTCTGTGTGTATGTATGTTTGTCCCATCATCACAGGGGAACGGCTGCACCGAATTTCATGAAATTTTGTGAGTAGCCTTAGAATTTCCTCACTAAAAATTTAGTCTGTGTTTCGAGTTTCTGAGATCAGAAGTTGCATAGATATTAATTAAAAATCTAGAGTTAAACCTTCCGTAGACATAGCATTATGCAGACGATGTTTTTTTCACAAATTTATTTGAGGAAAATGATATCATGTCGCTCAGCAACGGATTCAAAGCCAATGTATTTATGCGGCAGATGATTTTGATTAAATCTTTTCCGATTTATAGTATAATAAAAAAAATGTATATGAAATAAATTTTATTGAATTGCATTTTTTGACTGGATCATATCAATTACGGCTTTCAGATTTAAAGATTAAAGGAATTATTCATATTTTCAATTTATTACGTCATCTGTTTTATTTTGGAAAAAACTGTTGAAACTCATATATTATAGTACGGGTAATATTCTACTAATATCCTGGTATATATTTTAACATGTAAGAATATAAGTACTAAGGGTATATCTTTCTATATAATTTTAGCGTTTTCATTTGGGCATATATTGAAATCAATTGCGGCTTCCAGGCTTTAAGATTACGGGAATTATTTATATTTTCAATTTATTACGCCATCTGTTTTATTTTGGAAAAAATTGTTGAAACGCATATATTGTAGTACGTGTAATCTTCTACTAATACACGGATATGCTTTCTAATTATATACGAATATATCTTCTAATATTCAAGAATTTATGTAGTGCACTTCCCATACAATTTCAGCACTTTTATTTTGGCATATATTGATTCAATGTCATATGTTTTGTAAATTTGTTTACAACCGGGACCAGAATGCTTTATTCTTCAGATATGCTTATGAATATACTTTTGTATGGCGAGAACAGAGAATCTTAAACTTCTTTTTAGGGACATTAATTTAAATATTTCAATGGAATGTTTTGAATAACAATGCCATTTTGAAGTCTATAGAAATTTGCACATTATTATGAATTTTGAGTTTATTTATATTATATATTCCGCACGAAGAACGGGCATACTGCAGTATACAATAAATATAGATTTAATGATAGACCTGATGATCTAAATTTCGTTTTCTCCTCTTTATCAGCATCTATGGTTGATATAAAAGTTACATACAAGAAGCAAAATATAAGAGAATGCGTATTAATGCCATTTTAGTCTTAAATGAGAGGGCATTTAATAACTAAATATCACTTATTACAAAGGTTACTGTTGCTCTCTGAATCTATAAATTTTGTATATTATTAATATAAGAGGGAGTATAATTTTTAATTCAACTAGTGTACATTATTTCATAGCTATAAGTTATGATTATATATTAGCTTGTATTGGATTATATATTAGTCACTTGTCCTATTAAGATAACGGAAATTCCCAAATCTCATCACATTCCTGTTCGACATTTTTGCAGATCATTCTCTGTCTTCAAATTGGTTTCCAGGTGGTGACTGACACATATGGGATAAGGAAGCCATACTGAGTCCTTATCACATATTTTTCCAGTCACCAACCTTTTGTTTTTCACCCTTTATACTTTACAAACAAAGAAACAAGCTATATGCAACTCTTTCTTAAAAGGCAGAATTTGTTCTATAATATTCAAAGTATTTTAAATTTTAAACACGTAAGCTTTTTGTTTTGTTCTTCACATTGGGTAATGTATTCAGGATGATTAACAAAGCTTCAAGCTTCATTAGTAATCAAGAAATAATATTCAGAATGTAAAAAGTAAAGCCAAATATCCAATATGTATATATTAGAATTGAAATAAGTTTTATTTTTCATTCAACAATCTCATTATTTATTTTCTTTTTTCACCCCAAACAGTCCAGCCAACGGCCCTACCGTGCTGAAAACACCGGTTCTCGTTAGATCACCGAAGTCAAGTAGCATCGGGCGCGGTTAGTACTTGGGTGGGTGACCACCCAAGTACTGAGAACTCCGCGTGCTGTTGGCACATTTCGGGCGCGGTAGCCCGGTGGTTTACGCACTGGATTTGCACGCTGCCACAACTGCCGCCGTGTTCATGCGGAGTATGATCACGTTAAACGTGTGGGTCCGAAAGTCTTTCCGAGAGGTTAGTGGTAGGGTAAGGGAGGGTACGGTTCCTGTGGGTGCCTCCCCCACTGGGTTCCGGTCTAAATTGGGTGCACTTGCCGGCCGTCCAAACGGTTACCTAACACCTTTCTGGTAGGTCGGACGGTCTGGGTCTCAACAACAACAACAACAACCCCAGACAGTCCGACCTACTCGAAAGTGTAAGGTATCTGTTTGGATGGCCGGAGCATTGCCACCCAACATAGATCGGAACTCAGTGGAGACGACATGTACAGGGACTGTACCCTCCTTCCCCTACCACTAGCCTCACTGAAGGACTTTCAGACCAACGGATTTAACGTGCCCGTACTCTGTGTAGACACGAGGATAGTCTGGGCAGTGCTTGGAATCGAACTCGGGTCTTCCGAATGTAATTCCTCTGCCCTAACCATTAGGCAATCCCGCCCTCGACAAGCTCAGAGCATCTATTTCAGCGACTGGGCCAACAAGCCTATTCAAAATGTAGTGCAGACTATTATTCCATATAGTAATTCTACACATATTAGTTATTCTCCCCATATTTCTTCAAACACATCCTAACGCCCGAATATATTCTATTTTATCAGATAGGAAGCTTAACGGTCCTTTTAATTCCAAAAGAGAGTGATTTCATTCTTAATAAAGCACACTTCTGGTCCTAAATATTTCCCACACACGGAAATTGTAATATTTATTCGGAACGAGTATTTTTCTTTGTCAAGTTGAAATTCTCCGCTTTTGCTATTCAAATGTAGAATTTTCGCTTGGCTGCTTAACATATTTGTCGCTCCTTCGTTTAATTAAAAACTGCAAAATAGTAGGAGAAAAATAAGGACTTACAAAATTAGGAGTTATCACGCAGATTAGACACGTCTTACATTTGTTGCTCTTTTGTAACTCCGTCAAGTTCCTATAATTTAGTATACTATGGAAAGTTATTAGTGTCTACATTTCTATTCTAATTCCTATTTTTATTAATTATGTTTTAAGTTGTAAAAATATATAGAAATAAAACGGTGAAAATATTTAAATAGTTTTGCATGTTCAGGTTCAGACAATGTTATGCAATATGCGGACATGTTATGCAATATTGCATGATATATTGCTCTCGGAAAAACAAATTCTATGTAATTTTTTTTTTAAAGAAAATTAATTGGTAAAATAAATACAATATGAATATCGTTTATTAAACTATTAGATGTAAAAGGATGTTTAAAAAAATCGCAGTGACAATTAAACCGGAGGTAATTATATGTTAAGAACATACTGAATTTATTGATAAATTAATCCACAGATATACGTGGAATTAAATTTTTAAAGTTTAATTACCAAATTAGTAATTACATCGTTCATAGCTGTGTTACTTTTTAATAAATATAAGATTTTTATGAAGGGACAAACGATGTGTAAACTTCACTTTCCAATGGAACTGTTGAGCATTTTTATATTCTTTTGCACACTGATAGCTCCTTTGAATTTAATGCGGAATCCATATCAATCATCATCTAAGCTCTATCTATCTATAGCCAAATTCTCAACAATATGTTTGAAGGGAAATTTTTGGTAAAAAAATTTAGATGGCAAATTTGTTTCTATAAAATTGTTTAATAACGACGAAAATTTTTCGTGTACAGCTTTTGTCATCGTAATTTTACGACATCCAAAAAACATTTTTATGTGCTGACTAATATTTGCTATACCAAATTTTTAATTCATAATAGCTATTATTTCTTTGACAATGCATCATTGTACAGAGATGCATCTATATAAATAAAAATGAAAATCTGTCTGTCTGTCTGTCTGTCTGTCTGTCTGTCTGTCTGTCTGTCTGTTTGTCCCATCATCACGAGAGAACGGCTGAACCGAATTTCATGAAATTTTGTAGGTAGCCTGGAAATAGTCCCACTTAAAATTTAGTCCATATATGGAGTTTCTACAATCAGTGGTTCTCGAGATATTAGTAAAAAACGATATTTTCGTTTGTCTCATCATCACGGGAGAACGGCTGAATCGAATTTGATGAAATTTTGTGGATAGCCTTTAAATAGCCCCCCATAAATTTAGCCCAAGTTTTGAGTATCTAAGACCAGGGGTTGTCGAGATATTAATGAAAAACGAAACTTTTTCTTAGGAGTTCTCCTCTCTAACTCCATGGTTTATCCAAACGAAAAGCTTGAAAATCGTTTGAAAATGAATTAAAACTGTATCTCAGAGTTTGGGGGGAGACTTTTTGCACTAATTAGTCACTTTCTGAAAACATCAATTGTTTGAAACATGATTTAAATGGGAAATCTATCTCCTTGGTTTATTTTATACAAGCATTTACTGAAAAATGAAAAGTATAAAGAAATAAAAATGGCTATTAAATTTTGCATTTTATGAGGAAGATTCTATCTTATATCATGTTGCTCGGCAACGGAATGAAATTAAATGTGTTGTTAATATTTATTATTATTTTTTCTATTTGAATAAAATAAATAAATGGATGTAAAAATATATTTTTAAATGAACGGTTTGATTGTTCTTTTAATTATATAAATTGCCGACCGCGTACATGACTTTCATTTATTTTAGCAAAGTGGTTTCCAGCTCATATATTGTGTTTAGCTATAAACTCATATATTGTGTTTACCCAATAAATTCATTTAGCCGATTGTTGAAGCAGAAAAAGATTAGAACGGGTGTATCTTATAATACAATTTTAGTGTTTTCATTTAGTATATAGAAACGGGATCAGGATATTTTATTCTTCAGATCTGCAAATTCAGAGCTTCGAATTTAGCGGAATATCTCTAAATAACTTGGTAACTTCTCTTAAACTTTACCAAATAAGCGGAAATGTTTCCAAATTTATAAAATTGGCGCAAATCAATGATTTGCTTTTTAGAATAGAGTACTGAAATGATGTTTCGGTAGCATTTGTCGATCAATCCATCCATCCTACTTAGTAACACATTTAACGAATTTTTTTAATATCACGAAATTGATAAAAGTATTTGTGAGTCTATAAAAATATCCTGGAATTGATAAAATCGCGCTTAATAAATGAAAATAATTGTATTTAGTTAGGGGATAGTATTGTGATGATGTTTCGTCAATTTGTCGCAAAGTGGAACTGTCAGTTCTACAGTCCCATTGGCGATAAATTTGGCGAATTTTTAAGTTATCGCTAAATTGACTAAAATGTCGCCAAACCTTCCATGGAGATCGCATTATTCAGACGATATGATTTCCATCAATTTATTTGAAGCAAATGATATCATGTCGCTTAGCAACGGATCCAATGTGTTATGTCGCATACGATTTTATATTAAATCTTTTCCGATTTGAATAATAAAGATATGTATATAAAATAAATTTCATTGGCATTGCATTTTTGACTGGATAATATCAATTACGGTCCCCAGGTTTAAACATTATTATTATTGATATTTTCGGGGACTGTTGATTCAGGGATTATTATTGATATTTTCAAGTTATTATGCCATTGTTTTTTTGTTGAAAATTGTTGAAACTCAGATATAGTACTATGTACGAGTAATCTTCTACAAATGCATTATATCTTCTAATCTATGATAATATAAGTTGTACAGGTATATTGGCATATATTTTGTTATATATTGGCATATATTGGAATCAATTACGCCTTCTGGTGTAAAGATTACGGGGATTATTGATATTTCCAATTTATTACGTCATCTCTTTTATTTTGGCAAATATTTTTGAGACTCATATTGTAATACGGGGAATCTTCTACTAGCACACTGGCATATTTTCTAATCTGCGACAATATAAGTAGTACGGGGTTGCATATATTGATACAATTCCTTTTTTTTTTGTAAATTTGCTTACAAAAGGGGCCAGGATGTTTTATTCTTCAGATCTGCCCATGAAGATAATTTTGCATAGTGAGAACAGATATTCTTAAACTTCTCTTTAGGAGCAATAAATTTAATATCTTAACAGAATTTGCACATGATTGCGAATTATAAGTTTCTTTATATTATATATTCCGTACGAAGAACGGGTATGCTGCTAGTTTTAAATATTTCTTTCTGTTTTTGTCTACAGTATGAAAAATTTATCTTTCAAATTACTTTGAACGTATAATGAGATAAATTAAATGTCGCTTAACTTATACAACTATTTCTAATCTTAGAATAAACTACCAATATTATCTGCGAACATATTCCACATTCTTTATGTTTTAAATAAGAGCAAGTAAATAATTTTGACAGCAATAAAATTAGACGCTCCGTATATGTGAATTTGACATATTCGATTATTTAACATACACACGTACTCACGCATACCGACGAATATGTTAGATCCTGTGTTTAGATTTTGAAATGGCCCATCTTGCATAATTATTTAAAAAACATAGAAAGAAAAGCATTCAAAATATATCATAACACTTGTTGAACATGAATAAATACTAAAGTAATAGGGATAATTTTATCGTAATTTTGAATGGTTAGGGTGGCTATTCAGTGATGTATTTATTCATCATTTGCATTTTATTGAATGCAAATGATGAATAAACGCAACTCTAAAAGTGTAGAAAAAAATCATTATGATAAAATTTCTCCACTTATTATAATTTCAAACATCTGATATGATTAATGCACAGTAGAAAAGTTTTTGTTGTGACGAAAAACCGAATTTGACTTTTAAGGATTTTTCGTATGCAAACTATTGTTACGATAATTTTTCTTTCTATTTCGAAAAACGTAATTAAAATTCTACATCATGTGTGTATCCCGAAAAATCCATTTTTGTGATCATACATAATTTACATATACCTAATATTTCCCACCTAACTATATCATTTTAACAAATTTGGTTGTGTCTTCTTTTGTATCTTCTTTTGTGTTTTCTTTTGTGCTTTTTTTAGTACAGTTTTATATTTATCCTGATAGCTTTATAGCCTGATAAACATATGTGTAAATGTGTCCATATACAAAGTTTAAACGAATAAATATATGAATGCTGAATTTGTGGCATTTCGAATTTTTATCTTTTACAAAAATAGATTCATTTAAGAATTAAGAATTATTAATTATTACTCATTAAGAATTATTAAACAGAGAAGATATAAATAAGTAAGGAAAAAACATAGTTCATTATGAGAATTTTTTACTAATTACAATGCTGGTTTGCATAGCAAGTTGATAAGTTACTAATTACACAGCAAGTTGATAATTTTCGTTCTTTTTTAAAGGAATTGTATTATTACGATATCAATTTTTATGTTTATCTATCGATAATGTCAACAAATTACGCAAATGCTATATTAGCAGAGCAACATAAATATTTTTTACGAAAGACTGGTAATAATAACACGGCTTTGTTGTTTGATAGATATTTCTTATCTCTAACAAAAAAAGGTGTTCCTTTCACTTGACTGAAATTATTATTTTTTAATAATTAGACAAATATCGCAGCACGTTTCAAACTATTAAAAATATAATGGACAACAGATTTTCCACTGTACGTGTTCTTCTATTCGAGCTACATCCATTTATTCTGCAGTTTACTACCATCATTTTGTTCTTAAATCGTCTAATGCAAAAGCTTTTTAATCTATGGGTCGTACCCAAAAGTTTGTCGCCTTGGCTTTTGAGATAGGTCGCCTCACCATGGCTGAAATAAAGAAGTAAAATTATCGCTGATCTCCAGGAAGAAATTATTGAATTATAAAAGGGTTAAATTTTGAGTTAAGTTTTTGAACGGAATTTCTATGTTAGTTTTGTATATCATTTAAAAATGAAAAGCCATGAGGAAGAGAAGTTATGAAAGTATTAGTATCGTTTACAAATATGTATTTATGTAAAACTGGCAAGCTTACTGTCATAAAAACTAAGATTAAAAGCCTACTACAACCATCGAGAAGCTCTTGGACTACAACCAGAACATAGCTTGAGATCTTAAAAAGCGACTTGAAAAGCGACTGTCAGCACTCGTGCAAGGCCGAGAATCTATCTCACTGAACAAATGCGATTTTTTTTATCAATTTGTTTTTTAGAATGTAAGTCTCTATAATAATTAAATGTTATTTGTTGTAATTAATCACAAGGTTTTTTCTAAATCCTCTTTTTATTTCATAACAATACTGACAATTCCTTATTTATTATAAAAAGCACTATATTCAAGCGTAAATGCTTATAATTAAAACTAAACATCAAATAGGGGTAATATTAATATACCGTGAGGGGTAATATTAATATACATCAAGTTTATGCAATTTGTTTCATTACTTGTTCCCGCATTATAACTGTTTTACTGCATAATTGACTCATGGGTCACATAGTAAAGTCCAAGAGTTGATTTTGGGCCATGGGAAAATCCTTGGGCTAATGTAACATTTTAATAGATATATAAAAAGATTATTTATTTTTTTTCACAAAATGTAGTGTTTGTTTCTAACAAGAAAAAATACTTTCAATTAGAACATATAAATTACTAGAGTAACTTACATTGGTTTGATGAGCTTGACCTCTGCACTTGATGCACTTGATGCTCTTGACCTCTCTCGTCTGTGACGAAAAATAAACGTTTGCAAATAGAGAAGTCGATCTGTTTGGACTTGCTCGAAATGATTAATCTAAAATCAGTTGGTTGCTTGCATTTGATGCTTCAACACTGTAGTTCTAAAAAGAAGAAAAATTAAATATATATGTTGCCCCTTAAACGCAAATGTAAATAATTTTTTGCAGTATATCGAAAATGTACTTTTTTACTGTGCGAAATTTTTCCTTTACATTGAACGCTATAACGTCTAAAATAAATTATGTCTTTATTCCTTACAAGGAAATGAACCTAGTTTTGCCCGAGATTTAACATATAACCCTCTGATAAAAACTGGAACTCACAGCGAAAAGCCAAAGATCGCTTTAACAATACACCCGCTTATAAAATAAACGCTGCTTGGCCTACCCCACGATAGCTGCCGTCTTCGAAAGGTTTTTAACTGTAATATTTGTTTTGCACATTAAAATTCGCAGAAGATTTGCACATTAAAATTCAGGAATTATTCTACGAATATGGTTTGAAGCTGGATGAAAATATTGTTCTTTGATCTTTCCGATAGGTGTCAAGAGGGAGAATCTGGGATAATATTTTAAATAGATAAGGAACCGATTTGTGCCAAAATCGCACAAAATGGTGCTTACCATTAAATAACTGAAAAACTAATTCGTAATTTAAAAAAAATCTCGATTTTTCTCCGCAACCGAGGTACTCCTGCACCAAATTTCCTGACTATACGGCACATATATTTTCCGCTACGACACAGACAAACCGACATTCTTTATATTCTTTTAGATTAAGTTTACTAACCGAGCGTTCGGACCTGAAAAATATATGCATAGAAAAAAATTTAAATTTTCCAGCAAAAATAAAAAAATCAGATATCGCTTATATTTGTCTTTGGAAAAGATAGTTAATTAAAAGTATTTTTCCAATGAGTGAGAAAAATTAATCTTTCGTAAAACTTCCAATATGGCTTTTTATCTTTGCAATTTCAATCTCGTCATTCTAGAAATAAATAAGTATTTTTTATAGTTTAATTATGCAGTGCTTTACATTGTTTGCTAAAGCTTTTCGTTAATACAGGAGTGAAATGTTCATACAGATTAAATCGATATTCTATTTTTGCATGGTAAAATTTAGTTAAGCGAGGGGATCTCTCTCTCAGATTTATTATACAAGCATACATGACAATTAGATTATTTATTGTAAAAAGTTCTTTATATACTGTAAAACATTCTTCAACTTTTGGTCATTTTTTTTCAGCTACTTTGTTGATAATTTCTTATAAGAAAACTGATAAGAAAAGCCACAATTACAGGCGTTCATAAAAATTTCAGCTTCATTTTTGAAATTTTCAGCTCACTATCGTCTGCCGAAGCATTATTTTTGCTTGTGTGTGTGTGCGTATATATATATATATATATATATATATATATATATATATATATATATATTCGGGCCATGTACATTATTTCTGTAATACATTTCACAGTTGTGCACACAGAAACGTAGAATCAGCATTAATGAAACATGTATGGCCCTTGATAACGTACATGGTTTCAGAAATGCTTTTCATGTTCATCATATTCCTTTTATATTCACTTTATTCCATTTCCAAACTTCATGGGAGCTAGAAAAGACCTAGCTCATCGTGCTACACTTGGTTTCCGTTTTGCAAATTTTCACTTTAACCTTCAGTTTACAAGCTATTTACTTTATATATTACAATTATACATATATATATATATATATATATATATATAATAAAAGTTTGAAAGTCCAATGAAAGAAAAGTGAGAAGCTGTAACTCGAAAAACCCAACTTTCTAACAGCTTACAAAATAAAAGTATAAATCAGCAAATCTTCAAGCAAATGGAAAAAAATACAAATTTCGAATCATCAAGTTAAAGAAAATTATCAAAAATCAATGATAATTTTTTTTAACTTGATGATTCGAAATTTGTATTTTTTTCCATTTGCTTGAAGATTTGCTGATTTATACTTTTATTTTGTAAGCTGTTAGAAAGTTAGGTTTTTCGAGTTACAGCTTCTCACTTTTCTTTCATTGGACTTTCAAACTTTTATTATTATTGAAATCATTTTATTTATTAGCTGCATTTGCGCAATAAATTAAATGTAATTTGCATTGTCATTCCTATGTACTAATTTTTTTTTTTTTTTACATTTACATATTTGCAAAGTATCCTTAATTTTTTAAGTATGCTACAGGATTTATAAAATTATATATATATATATATATATATATATATATATATATATATATATATACATACATATATATATATATATATATATAGCCAGACATCTACGCAATGATGCATTATTTTCAAATATTCGAATATGGAGTAATCACCGGACGAATATGCAAACTACGTCTTAAATGACTCCTACAAAACAACCTGTGTTTGGCATGAACAAGCAAGATTTTTTGGCAAAGTTCCCATTTTAGATACTTTTGCTACAGTGCCTAGAAGTAAACTTACTTCTAGGCACTGTACTTTTGCGTATGAGGTGTATCACATAGCTCGTAGTTAATTAAAAACGCCAGTTAATTAAAAACGCCAATTCAGAAAATACTGGTAAATTTATAGTCCCAAGGTTCCACAAGATCCAATGGCGACTTAAACATTGTTATTATATTTTCTCATTTAAAAACTATAAACGGTGAAACAGGATTCATTTTTAATGTTATATTTGCAAGCAATTTTTGCAATTCTTTACTTTCCTTACGATATACGATAATGTATAGGGAAAATATTAGAAACATGTTGAAAATCGCAACTCGAATTTTCGACAGAGCTACGCGTTTCGAGCAGTCTGGAACCCGTACAAACTATTTTTAGCGTGACGTATGTGTGTTTGTCTGTCTGTGCGTCTGTTTGTGTAATGTATGTGTCCAATCTACATGAAAAACTAATTGACCAAATTTCCCAAAATTTGGTAGACAAGTCACTTGTGAGATACCTTATTAGATTTTGGTACGATTAAGATAAAAATAACCTGCCTTTTTTTGTGAAATGGCCCTCAGAAATCGTATGCACCCACTTAGCTGCAAAACTAATTGACCAAATTTTACAAAATTTGGCAGATAAGTCAGTTGTGGTTTACTCTGGTGCTAATTAGTGTTTGGTACGATTCAAAAAATATATTTTGCCTTTTTTTGCTAAATGGCACACAAGAATCATCAAAATCTAAAATAGAAGACCATATGCTCAAAAGTATCAATTAAATGCTTGTTTTATACAAAATTTTGACGCCGAAAAGAATAAGTACAACCCCATAACGCTAGGACTAACAGTTCTCGATATATTTTACTTTTTTACATTTTTGATACGTCACTTATTTGAAAATACGTCCAATCTTCAAATGAAAATTGAAATTAAATAAAGTTGCGAATTCAGTGTACTTTCGAATAATTATCAATGTTATTTTGTGTAATTAAACTCAATTTAATGGATTATGAGAGAGAAAATAAATTTGATTCTGTAGAGAAAATCATATACTACCCACATCAGAGTTTTCATTTTGATTTTCTTTCTTCTAACATATTTCTATAGAGCAACTATTAACAATTCAGCTATATATAGTATATATATATATATATATATATATATATATATATATATATATATATATATATATATATATATATATATATGTAGTATATATATATATATATATATATATATATATATATATATATATGTATATATATATATATATATATGTATGTATATATATATATATATATATATATATACTATATAGAGCAACTATTAACAATTCAGCTACTGTGTTTTCGCTTATATTTCAATCATTTTTAAAGTATTCACAAGAAAATTTAGGCAGAATTTATATCCACAGTGTCGCATACCAACCTAGAATATTTACAGTACTTTTAAATCGCGAATTCTGACAAGACCGTCTTTACCACTACACAGCAAAGACTGTCTCCAGTACTAGAAACGGCCCTGGCTCTAGATCCTAATATGAATAAAGAGCTTTGAGTTTGAGTGCACATAGATGTTCGTAGGCGTGTGTGTGATCAGAGGGCTTTTCTTACAGTACGTAATCTTATGGCGAAAAAAAACCGAAGTCCAAAAAGTCATAGTTCGCCAGAATCAAACCCATTTTCAAAATGATGATGTAAATCGCATTATAATAAACATCTTCAACCATGTGACGTGATATATGAATAAATTAGAAGTAAATATATTATGCAAATTCATTTTTATAGAATTAAATTTTCTTAATCTAAAATTAACAGGAAATGTGAGATTTTTTTTTTCTGATAAATGATAATAAGTACATTAAATCTAGTATTTTCTTGCACATTTACCTTTTATTGTTTCAAAATTGCTATGTTATCGTGAACTATAGTTTTCTGATATTTAACATGAAATAAGCATCAGTAACTTTCGACAAAATTCGTTTCTATCTCATCCAAGGATATGAAATGTAACCTTGAGCAACAGCTCTGTACTGATAGAGTTTCGACCTAATTCATTTCAGAAAAATTATGACATTTCAACTAAGCAGATTCTTATCAATTTTTGCTTTCAATATGATATCTCCGCAACATTAATTTATTCTATTTAATTATTAAGCATTATTTTTTACAGTATTCATCTTTAGCGGATAACTTCAAGCGTAACAGCTGAGAAACCGTGTTTTATTCGTGCTACAATTTTAAAATGTGCTTTAGCTCGATTGATTGGCTTCTAGAATTTTAAAAATGAATTATATTGCTTTATTCTAAATTCCACTGTGCTACCAACATCATCATTTTTAAAAATATTATTGAGCGTAAATTCATTGCTTAAGAAATAAATAACCTGTATGTGTTCAGATTTTATTTCAGCATCTAAACATATTTTGATTTTTTTTAAACCACTGGAGACAATAATATTTAATTTTAAGATCGCATTTTAGTAGAATTTGTATATTATGTTGAAAAAAAATATTAAATGTAAAATACGTGGGCAAAAAAGATCACACTACTTATATAACACAGATACAGATAACACCGTACTCCAAATATATATATATAAAGGCATATATATATATATGTATATATATATATATATATATATATATATATATATATATATATATAAATTGAAATTTTTTAAAACGAAAACTATGCATAAACTACTGTAAGTACAAAAAAAACCCATCTCTAGCATATCTGTTACAAATAAGTAACTATAGACCAAGACTAATGATAAAAATAGAATGTAACTTATCACTATAATAGAAAGAGGGTGAGGGGGAGATGAGTATACAAAAATCATAATTAAAAAGGTATATATATATAAATATAAATATATATAAAATAAATAAATAAATATATATATATATATATATATTATATATATATATATATATATATAGCAATAGGTTTCTACTGAATGTACTTTCCTAATTCAAGTAAAAGATTACAAATGCTAGTTTTCTATACTCAGTTTTAGTTGCGTTCACGCAGATGCCGGTACTTTCAACCAAAACTGCATCTAGTTAAAACAGTAGTAAATATCTAAATATCCTTTTGACTTTCATTATTATCTATTCGTGTTTTACATTTGGGGAGGCTTGAATATTTAAATTTGCCTATTGTACTGTTTTTTCAAACTTTACTTTTCATTTACATAAAGCATATATATTCTTCGTATAGAATGTATAATATAAAGAAACTTAAAATTCATAATTATGTGCAAACACATACAGCATTCTAAATGCATTGTTATTCAAAATATTATATTAAATATTCAATTTAATTCCCCCCACAAAAGAAGTATAAAAGTATTTGCTGTCGCTATACGAAATTCTTTTCACAAACAGGTCTGAAGAAAAAAAAAACATCCTGCTCCTGTTTGTAAACAAATTTACATAAAATATAAAATTGGACCAACATATGCCAAAATGAGTTTTCAATTTTATTTATATAGATTTTGTGCTGTCATAATTGCAAGATAAAAACCACATGGAATAACTCCATTATAAACATATACAGTATATATTTAAAACGAAATTCTTTTAGACGTCTTGAGAATAAAATATTTTACATTTTTCAGTTATTATTTTCATTTTTGAAAAATTAACGTGTTTGTTGTTGTAACTCATCCCACTTTTCAAGAAAATGCCATAACAAGCCTATAAGACCAAAGTCCATGATAAAGGATGAGATAATATTGCTTCTGTAGATCCAAACACCACAGGCACATGGTAAAAGTCATCCTTTTTGCCTAATACAACCCAATTCATTCCAAAACCCAGTAGGGGTACAACCACAGGGTCCATACCCTCTTCTCGATGATCCATCACATCTCGGAAGGACTTTCGAACCTACATATTTAACATACACATACTCTGCATAAATAAGGGATAGTTTTGGGCGGCGTCGGTCTATCAAGCCCCGATCCTACTCAACTTGCTAATTATTTACTTTGCCAAAATATAATGCTTTGGTACTATACCTTACGTCATGTGAATAGTACATCAATATCATTACAACATGTGTTACCGTATACTTCAAGGAAAGTAAAGCTAAAAACATAATTTTTAAATTATCAGGTCATAATTTGAACATATTGGTTGTAAGATAATGACTCATATGTATAACATATGTGTAACTCCGCTTCCGTTATCACAGACTTAAAAATGCACAGGTTGGTAGATTTTAGTATGTATAAAAAAGACAAGAAAAATCAATCATGCTTAAAGCATTGATTATGAAACACTTTCCAACCTCAATGCAATTTTATTTAAAAAAGTCGAAAATGCAATACATTCCTCGGTAATATTTTAAAACTTATCACAATACTACATTGATTTATTATATTTGAAAACTTAAACCTTCATTGAAAAAAATTAACTTCATTCAAATGACGGCATTGAAATATAAATTGCCTGGTTTAAATATCTCTAAAATGCAATACATTCCACGGTAATATTTTTAAAACTATCATAATACTACGATAATTTATTATATTTGAAAACTTCATCGAAAACAACTGAAATAAATTCAAATGACGTCATAGAAAAAATAACACGTCTGGATCTCTCTATAAAAGCAGGATTTCATTCATAACTTTCTCCCATTTATTTCATTCATCACAATACTATAATAATTTATTTTATTTAAAAATTAAGACCATGGAGCTACAATTCATAAACTCTATGCTTAAAACTTCATCGAAAAAAATCGTCCTTCTGTTTATAAAATCAATTAATATTTCATTCACATCAGCCATGCAGACTCCATGGACTGAATTATTTTGTGTTAAAGAAATACAGTAATTCTAATACAACTCATTCTACATATTTTGCTGTTTACATTTTACATAGGTGAAAAATAGGCTTAGTTGTAGAAATAATCAAATTTGAATGAGAATTTAAACTCAAATATATTGTCATTGTGTTGTTTTAGTATGTAGATGCACAGAATTTAAGCAAAAATAAAGTAGTTTTAGGACGGATACAACACTCAATATGCATTAAAAAGAACTTTAAAAAATCACGATTTTGAAACAAGATGGATGCCATGTATCATTTTGAAGTGGGTCATGTGATCGTTTCATATCATGGTCACGTGATCGTTTCATACAAGATGTGTAATTATTATTTTAATTTTTATTTAAAAAACTACTGAATATATTTCGCTTAATTTTTTTTTTATATATTTTATGGAACAATTTGACTATTACCTAAAATTTTCGAAGCAATTTGTGAATTTTAAATCCGCTTAAAAAATGTTTGAAAAATTAGGTCCCATAGGGCTCAATGTATTTCATTTTTTCAACCCGGGTTCAATCCAAAACTAATTGGGTGATATTATTCATTTATATTCCCATAGGTCCTACAGACCGTCTGAACAACATACTAAAATTTCATTTTGATTAAGTCATTTTTACGGCAGTTATCGTGCTAACGGACAGACAGACAGACAAACAGACAGAATGAACAAAGTCATAAACACTTTTCAACTTTGTTGTAAAGTGTTAAAAATTATGAGGTTTCCAAAAAATTTTATGAAATATAATCCGAGGTTTAGTTTATGATATAGAATCGAGATCTGGCGTTAAAATTAAGTGTTGCAATTGTAAATGTTGACGTTGGTGCTCATTTATGTATAGAGACGGCCCTTGTGCAAATCTTATGCATGTGAATTTACAGAAGAGATATCCCCTATTAAACATGTCTTTGAATTTGTTCTCTTTGAAATTGTATTATATTTTAATGCAGATAACATTTGCATTATATTTTAATGCACACAACTCTGCATATTTTATTTTATTATATTATTTTATATATTTTATTTTATATATTTTAATTTTATTTTAAATATTTTATTTTATGTATTTTAATTTTATTTTAAATATTTTATTTTATATATTTTAATTTTATTATATTTTAATGCACATAACTCTGCATATAACATTTTAAAACAATTTACAACTAAATACAGTTGAGATGCTAAAATGCCGAAATTCTTCGATGAATACAAAGTTATTATTACTGCATTAGGGACTTTCCGGGCTCCACAAAGATAATATTTTTTATAGAGATAATCTGTTTCCAATTTCGATCTTTTAAATATTTTATTGGTGTTGCGTAATTAAATTAGTTAGTCATATTTAGTTAGTCAATTTATATTAGTTAGTCATTAGTTAGTCAATTTTATGACATTTGGTCTAGTTTTATTTTGGCATAATCAAACTCTATCTGAAATGCAGTTAATACATTTGTTTCAAGTTTTTTTTTTTTTTTTTATGTTTGAAACTGTTGTCTATTAACAATTTTATACTTGAATAGATATTTATCCACGGCTCAACGAAAACAAGTAAATTACGTATTTATAAAAAAAATGAAACGTTAATCTTTTTCTGTGTAAAATATGACTTACATACCAAATTTTGTGAAATTTCTCTCGTTAGTTTTAATCTAAAGTGGATACATATATTGCACAAACAGATAGACACACACGCAGATGTCATGTTAAAAATCTTTTATTTGTGTTCTAAAAGGCTCGAAATGTGTAGATCCGCAACTCGACTTTCGATTTACAACACGACCCCATTACATTATTATATATTGTAAGGAAAATAAAAAATATGTATATGGGTTATAAAAGAACAAGATATAACGAAAAGTTTGTTGCGGAATTCAACACTTAAAATAGAATACCGCATATATATATAATCCCTCCTCTTTGAAGGAAAGCAGAAAAGTTGGATCGTTTTTCCATTCATTGGCATTTGGTGCTAGCATGTGGCGCGTCGATTGTGACGAGCGATAGGTCGGTCCAAATCTTACGTCTTTTTTCGGAGCTGATTTATTTTAGTGTCGAGCCCTCACGTTCTGTGTTATCGACCCAGAGAGCTAGGAAATTAATTGCCATCGCCAGCAGAATTTTTGGCACGTTGTTACGCATGCCGCTCCTCTGCCAGGAATTCAGCACGTTCTTAGTTCGGCTATATATGCCCCGATATGATTCAACTCATCCTTAAAAAAAAAATAGGAATTACACATAAGCTTCAAAACGTTATGCAGTATTAACGGCTTTAAGTTTTAGATTCTAAAAAATGTTTTTTCATCAGACAATTAACAGTTAGTAAATTATGTTGATTTAACTAAAAACATTTATGTGAAAAAATATTAGTATACGAGGAATAAGTTTTGTGGCTTTGCAATAAATTTTGCAATTGTAAACAATATATATATATATATATATATATATATATATATATACAGACAAACAACAAACATCAATGGAAAGGAATCGTTAAAAGAAAATCAAATAAAATCCAAGCATCAAAGCTTTACATGTGGACAAACCCTAGGCCTAAACAAATGCATTGTTCATTTCGATAAAACTTTTCGTCAAGTCCAAGTATTTCATCAAAATGAACACAAAATGCATGTTTCTGATCTCAGTGTTAGATTATATCTATAAACACTGTTAACTTGGACGACATGCATAAAGATTGAAAAAATATAGGAAACTAGAATACCTGAAAAAACACTGTATATGTGTGATCCATTGGAGCCCTGAATAAAGAGACCAATGCTGCCAATCGCAATGTATATATATATATATATATATATATATATATATACATATAGTCCATCTTCCTTTCACTTTTGGTATACAGAACATTTTCTATTAATGATCAATCTCAGGTATATATAATACAAGTAAAATAAATTCTTCAATTATATATATATATATATATATATATATATATATATATAATATTACAAGTAATATATATATTACAAGTAAGGGTATATATATATTACAAGTAATCATAAAAATCTTCTATTATATATATATATATATATATATATATATTCGTATTTTAAATTCAGTTTATCTGGTTTTTATACCTTCTAATACTTTGGAATGGATTTACTATTTACAATTTTAAGAATATCAACATAAACATTGCTCTTTAGGGTTGGCAACAGCTTCTTTGCTCTTTATGTTGGAATGGTTTAGCTGCTTGAACTTCTACACACGTATACGTGACTTCTATTTTTTTCTTTTATTCAGTTCTTTTTAAATTTTCAAATTTCTCAAATATTTTCCCTTTTTAGCACATACGATTTAATATTGTTCTTTTGTTCACAGTAACAGGTCAATAAATGAAATGTGCCAATTGGAGCTGATGTATAGTAGACGCCCCCTGAAGATTTTATTATTACACCACCTTCATTCTATTAATTGATATTCCATTTTTCTTTAATATTTTTTAAAATAAAATGGGTGGTTTCTGAGATTCTCTTGATTTTTTCTGGTTGGTATTTGAATACTTTTGTTTGTTATGGATGCTTTACTATTTCTCTTCAATGATTCACCTTATTTAATTCACCTTTAATACATATATATGAGTCATTTTCTCTAAACGGGCTTTTGATCTTTTTTGTTACAATATATTTTTTTTTCTATTTTTCAACCGGGTTTCGGCATTATATTTAAACATTTTGTGGTTTAAACTGAAAAAAACAGTAGCAGTGATAATTTTGGGAAAATGAAATAGAAAATGCAAATTTTTATTTTCAAGACAAGTAAATGACAGCATGACAGGGGAATGACACTTAATATAGGCAGCTGCTTTGTTAGTATGTATAAATATATATATAATTAGAAAAATAAAAAGATTGTTTTGCTTTAATTGCAATCTTATATTCAGAACTAACTTCTTATTTGTTTTATCTTCTAAAAAGAAAATCTAGTTTAAATGGAATTCACCTGTTCTAATGTCATTCTCTTGTCTTCCAAGAAGACAGGGGAATGACAAATTATGTGATTTTACTTTCTGAGTATATTAGTTTTATTTGCATTTAAGCCTAACTTGATATGCAGTTTGCTACACTAACTAGGCACACATATACGTTAAAAAAATTATTTACTTTTTTATTTTGGGAATAATTAAAGACAAGTGAATAACAAGGAATAAAAATACCCAAAATTGTTCAGTTTTATAATATTTCCCTGCACAAAATGATAGCTAGAACATAGTCCAACGCTTGAAATGGTGAATATGGACTTTAGTAGAAAATAATAGTACTACAATTGTATTTTGATGTCATCTATGTACAGAAAGATGTGTTAAAATTTAAAGACAGGTGAATGACAAAAAAGCTAGGGAACAGATGTAAAAATTTATTTTAAAATTTTGCTCTAATGCATACTGGATTTTTTTATTACTGGTTGTATTTTAAATTGTGTAATTTAATATAAAACATCAAATTAAAAAAACCTGGAAAATGAAGACTTGTAAATGGAGTTGTGATTTTATTATTTGGCTGTTGGGACACACAGGGGAATGGCATTTAATAAAAAAACTAAATTTTTAAATATTAAAAATATAAATTGTTGTTTTAGCTAATGAGTGACAAATATGAACTAAAATACAGTAAAGCTGATCAATGCCCAAAATCAGTCTTAAGGGATGCAAACTTTTATTAAAACACCTGGGACATGTAAAACTCCCCTGTACAGAAAATGGCCCATACGTTCGATTCAGATAAACGTGATTCTATTTTATTTATACTAGTCTGTTTAATCGAATCATGACATAAGCATCATTTTATCTTTCATATATATGATTGTATTGGCCATTTCACCCGCGTTTTGCGAGTTCTCAGATGCTAGTGGTCAATAAATGTGACACCTACACACTTAATAATAATTCTAAATATCAAAAACCGTTTCAAATTGAAACATAAAAATTCATTTTCTTTTTCTTTCTTTAATAATTCACTATATTGCATTTAACTAAACAAAATAATACAGGGATAATTAATTAAAATTACACTGCATTTGTGATTTTATTTACATTTTTATTTAGTGACAGCTTGCATTTTTATTTCAAAGGCGGCCACAAATTAACTCCTCAGAGCAACACCATAGCTGAAATGTTATTGAAATGCGACCATTTCATATGATCAAAACGCACTTAGAAACTGCTGTTAAAGATAAACTTTAAAGAAAAGCTCCGTATTACTGCAAAACATTTTTCAACAGAACTCCAACGTCAATTTATATTTTTATGCCGAGTGTGGAGCTATTCTACTAATATTCACTTACACTCAAAATTTCACTCATATCATTTTTCAGTGGTACACGTGAATTAAAATTATTTGTTAGAGATATACAATTTAATATTTTAACATAAATGCGTCGTTTTGCAATATTTTAAATGTTAGATCATTCTGATTTGTTTCAGCATTTGATGATTATCTGTAGATTTAGCGATTTGGCTTTTTTGACAATTAAAATTATATAAGGAATCATTATTATAATATATGAAACTTTTTACTGTAACATTACTTCAGTATCAGACTTTACTACTATCTTATTTCGCTCATAAAGAAAGAAAAAACAAAAGAAATTTATAACTACAAATTATTTAGTAGTTAAATATCAGGTTCCGTGACTAGGTCAAGCTCATAACTATGCGACACACATTCTTTTAAAAATTTGATATTATGGATTTTCTTTTTATATTTACGTGGTAGTGATTATGTGTGATGAGTAATGGTTATTTGTAATATTTTATAAATTATTAGGGAAATGGTGACGTTCGTAATTACTGCCGAAGGACGGACTAAAAATACCATAGAGACACTGAAAAATATGTTTTGAACAGAATTTATATGCGCTTCTTTGAAATTCTAAATGTCAATCAAAGTGCTCAATTCTACTGTTGGAGGAAGTTCGAAATACTACAAAATTTAATTTAAAAATAGAAAATCAGGTGAAAAGTTTAACCTTGGTTGAATAAATATACTAAGACTCCAGACCACTGAGTATTTTTGGATGAATGCCATTAAACTTACATTTTCCAATCAAATGGAATTTGGTGTAGTTACTGCCATTTAATCCTTCGAAGCACACTTCAAAGAAAAAATAAGTTTTATTGTAGTAAATACAAGTCCCAAAGTGATGGTTTAATAAAAATGTATACCTTGAGTGTATATTTGTGCACAAAGTCATGATAGTGCGGACCTATACATAACTCCTTTAAGTGATTAATGATAAATCATATATAATGAATAATAAATGATACATTATAATTCATATATGATTTTAACTGCTCGTTATTATTATTGTTTTTACTGTTAAATTTTCTGAATAGTTAATTTACTACATTTCCTAATATTATTTTTTGCTTATTATTTTTTACGTTATTTTTTAATACTTTTTTTCCCTGCTGGTCAGCTTTTTTCAGCTAATTATAGGTTTATCTTTGTTTAGATACCTTATTCTCATAAATTTTCTCAAATCGTTCTCGTAAGTTTTCGTTCTAATCGCTTCCTTTGAAATAATGTAAAAATTATATTTACATTTTGTTCTCAATTTTTGGACATTTTCAGGAAGTTACGGAAGCACTCCCTTTATCTGCTCCCGTCACGTTAGCTCTTCTTACATCAGTCGTCGATCTATCTCTAGTGAGTGAAGGTTGCACTTCTTCTGTGTCCTGGCGAAGAAGGCTGTTACTTGCCTTCGAAATCAGTCGACACTATTATTTTTGTGTTGTATGTGTAGCTGTTTTAATGAAGTTATTTTAGTTTTAATACTTTACTTTTCTCTGCTGATGTCATGTATCATTTATAGCTAAAAATTTATAACTAAAATAAAAATTGTAAATTTTTCGAGGGGGGGGGGGATTGTGTATACTCACCTAGAAAGATGTTTGTATGACAGGGTTCTGCTCTCAAGCTAATTCTCGCTAACTCAACTATGCCAAAAATATATTTTCTGTGATCAACAAGAAAAGTTTCTTCACTATAATAGCATGGGGGCCAAAAGGTTTAGATAGACGCCTAGACATACTAAATATTTTCATCCGTCTTAAATATTGTTTGGAATATCAAAAAGGCTTGACTTTTACTAAAGGTAATTAAAGAAATTTCTTAAATTTTCCCATAGCACATACTTTCATTTAATATTTTTTTAAATTGCTTGTTTGGAGAACGCAGTACCTTAGGCATGTGCTTATTGGCAAAACTGCCTATGTGAAGATGACAGTTTTATAAAATTCTCGTAATTTTATGAAACATTTTCATAAAATTCCCGTAAATGAAGAAAATAGACGTCTTCATACTCTCATAACCAGTGGTCAAACACAGCAGAAATTGACACACCATGACATCACAGAGCGGAGAAAACAAATTTCGGCTAACAGCAAGAATTCAGGAACAGTCAGTCCTCTTTGTGCGATTCATTAAAATTTCCAACGCACGGGAGTTTGGATTTGCTATATCAATCCGCCACCGAGGACGGTATAAAGAAATCCAAATACTCTACATGCAGACATAGCCATAAAATTGACAAACTCGAAAGAACCCTTTATATGTTTTTAAAATGCATTTTTGAGTTTGTGAATAAAATTTGGATTTTATCTTATGTTCTGTAAAATTTAGAAATAATTTATCTCTTTTTAAAATGTATATAATATTTATCTGTAATGTAATTAATTTATTTACATTACAGATAAATAAAATTATCCAAAACTTTAAAGTGAAAACCACGTACAAATTAAACCTAAAAACAAAGCCCTGATTAGAAAATATTTAATCTTTATAAATATGTTCGAGAAGTATAGATTATATGTTTCACAATCTCAATTCTAACTAAACAGAAGATGAAAAGTTGATATAATTTTGACATATGTCTATATCAACATCTTTTCCACTGTATTGTAATTTATTCAATGCATTCTAGGGTATAGGTTTTAGAAAATCTGTATTTATATGTAAATGTTTATATTTTTGTTTACCAACCCATTGTTTAGTAGGTGTGATGCGGTTTGCTGAAATATGGAGAATCAAGCTTCTGATAGGTCCTCAGCTCGGACGACATTGACAGGCGTTGCTTGTTAGATTGTCCAGGTATTCCTGGCATATAACGCGTCTTGAAAAAAAAATCCTGCAGAAAAGACATGCTCTCTTGACATAACTTTTAACCCCTCTATCCTCTTTTATATTTTGTCTTTGTTTGTAAGAAAATAATGATACTTGCATCTCATTGTCTTATATTTAATATTTCAAACCTAAAAGCGACAACGTTACAATCGTATAAAATATGGACGCGCTTCCAAGTATTTGTAGACTGTTTTCGAACTTTATAGCTCTCTTCAGCGAGGATTACCCGATGTCTGTAATGTCAGTAAAAAAACTTGCACATGTATCTCACTTCTGTGGAGACTGAAGGCATGGAGATGTGTGCGTTCTTAGCATTTGTATGTCCCCTTTATGTAACTTCTTTGATAAATAGTTATAATATGGAAGGGTCATAACCATCAAGAAAAATTGTAATTAAAAAAAATTAAAAGTTTGACCAAAATGGAAGCGTAAAATTATGGTGCATATTTAATTTAAGACAAATAAAAATTAGGTCAGTCAAAGATTTCAAGAAACGATAACTTTCAGAAGATATCGTTTTATAGGCTTTAACAACTTTTGTAAAAATAAATTACTGGTAAACGATTTTGCGGTGCCATACTTCATATAAAATCAATTTCAAATGGTTACAAATTAATTCATATCATTCAGAATCTAAATAACATTTTGTCAACTTAATAGAGGCTATATTCATTAGTGAATTGACAGCGATAACGAATTTAAAGCAACTTACAGTCAACAACGCTTTGCATCACATATCCCAAACAAAAGACTTTAACAATAGGTTAACGACCCCTTGACATGCATTCTAGTATATATATTCAGCACAATGAATTTCTATTAATCTTTGTGAAGAATGGCCAATGTTTTCAAGCTACTTCTTTCCTGCTTTTTCAAAGTGTTATCTCACGTTTCGTTTGTTGAATTACAACACACCAGTAGCTAAGCATTTCCAAGATATATTAAAATAATTGATTGAGTTCTTGAAAAACTGCCGAAATAGAGCTTAACTGGATATTTTCATTCCAAATTTAAATAAAATTAAAAATATTGAACTAAATTTTTAACTTTTAAAAACCATGTTCCTCATACGAATTAAAAAGAGCACTGGATATATAAATATATAATCCATATTCTTAATAGTATGATTTTGTTAATTAAAAAGATTTTTTATCGAATAAAATATTATTTGTCAAAGCAAAAATTAATTATCGTTACCAAATCAGCATTTTCTTTTATTTATTAATATATTTGTGTTTATTGCAGTTATTTTTAAGTAAAAAAAAAAGATGAAGAAAGAAAAATTAAAAACTAATTTTACCTCAATCCAGACAATTTTATGATCAAATATTGAAAGTCAGAAAGTACACTCGAAAAAAAAAACTTGTTATTCTGGTTCCTCGGGTCGTACAATAAATCCAAGTGTATCACTAGACTCATAATAATGTAATCTATAAACAAATAAATGAACAACTAATTTGCGCAAAGTGTCGTCTTCATATTAAATTTTGTGCAAACGATAAATTACTAACATACAGTATCTATGTGAAAGACTAGATAAAATGGATAAAGTGTTTTTTAACAAATAGCTCTCTCTGCATTTTATAATATTTACCTTTTAGCATAAATTAAGTGGAAAAAATTATTTTCATTCTTTAACTGTCTGATAACAAATTTTATTAAGAAACTAAATAAATCAAATACAGGGGTTCCAAAATTCTTAAATGAATAAATATTATTTGTGTCCACGTTTGGACTATTTTCAATTCGATCCAATTTATTGCGAATTTATTCCACGGAATAAAAAATGCATTGGAAATGCTTCCAATAAATAACCCCGAACCAGTCAAAATATCCTTTTCTGCATTCGTAAACGATTCTTCGGCCAACCCACGGAATTTCCAGCCACAAAATACATTTTAAGTTCGTGGAGTCTGAAAAATTGAGACGCATTTCCCTGATTAAGATGCGAAGGGGCAAACTTGCAAAGTAGCCATTTTAACCCAGCGGGTTGTAATATCCAACATCGTATACGAAATTACTGCTTAAAATCATCTTTCTGCTACGCCAAGTCTTCCGCTGCATGACGAAACTTTTGGAAACGCTCAATGAACATGATATATAAGTACAGTGGTGAAGTTTCGTCATGCCCTTTAAGGACTCAGAACATTAAGTTTCACAATCAATACTTTTCCCGCCGCCTTTGCATATATTTATGGAAGTGATGATTGGACAGTCCTATATATTTTTATCGAAAACATTATCATTAGAAAATGGCGTGTAGAGGATCGTTTGGGTAATTCAAAAACTCTCTTTTGAAAGGCCGTGTTTGCTCAATTTGAAATCTCAAAACGATGAATCCTTTATAGATCATTATTATATACGAGTTCATTCATACAATACTTTCGATTGGTTTTTAATTTTTATTTCCCTTGAATAATCTGCTAAAGGGATATACATTTGCTATTGGTAGCTATAAATTGTATCGGGAGATTCATCATAGTTCAAAATAGTGGTATTCACGGATAATTAATAAAGTGGAAATCATGGATAAGAAAATTGAATAAGTGCATCAAAATCATGCTTAGATATTTGGTAATGCTGGTAACTAAAGCAAATTCTTGCATGTCTTAATATTAAATAAAATGACACACGTTTTGTGAAGCGCGCATATTCAGCGATTCAAGAATTCAGATTTCTCGTTCGATTCATTTTTAAGCAATATTTCTATTCCAGGTTGTTTCCATTCCTAAATTGTCCTCAATATCGATCTGAATGGCACGAATTTTGTCAGGCATTTACAGTAAGTAGCTAAATAATGTTTAATTTATTACTTAATATCATAAGACGATATTCCCAAGTTTAAAATACCGTGCATTCCAATAAATGGAAATTTAAGCCTTTAGAAATTGCGAAATAAAATAGTGTCGAGCCTATTATGAATAAATATTCAATATAATCTAAATGCTGTATCTTATTGCTTTTTGTGTATTCATTTATGCAGAATTGATGCAATTTAATGACAGAAGACGATGCCACAACTCGGAATAGTTCAAAAAATAAATAGATAAATAATGATTTTATTTATTTATGACATTTACCCTCTATGATTTACCAAAATTATTTTAAATCATATTTTTCTCAGGATGAATTATAGATAATAGATAGAGCTCAAATCAGACATGCTTTTTATTCCATGACCCAAAATCAACTCTTGGACTTGACGAGTAATCCCTGAATCTATTATACAGTAAAACAGCAATAATATAATAACGAGTTGTAAAAAGAGATATCTCCAATTAATCTGTACTGTATAATAGATTCAGGGATTACGCGTCGAATTGATTTTGGGTCATGGAATGAAAAGCATGTCTAATTTGAGCTCCATCTATAGTTCATCCTGAGAAAAATATGCTTTAAAATAATTTTGGTAAATCATAGAGGGTAAATGTGATAAATAAATAAAATCATTATTTATCTACTCCTTTTCTTTTATTTATCTATATATATTATAATATTTTCTATTGAGACTTAATACTAGGTTGTTGTTTTTTAATTTGAATCAGAAAAATGTATTCTTCAATACAATGTTATTTCATAATAAATAAATAATTGTTAAGATTATCATAAAATAAAAAGGGAATTTACAAAAAAAATTCCTCATATTTAATTGGAACAAATAGTATTTAATAATTATAAATACTTACATTTTAAAAAACAAAATATTGAAATAATTGCCCCAACCTTGCACGAGTATTGACAGATCTTCAAACTGTGGTCATGTCTTTGAAAGGCTGCATTTCAAGTCGTGTTCTGGTTGCAGTCGAATTTTAATCTTAGTTTTTAATTAGCTAGTCGGCTTTTAATTAGCTGAAAATATATCTTTTCATTGTAAAAAGAACTTGAGATCTTGGTGTTTTTAAGCGGGAGCTAAAGCAATTTAAAAGAATCCCATAGGCAAAAATTTTGTTAAAGTCGATAATTTTTATACAAAAACAAATATTTCAAAAATTCAAAAACCGTGTTTTTCATTTTAAAATTATCGCATGGTTTCAACTCCACGCGATACTGTTTTCAAAATTTATGCCCGGGAACCGCAATTCCTTATCTCTTGAAAAACCTAAAATTTGTATTTGTGACTTTATTTGATAATTTTTTACAATTAAATAGCAAGTTCATGTCTTGGATTTTCCCTCGCGTATCTAAAAAAAAAAAAAAAAAAAAAAAAAAACGATTTATCAACTTGTTGTTGCCATGGATATGGACTTTCTTCTACTCTGTCTGACTGAAATTCGTGGAAGAACTTTCAATCGGAATGTGTTGCGTTTAACCTGATGTCCTTTTCCGGGTCACATCATTTTGAAATCAAGTAAACAGTACTCATTCGTTTTTTTTTTTTAAATACAGTTTTAATATAGTGAGAGGTTGCGGGTTTCGATTTCAATGAGGGGGTTGGTATTTCTGATTTAAAGATGGGGATTATCTTGGTTTTTTTTTTTAAATTTATATTTGTGTGTGTGGGGGGGGGGGGGGTATAATTATTAGTTTTCATTTGAATTGTGTACGTCTGGCGGGGAGGCAAATTCTGATTTTGGAATGGAGGCGGTCAGAAGTTTCTATTTCTAGTTGGGAGGATGGGGGGTAGTCCCCCCCCCTATTTTTATCTGATTTACATACTACTTGGGATTGAGATGGGGTGAGGGCGGGGTTTGTTTTGCAGGGGGCCGGGGGTTTCCTTCCTTTTCTACGTCCGAGTCACGGTATTGTTTATTTTTTCCTTTCTTTACTTAAAGGTTTGATTGCTGCAAAAAGAGGTTCCTATATTTAATGACCACAAGCTGCTTTCACCGCAGCAAATAGATCTCTAAAATAAATTAAGAAAATCTAATAAAATTGGGTTTGATATTTAACTCGATAATTATCGCCTGGCTGTTATCGGGGAGTTCAAATGACGGTGTCACCCTCGAACATTTTTTTTAAATTAAAAAAAGTATGCAAACATAAGTATGCTACAATTTGTTGCAAACGTAGTCACTTTATTTGTAATTTTCCATTTAGAAACAAATAACATAACTTTCAGAATTATAGCTTCATGTTATTGTATTTATTTAATCTAAAATGGAGGAAATAGTAAATAACAATTTAATACTTACAATATCTTAAAAAATATGATAAATTAAATTAATAAAATCCACGGAAAATCGAATAAACGCAAACTAGATATTAATATTGATGGAAATATTTAGTACATAAAAACGACTTTTTTATCAAGGCATTAGAAAGCTACATAATACAAAAAGTAACAATCGAAAGACGGAAAATTTAAAGAGGGTATATTTGCACCCCCTGCACATACGCCTCCCTGTCCTATATACGCCTTTTTTACGTATATGTATGTCTCTGTTGTTGTCTAAAAATGTTTCGTCTAGGGACCAACAAGTTGTAAAATATGTTTTACCTTTGTTAATAATGCTGAAAAGATACAACTAGGACTGTTGGACAAGTCGCTGTTGGACAAGTTGGACAAGAAACTCACTGTTGGACAAGTCGCAGTGTAATATATCACTGTGTGACTACAGGCCCAATATAACCCCGTCAGAGACATAAAATTACCCTAAACAATCGTTTCGAATCCAGAATCTTCTCGTCATCATACAAAACACCCTATAACGCCTATGATACGTTTCTGCGCATGCTACAGTGAAAGTCTATATAACTATATAATAAATGAAAAGATTTAACTGATGAACACCATTTTTTTCGAAAATTATTCCAGTTTTATCAAATTCTTATGCTTTGAATTGCCCCAACTGCACATGGCAGAATCCACCTGTTCCTTGCTCATATTGTAAGTGATAAAAGTATTACGGTGTATTACGGAGCGTGATTAAAAATGTTTAAAATAATACCGAAACTAACGATTTCAAAACTCGTTTAACTTTTCTACTCTTCAACATGCTTATGAATTGACATACTTTCCTTCCCTGAAGCAATGCCATACCAGCGTAGGCATTCTTAGAGGTCATTCCGTAGGTTGTTTTCACTTTAATCTGAATGAAAAAAAAATATATTGTGATAACTGGATTTTGAGATAGACTTCCTACGACGAGCCAATTTTTGCTACTTTCCCTACATACATATTGTGACAAGGACGAAAATTCGAAGGAAGAATTTTCGACGGAAGACCATGTTTCAAGCACCCTCGAACTCGAATCGAATGTTTTTGAGGTTTTGTCTACGTGTCTTTGTGTATGTGCGTGTGAGTGTGTGGATGCGATATCTGCCGAACGAATGGAGCGTTTTGAACGTAATTTAGTATTATTATTAGAAGATGATATTAGGCACAAAATCAAGCAGCGAAACTGGTTACGGAAGGATTGGTAACGCACCAGATACCCAATTTACAGCGAATTATTTCGTAAGCTCCATAACGAGACCAAGGCTCTGATTAAAACACACACCCAGCAACGCTGGCGCAAGCACCTAGAAAGTCTTACACCTACGGATCACAGGATATGGCGAACAGCTAAAAATCTCAGAACCAAGAAAACTACAATTCCGTCCATTAACGGTCCCAGACTGGACTCGCTAAGATTGCGAAGGAAAAACTCAATGCCATTGCAGACAGCTTAGAACTCCAATTCACAACACACATAGACCAAAACTTTAGTCATCTCTACAGAGACATAGAAGAGGGTCTATACAGCGGACCATTCACAACGCTCTACACACGTGTACACCAAATGACATTGACAATACCTCATTGGCTGAAGTTACTGCCATCATCAGGGGTATCAAGATAAGAAAGTCACCCGGTCTTGATAAAATTAGCAATCGCATCATTAGAAATCTTCCTATTATTTATGTATGCTGGTTGATCGTATGCTCGAATTTCGCTTTTTTCTCCAAAGTTGAAAATTATTCCCTTGGCCAGAAATAATCTACATTTAACCCTAGCAGAAAGCTACAGACAAATAAGCCTTTTATAAAGCATCTCCAAAATTTATGAATTGGTGTTGTTAAGACGTTTGGATAGTTTCTGCAAACTGAATATTGTTTTAATTCCAGATCAGCACGGATTTCGGTCTGCTCATTCCACCCAATCCCAACTTTTGCGCATAGTCGAAACTATCCACAAAAACTCTTCCAATAGGCAGTATACCAGCCTATTATTATTCGACATCAGCAAGGCTTTTGGTAAAACGTATATTCCTGGGTTTATTTCCAAGCTGGTGCTACTGACATTCCGGCACAACTTTTGGCGCTCATCAACTCGTATCTCACCAACCGCTCTTTCCGCGTACAAGTTGATGAAACTCGCTCTTCTATTCATCCAATCAGGGCCGGGGTTCCATAGGGTGGAAATCTTAGTCCACTGCTATTCAACATCTTTATCAATGACTTACCGAAGATACCCCAAGTCAAGCTGGCCGTTTTTGAAGATGACACAGCGCTGATTGCACGAAGCTGTTCACCACACAACGCTATCAATGCACTACAAAGTTACATAAAACATAGCCTTGAGCATATAGACTCATAGCCTTAGAATTAAAATTAACACCTCCAAGAGTGCAGTATGTATATTCAAACCCAACTACCGAGCCATAATTCCATCTTAATATTTTTAACGAATCTATCCCATTCTGCCACTCTGTATTTGGGCATCACTCGTCGCATCACTGGCCGTCTATTTCACCCCTTGTCACACTTTTCGGTAGAAAATCCCCGCTTTCCACCCATAGTAAGCTTATTGTTTACAAGTAAATCATTGCATCGGCGTTTCTGTATGCCTGTCCTGTCTAGGCATACAGAAACGCCTAGATCGGCTGCAAAAACGCACATTGAGAAATTGCAAGTATTCCAAAGCAAAGCATTACGATGCATTGTGAATGATTCTCGATTTGTACAAAACGAAGTCATTCACTATGACCTCAAAGTATCTTGCATAGAAGAGCAGATTCGGCGTTACACTCGAAATTTTTAGAAGAAAAATTCAAGCAAACCATGTTTGAGAGACACAGATCAAAGCTACGACAACACTGCTCTTAGTTATCTAAGGAAGCGTCGACCTCGTAATCTTCTGGTCGGCCCTCTAAGGTCGCCTGAAAAAACCGAGATTTGCGTTTCCCCAACCCGGTGACAACTGAGCTGAATTCAATCTGAATGACGACGATAGATGGCGCCACAGCTGCGCCCGTTCATCATTAGATCAAAATCCACTGACATGGCACGATTGCTTATTAGCTAGCTGTTTTTGACACCTGCCCGCTTGCAATCCACTTTAATTGTTTCCCTTAATTTTTTTAAATTTTAATTCGATTATGCATTCTTATGCTTTCTCATCACCTTCATTAACTTTAAATTTGACTATGGTATATTCTACCAAGTCTGAGCTTTCCCTTCACCCCACCCCCATTACCTTTTCTAGGCAGTCGGCCAATCCCAAGACAAAGTCACCATCAAGCTACATCAAAAGATCCAGAACAACATCCTACTAAAGAGGAATGGCGAAAGATCACTACTCACCGAGGAAAAAAAAATACAAAATTGGACATTATTCACAAATTCGATGTGGGGATAAGTGCTGACCCACAGACTCCCGTGATGTATCGTCTTGGCTGACTTGTTATTAGAATCTGTAAATATTGTAACCCTATTGATTTTAAATTCACTTTCAAATGCACTTTTTAAATTAACTTTTTCAAATACATTCATCAAGAAAAAATTTACTAAAAATTAAAAAAACATTAACTATTGTGAACTATGGTCAATTTTCATATGTAATATTATACGATAAGTATGTTAACATCATTCTCGTGTATCTAGTTCATTTCTTACACTAGAGAAGGTACTTTGTGTAACAGTTTTGTATTTTGACGACTAGCAGTTTGTCAACAGTCATTTATATATAAGAAATGCTCTTCTCTCCGTTTGTTTGTAATGCTTGGGATAAATCTGGCGAGCTTGGAAACTCATTTTGCGACCTATCGTCAACTAGGTGATATTTTGCCCTAGATTAACGAAATATCTTTAAAATTTAAAAAATTGATAAGTTATTAAAATGGCGCCAAATTAATGCATTCATTATTAAAATATTTTAATATATGGACTATATTGCTTATTTCGGATGCTTATCACTATTGATAATTGTTAATTTAGAGTTGCGTGAAATATAAGTTAATTGGGTACTTCGAAATGGTTTTATATGTTGTCATCCGGAAAAGCACCAAATGTATACAATCCAACGTTAAAAATACTGTGCCGTAGATTTTATACATCATTTTTCCCTGTGAAAGAAGAAAATACATTGCATTATAGGGAAAATCATGTGCTGGCCACATCAGATTTGTTTCGTATGTGTTTGACGAAATAGATGAAATACGACTAACCAATGTTTGTTTTCGTATGTATTTGATTAATTTATAAATTCCAAGGCTATTTAATATTTAACTCAACATTATATTTATTTATTTGATACTGTTACTGGATGTATATCTATTTAAAATGTATTTTCTGTTACTATATCAAATTAAATAGACTCCCTTATATTCGATCTCGCAATAATCAGCTTCCGTTTTACCCGGCCATACTGTCATCCATATTTTTTTCAAAAATCAGATTTCAGATGTTAATTTTGTGTTTGTCTTCGAAAAATGACGCGGTTTCTTCCTAAGAGCCGAATTTATTAAATGAACAACTGAAAATTACCCATTTTTTATTTTAAGAAAATAGTTGATAAACACCTAATGCAACTGTATTTTTTATTTAATTTACTGCTTATAAATGATATTTTGCATGTGATTTCAGTTTATATTTTTGCATCTGCTTGAATGTGTTTTCGTTTATCCGGCCAGACATCCGGGACCCTTGGTGCCTATTAATCGAGAGCCAATACTATAATTTGTTGTTATTTGAAAGAATAGTTCACTTATATAGAGAGGTATTACTCGATTCAATAACTATAGTTTTCTCATATAGAGTTTTCTCTTAAGCAATTTGCTTAAGAGAAATTCAAACAAGAAAGATCAATCATGCATAAGCATTGATTATGAAACACTTTCCAACTGAAATGCAATTTCATTTAAAAATTTTTAAAATATGATACATTCAGTGGTGATATCTTTTACATTATCACAGTACTACAGTAATATATTATACATAAATATTTAAAACTGTATCGAAGTATAAATCATCTGATTCTCTATGCAAAATCAATGAATATTTCATTCATATAACTTGTATTCCAGACTCCAGAGCTAAATAATTTTGTGTGAAAAAAATTCAGCAATTCTTATGTAACTCGCCTTACAATCGCTTGAGATATTTGCATTCTGCATAAGTTAAAATTAGGCTTCTTTGCAGAAATAATAAAAGTTTAGGGATCATTTAAAATCACAACTATTGTAATTGCATAGGCACGGAATTTAGATACATAGATAATATGTGTGTGTGTGTGTGTGTGTGTGTGTGTATGTATTCAAAGTATTGGAATCGTACGGAAGATCGGAACTCGAATTTTCGAAGGATCTACACGTTTTGGGACGTCTAGAACACGAAAAAACTATTTTTAGGAAGACGGCTGTGTGTTGTAGTTGTTGAGACCCAGACCGTCTGACCTACCAGAAAGGTGTAAGGCGACCTACCAGAAAGGTGTAAGACGGCTGTTTGTGTAAGAGTGTATCTGTGTATGTTTCTGTGTGTCTGTGAGGATATTACATCCACTCTAATTGAAAAACTAATGGACCGAATTCCATAAAATTTGGTAGTTATGTTTTTTGTGGGAAACCCTGATGTTCATTAGATTATAGTACGATTCGTAATAAAAGAATCTGCCTTCTTTGCGAAATGGCCGGCAGAAATTGCCTTTATCCACTCTAGCTAAAAACTATTGGAACAAATTTTGGTGTATAATATTTCAATGACCTACAAGTGATTTATATACCAAATTTAACAAAATTTGGTACATAAATCATTTGTAGGTTATTCTAGTGCGATTCAGGAAAAAGGAACGTGCTATTTTTGGGAACTGGCCCGCAAAAATCGCTAAATATAAAAATAAAGGACTACGTGTGCTCAATTATATCAATTGAATTCCTATTTTATACGTGATTCTTGACATCAAAAAAGAATAAGACTAACCCCATTACTCTAAGACTAGCCGTTCTTGAGATATTCTAGTTTTTTCGCTACGCCACCTTTGACAATAAGTCCAGCTATCAAATGAGAACCAAATTTAAGTTTAACGTGCAAATTCAATGTCATTTAAAATACTTATGGTTATTTTGTGCAGTTAAACTCAAATTATTATTGAAGAAATAAAGAGAACGTGAATATGAGTCTGCAGGGAAAGACATGTGCTGCCCACATCAGAATTTTTAAAAATATTACAACAATGATTTATAAAAGTGAACGGGGATTATTTGCAGGCCATTTCGAAAAAAATGTATGATCTATATTTAAAGATCCACCAAATTTTTGTAGAATAAAATGTTCAACAAATTTGAGCTGTGTACTAAATTTTAACTCTCTAGGACGTAGGAAAGTGCATTAAAAATGCCATCAAATAAGTATATCATGAAGAATTATATAAAATAAAAAAAAATTTGAAAAATTGTTATCTACCAAATTTATTTTAAAATGTGAAACCTCTCTCATATATAAAATGTTTAAACTCTTGGAAAGATATTTATTATATAATATATCTCTTTTTTCTTTCTGGAGGATATCCCAAAAGTCAGAATTTAATTGAATTTGTTTTTTTCCCTATATTAAATAATTTTTAATTAAAAAACTACTTAATATATTTTACTGAAATTTTTTTATATATTTTATGGGATAATGTGAATATTTCCTAAAAATTTTGAAGCAATTTGTGAATTTTAAATTTGCTTAAAAAATGTTTGAAAAATTAGGTCCCATAGAGTTCAATGTATTTCATTTTTTCAACCCGGATTCAATAAAAAAGTAATTGGGTAATATTATTTATTTATATTCCCATAGGCCCCACAGACCGTCTGAAAAACATACTAAAATTCCATTTTGATTAAGTCATTTTTACGGCAGTTATCGTGCTAACGGATAGACAGACAGACAGAATGAATGAACAAAGTCATAAACACTTTTCAACTATGTTGTAAAGTGTTAACAACGGGCATACTATATGATACTCATGTGCGGGATAAATATGGTTTGAGTGTACTTTTGTTTTCCGGAATTTATAATAATACTATATGTATGTTGAATTGAAATATGTATGTTGAATTAGAAATATTTTTGGCAGATCTGACTTAATCTCTTACATAATTTTGAACGTCTAACTATTATAGTAATAAATTGAATTCCAAAAGCCTATGTTAAAAGGATGAAAAGCAATTAGAACCACAGACTATATTTTCGGGTGCTAAAATGGTTACTTTCTTCACCAGTAATCGCATTCCACTGAGGAAGGTAACCACTAGAATATTCAAAACAATCGTTTGTTTTAGATTCTTACGTTGATTTATTTTATTTAGCCTTTAGCTGAAAGGATACTTTTCTATAATTTGGTACTATTTATAGCGAAATTGATAATATTTATAGCAAAAGTAGTATGTTTTGTAACAAAATTGATATTTTTTATAGGAAAGCGATTTACAGTAAAACGTATAACAAAGGTAGTTAAAGCGAAGTGACTAAGATTCTTACTTTCGAGTTGGAAACATTTGAGTTTGCTATCGAAAGCGATTTGATGTTTTTGTTTGTCTGTCTGTCTGTCTACATTGTTCATTCGCGATATCTATAAAATTTTCTTTCGTTTTCCTCTTTTTATTTGATATTTTGTTTTAAATTATTGTTTTACAAATCGAGTTCGTTTCATAACGTGGTCAGACAAAAATTGCGACTGCTGCGTGCCACTCTCTTTACCGATATAATTTAATCGACGATAACTCGTCTAAAACTTAACGACATTTCCTGAAATTTAAATATGTGATCAATAATTAAAACAAAGGTAGAAGCATGAAATTTAGTGTTAGATAGCTTGATATAGCTGACGGAACATCCCATAATTCTAATCTTTTAACAACAAAGCAAGCACACCTTTACATATTCACAATTATATAAATACTACATATATATTACTGTGTGTTAAGATTTGTTTATTGTGACACTGTTGATTTTCAATAAGTATTATTCGGCTAGTGTCGAACTTCTATTCTAAACAAAAGTTGTTAGACATAAAGTCATATTTTGGATATTTCTTTAAATGTACTTTTACCCTTTTCCTATAAATTCACTCACTTCTTGTACATCCTTATACGTTTATACCTTTAAAAATTCCACTAAATCGCTAAATCACGACAGAAAAAAAATAATTTTTAGAAAGGATGAAAGCTTTCAGGTCGTCAAATGCCTTAATTTTAGCAATTTTAGATTTCCGATGTCGTAATTTGAATATGTATTATGCCTTAAAAGTCTGGTAACATGTTTTTTATGAAATACCAATATTTGGAAAATTGCTTTACGGGTTCCTTTCGAAGCTTATTTGAAAGAACTTTTCCTCGTGCTTAATGATAGCATTGATTTAAAATGCGCGACAGTTTTTCCGTTTAGTACGTACAAATTCGTGTCAAAATCGCTCAAAATTTTGCTTCAATATGAAATAAAAATTAAACTATATCAAAATATTAACAAAATCGATCCCCAGGGTCTAGATATGAGACTTGTCCGATAAATATATTTTACCAAATGTCATAACTGTACATCGCTTGGATTTTTCGTTATAGCACGCATGTGCACGTGCACACGCACACACATTGGATTTAACATTTTAAGACTACAAACCCATATATTCCAAATATTAGGAATATTTCAAACATTTGGAACTTATTGGAATTATTTTTATTTAATAATTATTTATTTTTATTTAATAATGATATTTACATAAATGGCTCCCGTATTTTAATTTTTTCTGTTGTTAAGTTCTTCGGAGTGATCGTGTAGAACGACGTGGAATAAATACCTTGGCCATATTTGTAACAAATTAAGAAAAACATAGGTTTAATTAGAACAAATTTATCTTTTTCACTAACTAGCTGTTTTAATTACGCGTTATTACAGTTTACATTCCCCTCATCTATCTTACTGTAATTTTGTTTAGGGAAACACTTCTGCCAGAACTGTAAACAGGTTACGCACGTTACAAAATAAGTTTATTTCTTAACATAAAAATTTCTTTGATTTGAACATCCATAATTAAAAAATTTGTTAACTCTTATAAAATCTTGCACGCTACTAAGATCCATTTCCCCCCGCTATAAAGAAACCGTTTGATGATTTTTAAGAGCCATAGAAAATTTTTAAGGGAATCTACCATTTGCAGTTGACAATATTTAACACTTTCCAGCCAAAGAATCGTGTATTGAAAGAATATATATATCGTGTTCTAGTAATTAATATGCTAGCAGGTTTTTCTAATATTTAAGTGTAAGCCTATCTCCCTGGCTACTAGTCCTTGCCTTTTAAATCCCCCAACCAAAAATGAATTTGCAATGACGTGAATTTGCTTCTTAAAGAATACCGCCGGATGATTGCAAAGTGAGCAAGAGTAAACATTACTGAGACATTCATCAGCTTTCTCAATACTTCGAAAAGGTTTATTTTAGAGACTTAAACAAGCGGTCGAAATCTTTCTACGCTCGGGGTAGTACACATCATCTGGAAAAACTCTTAAGAAGTTGATAACGAGTGATTTACATTAGAAATACTTTACTTAACTTCCGGCAAAAATGTCTGAAATGTTAGCGTGCCAACAAACTTCATGCGCAACTGTCTTATTTCTAAACTACTGAGAAATCTTGGAGAAATATTAAAAATTTGTCTACCAAACTAAAAATAGTAGATTTTTGGTGCAGTGCAGAATTTTCAAGGCCAAGGCAGAATTTTCAACCGCTCAAGGCCTGTAAACAAAAATATGGAACTCAAACAATATCGTGGTATAGTTTACAGGTAGAACACTCATAATGAAAGTCTGTAACTAAGGAACGGAGAGAAAGATAATTAATTTGATTTACGCTGGAAGCAGATCTTTAGTAACTTCTGAAAAATCAAATTAATAATCGTCATTTGTGTCCATAAGAAAATAAATTGAGTGGAATAAAATTGCAAAATATATATAATACTCAACGAATAAGTGAGGACAATGTGGAAAATCAGTCTGAAAATAGACTTTATAGTATTAGTTGATCAAGAGCAATCATGAAACTCTCATGTATAGCGTAATTTATTAGTTATTTGTTACGTAACTATTACTTGTAGTTACTTGTAGTTACTTGTAGCGTAATTTAATAGTTAGCGCACTTAAGTTCTAAATGAGGATGTCAGTTCAATTCCTACTGGCAGTAAATTTTTACAGTCACCTTCCTTGTCTCAAAAGTAAAATACTATAAATTCTGACATTTTGATAGAAACTGTAAAAACGTCTTTCCATTAGGAAAAAAGTGTTCCCCATATTTGCATGTTTCATAGTAAGAAACAATTAATTAAAACAAAACCGTTAGATTGAACAAAAATAACACGATGGAAAATTAACATGCAAAATAGAATTCAAAGTTTGTTCTAATCACTGATTTGCAAATGATTAAATCATAATGTAAATAACAGATGTCCCATTATTTAGATTCCTCTTAAATATAGATTCGAATGCTAAATTCTTCAGTCAGCAATTAATTCTTGTTTTGGATGAATTTAGATAATAATTTATACAATATAATCAATGGATTTTTACACAGTAAAATAATTGGGTTAGTCGATTCAATTAATTTAGAGAAATGGATAAATAAATGCTGTTTATGATAAAAGTACCTATAGAAAAGGTTTTGTACGATATTAATGATAAGATGTTTCAGATGTTAATAATAATTAGATATGCTCAACCAGAAGAATCGAGAATTTGGACCCTCTCGCTATACTACGAAAATTTATTACAAATATATTTTAAGTGCTAAGGATCTTCCCAAATGATACTATAATACCAAATATATAATACCAATACTATAATACCCACAATGATACTATAATACCAAATTTAAAAAATAGTGGAAATTCCTTAAAACTCGCTGAATCAGAAAACCGATAAATTAAATCCAATTAATATGCAAACAAATATTTCTTTGTCGAGGCAAAACGTCTGCCATTTAATCAAAACTGTCGCTCTCGAATATTATCTGCAGCGGGTGAATAGATGTGATTCGGCGATATTGAGGAAAATAGCGATATTCTGCTTTACAAGATCATTACTTTTAAACTAATTCAAATTTTAAAATTATATGGTGGAGATGCATCATACAGGAAGTTCAAGTACTTCTATAGCAAATTTTACTGCTGTCTGACACTTTGATTTTCCGCTACAGACGATATACATGTACAGACATACACACAGATATCCAAACATATTTTATTATCATGTAAGATACATATTAATAGTAATATCAAAGTCAAAAATTGGTTTCTGTGTAATATTATTCACACATGGTCGAAAATAAGCAAAATGCATGATATGTCCAAGGAAGCGTTTAAATCGTTCTCAATTTTTAAAGTGCAATGTGTTAAGATTTATGAGAATGAATAATATAAATCCATCATTGTTTGTCAATTAGTCCTAATATTGATTTTATTTAAGTATTATTTTTTTCCCCGAGAAACCGCTGAACGTTACTAAATCCGTATTAACATTTAATGAAATAAAGGCAAATTTCGCAAGACAGTTCCTAAATGTAAACACTAATTATTTTTTTTTTCCCTATTTAGATAAAATTGCAATTAAAAAGAGCTTAAAGTTGAAAGGGGAAATTTTTTTTATATTTTTACATATTAACAAAATTGGATGTGGGAAAACAATGAAAATATTACAGCCGTATGTGTCTAAAATCTATGATTGCTGTAAGTATATACAATTCAATGAAAATCGTTTAATTAAAACCATATTTCGCTCAAAGTGGAAAAGTAAAAATTTCGATAACTCCTAAACGGTGGTGACCATTCTTTTGCAGTTAAAATGATCTTTAAAACATTCATTTTTTTCAAAAATGAGGGAACTATTTTATTTCATAGGCTTTACTTTTACATTGTAGATAAAAATTATACTTCGATTTTGCGTATGTAAAGGAATACGCAGTATTTATAAAAATAAGTGTAATTCTCTGTTGAATATGAAACTTCGTAAATACAGCATAAGCACAAACATATATTGGTCAACCGGTTTCGAAGGCAGGGAAAAATCTTCTTCTTCACGACCAATAAGAAACGCGACCCATACTAAATCAGTTAAATGAGAATTATTTCATCCAAATCCGAGCGACGAATATTTTAACCTATCACAATATTTTCTTTTTTTATTGTAGTGAAAGCAAAAAATCTAAAACTGAAATAAATTCAGTTTTTTTTCCCAGGAATCTTTGTTCGTATCATCACGTTACATTTCAACACGTTACATTTGAATGTGTGATATGATGAGGGATTACAACGGTTACAGATTCTCTGTAAATAGGGAATCAGTCCCACTAACTAGCAATAAACCATGATCTCTGGATCTAATCCCGAATCAATTAGAGAAACAATACTAAACGTGATTTATTTGCACGTATTTGTAGGGTAAAATTTCCAGAAGTATTTGATAGGCGATAACTCGTAGAATGTTGAAGATAATTGAACCGATTTTTATTTTTTTTTCTTTAGACTGTGCAGCGCACCATTCTCTAAATGAATTTTTTTTTCGTTCAAGGATCCATATAAATATTTCGATCACCCACCTATTTTTCTTCATATACCCCTTGCATACAAGACATTATTCTCTGCATATTAGGAAAAAAATTATGTGAACGAATTTAGCACTTAATTTTAACAAACTTTCAAATTGAAAAAGCGAGCGTCAACTTTGCTAAAACACCTCATATATATGTAAAATAATTTTAAATCAGTGTAAGTAAAATTTTAAATCTTCAACCTGTAAACTAATGTTATAAAAAACATGTTCATAAATTGAATGTTATTAAGTTGAAAAAAAAATGTGCTATGATAATTGCATGTCAATGCATTTAAATTTCTACTTGGTACATAAATTAAGATTTTCTCATTTTATTTACGAAAAAATAAAGCATGCCATTGGAATGATTGCTTTACAATTTAACTTTAGGCTGTAAGCTTAGAAGACAAAAAAAAATTAATTGACCAAATGGAGTTGTCAAATGAATAAAAATTCAAAGATTGGATGGTTTAGACAGTTCTACAATTTTTATTCGAAAGAAACCATCTTTTTTGCTTCGAAAACTTTATTTTCTTTAGTGGCATAAATCTTATACAATAATCAACTTTTCAATAACTTTTCTAAAATCATTCAAAACTTAAAAAAATATGTGGTTTTTAAAATATGTCTTGATGGGTAAAATGTTTCGTCATACATCAGTTAAAATAAGCATACACGTATGTTTCGAAATTTAAATGGTTCATCTTTAATGCAAAAAGTCTGGACCTGAACTCCCAAATAAGCGCAAGATTATTTCGTCCAAACTAAAATAGTTAAACGAGATGCTGTTTGGTCATTTCAGAATTATTAAAAAATCTCAAAACCACTATCTTTATGTCAAGCGCTTCCACTCTAGCTAAAATTTTTCATCTCATTCTGTCCATTTCAGCTTCCAGGTCAACGAAACAATTCTAATATTTTAAAAATTTGAACTAGTAATGACGATGTAAACGGATAATTAAATTCAAAACCATTCCAAAATAATCGAGTACCAGAATCTCGATTTTATCTCATTCCATTCATCCCAGCTTCTAGACCAACGAAAATTTTGAAACTTCGAACTAGGAGAGACGATACAAAGGGATTTTTAAAACACCTACACCTTTCTAACTCTCAAAAACAATAAAAATACAATTTGATATCCTTTCGCTATCAACAACTTTTATTACGTGTGGAGGTGTTACATTTAGTGACTACTAGCCGTTGAGTCACAATTATCCCTCATAATAATTTCAAAATATACCATTTGCTTTGCTTATCGTTTCACTGACAGTGAAATTCTTACAATTTACATATTCACAGTACTCGATTAAAGGACTCCCCCCCCCCCCCCGTTCTTGATATTTACAGCGGATTTACAAAGTATAGTACTTTTATAATTTCTTGCAAGGATCCCAAAATATTTTCAATTTTTCTATGAATTCAAAATGAATCGAGTAATAAGAGTGGGGTGGGGTGGGGTGGGAGGTCAAATTGTCAAACGGAAAATATGTGGGCGGTCGAATTATCAAACACAAAATATGTAAGGATGATGAAACACATGAAAAAACTGATGCTATTAATTTTAAAATTCTATTTGTTTAGATGGAGAAACTAATTATATTTTTCATTAATTAAATTTACCATTTCAAAAGATAATATTCCTCATAATATTCACTGGTGAAAGCAACGTTTTCCAGAATCATGTTTGTTTCATCATGCTCATGTAGTTACAAATATTTAATTAATATTTATTGTTCGGGATACTTACGTTGCAAATTATTGATTAATTTTCAATAAACATCTCATAAAATGTTTAAAATTAACGTTAAGTATTTATATATGTAATTACAAATTATCATCTGTCATAATACTTTCTGTGATCAGAGTTTTTTTCATAATTATGTATTTTTTATTCACATATTTTTAATATATTAATTTTTCCTTGCATTTAATTAATATTTTATTTTCAATTCATGGTGAAATAAATTATAGATTAATATAAAAATGTTGTAAGTGTTTATGTATTTTATATTTAAAAATTTATAAATATTACAAAATTTTAGGGTTATATATTTCAAAATTATAACTCTAAATCCATATTTTATGATGTTTCCTACATATAACACAAATATTGGAGTTACCAAAAAATTATGTTTAACTTTTGAATGTTGATTTCATATTTATTTAAAATTTAACGAAATATTGCATACAAAATTTGTTGCGGCCAAAGCATTGTTTTGAAATTTATTCTGAAAATATAAAAGGCAGAAAATTTAGATGGCAAAATAATAATAGATAAACATTATTGCATCACGATAGTTCAAATTTTAGATAATACTTAATTTCAAATAGTAGAATAATATCAAGATTTACTTTTAATACTTATTAAACTGATTATACTGTTTAAATGTTTAACACATCTTTCGTCACAAAATACGTTATGATCAGAGGCATTGTTTCTTCCATAAACACGATATTTCTGACGCACTATTATGTATAATCAATTTGCTAGATTAATATTTTGTGTTTTAAACTACAAATGATAAATTGATCTTCAAATCTGGTCGTGCTTAAGTGGAAATCGTTCATAGAAACCCCTGACATGCAAAGAACTATGATTCAAAATTTTAAAGTTATAATTTTCATCTAAAGCACACGTACAAGGCTGAACTCTCACTTTCAACTTGTATGACATTTTGACAAATAGATAGAATTATGAATTTATTATTTGTGCTTCTCAGTTTTAAACTAGAATATAGTTTGTTCCTTTTCTAAATTATTTGCCAGTACAGTCTGTAATTGTAAATCTGTATATAGATCTTACAACTGGTTTCGAAACAACACTAAAATTTCAATGATTAGTTCACAAACTAATTTATTGTAATGGCTAATTTCTAGTCGTGGAAATGATATTGGCTAATACGCGTTCAAAAACTGGTCCATTCTGTTGAACCCTTTATCTAAAATTTTAAATATATATATAAGAATAATAACCATGCCTTTAAGTAAATTATGAAACTACTTAAGAACACATTTGTAAGTTTATAATTACATGTCTACTACCGCTTACGATGCACTACTGAAAGGTTACTATTTAAAGTACTGAAAACGAGCAGCTGTCTTTAATTCTAGAAAAACAATACTAAATACAGATTATTTTCGATATTATATAAGCTCACTTAGAGTGAAACTAAATTGAATGATATTACAAAGAATAAATAATAATACAAATTCCCACAAAATAGATGAATGGGGGAAAACCGTAAAACGTTTTCATATTGAATGAATGGACCTCTAATGCTCACATCATGGGCAATATTCGCGCTATATTTCGTGGGCAGGAAAACTTTCATTTAAATTGTAGCTTAGGATAGTGTTTCATTTCGCTTCAAGTCCACAATAACTCGGAAAATTTCTTCTAGGCTATCAAACTGTCAGTTTGCTTTCTCCGCGATCTATAAAAAGAGTCTCCGCAGCTGGGCTCAAAAGATAAGAGTCTCTAGCGGTCGGAGGGCCGCCTTTACTTTTATACTGCAGCCGAGTGTTTGTTTACTGTTGCAGGCGCCAACGGACTGCGTCGCAGGGGCCGACAGACCTACACCCGTTACCAGACCCTCGAGCTGGAAAAAGAATTCCATACCAATCACTACTTGACCCGACGGAGACGTATCGAAATGGCCCACGCCCTCTGCCTCACGGAGCGCCAAATCAAGATTTGGTTCCAAAATCGGAGAATGAAGCTCAAGAAAGAGATCCAGGCCATCAAGGAACTCAACGAACAAGAGAGGCAAGCCCAGGCCGCAAAGCTGGTCGTTCACCAAAAATCTTCAACCACAAGCGGAGGTAACAATGCCAACAACTCTGATTCCACCGCATCAGCGACAAAAACGTAAGAACGTTCTTACTTCTATTCTTTCCTATTGTTTTCTGTTGGTTTGAGTTTCTGCCCGACGCTCAAACGAAAAACTACAACCTTTCTTTGAGCAGTGAGTGTCGAGTTTCTTCCAGGAGGAGAGTACTCAAGAACTTATTTCTCTTCCTCAGATTCCGTGGTTGGTTAACTATATTAGACATTATCCTTATTCACTCAGAAGTTAATCTTGCACAGTCAGTATCCTGGAATATCAAAATCATATATTCAAATTTTGATTCTACCTGAACAAATGTCTTTAGGAACTAAAATCTCGTAAGAAACTGGAACAATCACATATTTTCCAAATTAAAAACTTCAAAGAGAATATAGAGGTATCTGTTAATTGTAATGTATGCATTTCCGAATTCAAATTAAATGTAATGTATTTCTTCTCCAATTCATTTAAGAGAATGCAGATACATTTGTTGAATAAAAAAGAGCGTAAAAGGAACCAAGAATTTAAATAGTAGAATAATAATGTAAAGAAAAAAAGTCTCTTACCCTACCTTGTTTTATTTCCAATGCATTCATTTCCTGAGACGGAATTAAACTGTATGGATCAGCTAAGCGTTCTGCTTTCGATTCTTCCTAAAATATCGATATAGCTAATAAGTAATTTTCAATAGTATTCGTGGCACATAAATTTTACAATATTCTAAAGTAAATTATCAAAACATGGATATAATTTTTTATTTATTTTAATTACGTTTATAATATGATATTTTGAAAATAAATGTTTGTTTTTTTTAACATAAGAAAGTCACAGTGCTCAGAAATCGCTACTATAAGCACTTAGAGAAAACCCGACACCCCATATGAGCACCACTACACACTCGTCAATCCTTGAATGCTCACTTGCCACTGATTAAGAAAACTATTATTTAATATATAATAATTCTATAGCTGTTTAAAATAAAAATTATTCTTCAATATTTCACTTTCAAGTTAATGGTTTTATTTAAATAATTATTTATCAAAATTTATTATTGTCTGTTCAATTATTAAAGCAATCTTTGAACAGAAAACAATATTACTTAAAAATTTAAAAAATACTTTAAAATAGATTGAAAGTATATATTTTCTAAGAAGAATTATCTTTCCTGAATTTAGAAAGTATCCCACATTTTGCTTTTATGAGTTTGTGAAATATATGTGTCCATTGTTTTATAAAAATATTAAATTGGAATTCAAATATTTATAAAATGCATAGACTGCATTCAAGCTTTATTTAGTCGTATGTTACGACATAAAAATTTCGTCCTAATCTTCCCCTTATGAAAACTCTTATTGAACATTAAATAAACATATATTAAACTTAAATGTAACTTTTTAAAAAAACATATTCATTAAATATTTAATATTTTTCTATAATTTACTTCCCCAAGTTTTACATTTTTATATGTAATTCTAAAAGTTAAAGAAGCTTAAAATAAAGGAAATGATCTGTAAAATTTATATTGCGTTTCTTATTTTTCCCCAAGGGTGATATATAAATTTCTATTTGACTGTAATTTTAAAATATAATATAAAATATACAAATTTCATCATTTGATTAAGAAACATAAATATTAAAATATTTAAATTTATGAAAGTATATAATTTTTTTTTCAATTTTATAAGAAAATAAATCAAGTATCTACATACATGTTCAAATTTAGTTATTTATTTTAAGACAAAATGACATTTTTTTATAATCATGTGTTTCTGCACCGTTTACTTTATTGCTATTTTTTCTTACAAAATTTTATATATTGTCAACTTGCATTTGTATTTTTGTTTCCAATTTTAAGGAACTTTTCTTACGATATTTCTAAACTGAAGCCAAAACTAATTGTTCATGTTATAAAATTTATTATCTATATTTATTGTTCAAAAATTCTGGATGATATTAATTTGCACATTTTTCCTAAATATTAATACAAAAAAGTGCAATTCTGATTTAATCATAACAAACAATTTTCATTAAGCTTAATAGATACTTTTTGAACATGTTGAATGTACAAGGTTTTCAGCAAGTTTTTTAAAAATATTTAATTACCTGCCCGTTAGCAAATAAGCAGGTTTCAATTATTATACATTATTTTAATTTTACTTGATTTAGAATCGGTATGAAATATATGAAGATTGTTTCATTTTAACAATTACATATTGTTTCTCTAAAATACCAATTATAACACGTAATTTTAATTAGGTTTTAATTATGATAATCCATTTGAAAATGCAATTTTTAGAAAATAAATAACAAATTTGATTATATTTCTCCATTCTAATTTATTTGTAATTTTAAATAATACTAACTTTAACGTTTATTCAAATTTTTGATACAGAGCTATTCTCTTAAATCAATATAGCGAATTTAATCCATGTATATTAATTTTTTTGATTACATTAAGAAGTATTTTCCCCAATATAGTGATAAAAAAAATCTTGTATTTCCGATTTTGAATCAAAGTTGAATCCATTTCCAAGAATGAGGCATTGTGTCATCATTTGTATTGTTATAATATAACTAAATCTGTCTTTTTAAACCCCCCACAGGAGGGTTGTCTCTATTCATTTTCTACCTATGGGCTCTTTCTGCTCACTGCATAGCATTAACGGAGCATTAACATAATGCTAGCTGGAATGGTTTCTTTAGGCGGGATGTCGTGCAGGGCTCGAAAAACCGGCTGGAAAGATCAGTGGCAAACGAGAAATCGGGATTGACGAGTTGTATGACGAACTTTCATTTTTGACCTAAAAGTGCTCCCCAGCGATTGGAGATGAGAACTGAACTCTATGTAGTTAATTTGTAATTCAAAATTCTGCCGGTTCAAAATTTTCGAGCCCTGATAGTCCCGTTCTGCTGTGGTAAGTTTTATTTCAGCTTTGATTCTAAAAAATGATTGAGAAGAGAAACTTTATAACAGTAAAAATTGTAAATTCGGATCAAAATCATTCCAGTAACAGATAAATGTTACAAGAAACAGTGGCGTATCCAGAAATTTTTCGAGAAGTTGAACATTTTTTTTTACGCATTACATTTATCAAATATTATAAATTACTTATTATTCAACAGTCAGTGATATAAACCATGAGATATGTATTAGAAACTTAAACAAAAAATATATTAACAAATTGCATCTAAATTTGAATGCAAAGTTTTAGTACACATTCTCGTAAAAGCAGTAATGTTTAACAATTTGAAAACATAACAAGGTGCATTTGTCCCTTTGCACCCCTTCTGGGGATGCCACTAATAAACAAAACTCTAATATTAATGATAAAATATACCAGTTTGTTTCAAATTAGACAACAGCTTTTAGGAATGCATTCTAATTCTCTTATTCCAAATATTAATTTTTTACGGCAAGTACTGTGCAAGAATAAATCTCATAACTCCCAGAAAAATACTATCTTATAAAAGCGAAAATGTTACAAACTATCTAAATAGATTCAGGGGTTTGTCAAATATATTAACCAATCACTGCTGGAATCATACATATATATTATGTGATATATATGCATACATACATACATATATATATATGTATATATAATATATATATACATGTATGTATGTATGTGTGTGTATGCATATATATGATGCAGTGACTTCTCATTTGTTAATGTGCCAACGATGCAAAATTTGAGAGTCCGGCACTTGTGCATGCTTTTCTAAACTCAATTCTATGATGTCTTTGCCACTGATTGTATTTGAGGACTGATCTTCTGTAACGAATAGTCAGTAGTGCAACAACTAGGACTATTGCAACTACCGTGTGTGTTACCAAAGAGAGCTGCCAACATAGAAATCGAGAACTATGTCTATATCGATGGAGATCTAGAACTCTTTAAGTGCCGCTCTCTAGTTCTCAGCCCATTCTTCCCTTAAATCTTCGTAGCTAGGCAAAGCTTTGGTACCATGGGATTCTTGTGACTCGTTCTGTGAAATATTCGTTTATGTGCTCAAGAGTATTGTCTCCTTTGTACAGATGATCTGGCGCTGAGCGTTAACGCGGCAGTCAGATTTGATCCTAAAAATGGCCTGATTAACAACTCATAGAGAGCAGCATATGAGAAAGGATTGAAGGGAATTTAGAGATTTTCTTATCTATATGAGAACTTTTTAATATTTAAAACAGTTTTATAAATACTATTTTGATAAATTTATGAGACTCAAAATATAATAAGATAATTTACAAAGGCAATTTTTAGTGACAACCATCTTGTAATTTAAAACTTACAGTTTTTATTATGTTGTCGATGGCATTATTATGTTGTCGATGGCATTATCAAATGACTTTATTATGCTGTCGATGTCATATAGATTGAATTTCATATTCTAAAATGGAGTCATTTTTAATTGAAGTCATTAATATAAGTCAAAATCAAATAATTTAAATTATAATGTAAATCAGAAATATCTTACGTGGAATTCTGAAAAAGTATATGTAGCTCGACAACCCATGTATATTAAAAAAATAGTTTTGGCAATTTAATTTATTTAAAACTTATTTAAATACACATAGGATCATACTTTATCTTTATAATGTGCTTAACTCTAATAAAATATGAGACACACAACTAAATCACACAACTAAAATGTGATAATTTGCTGCTTTATTTTTAACGACTTGCTTTCGATAGAAATGAGATCGGTTTTAATAGTCGGACAGTGTTGATCTAATTAATTATAAAAAAAATTAAATTAATTTGACAATTTATAATGTAAATTTAATTTATTTTAAAATCAATTATTACAATTTTTAAATGTGCTTAAACGAAAAATTCTTTTAAATGCAATTTATATGTTGAATTTCAACTTGCTGCTTTTTTCAAAAAGCTTTTATTTTACTACTTAACTATTTTATAAAAATTTATACAGTAGAAAGTGCCCAATTATCGACTTTTTAATAAGCAAAATTACTTAACTAAGCAACACATTTTTTGGAATGGTTATTTTGAAATAATAAAAAAATGATCTAATAAAAAATTGTAAGACACTAGCTCTCTATGCATTGATAGTTAGGCCAATAATTTTAAATCATTGTTCATATGTGCGCTGCATTGTGACATATTTTCATTTTGTTGTGTGTTATACCTCATGAAGCCTATTTATAAGTAACCTATGGTGAAAATATACGTAAATGAGAGTGAGAATTTCTCCAACTGTTGATCAGATTTACTTTTCTTACATTCACGAAGATGAACTCATGGTCAGAACAAATAGCAGAAAAGGTCACTTGCAAAGTATTACATCCCCTGCAATATTCTACATCATTTCAGATAATTGAGAGTTTTTATGATTTAATATTCTATATATTTATTTATTTAAACTGAAAGACTGCCGTGTTGACATTATTTAAATGTTTCGCGTAAAGTAGGAAATATCTCCTGCAATTTTATATTTCGAATTTAAAGGATTTTTTTTATTATTTGAAATGATTCTCATTAAAAATTTAATCATGTAATATGTTTTACGTATAACCTAAATATATAAGGATATTTTTTTTACTTTTTTGAACCCCGGCAAAAATATGTTATTTCAAGATCAAAATTATAAAAAGAAACATTATTTTTGAAGAGTAGTTAACCACTCTATCAATATAAAATTAAATTTTTGATATCAATCCAAAGGATGTTTTGTATTTTAAATTTTTAAAAATTAGATGCGGAATGGATATTGAAATTAAAAAAAAAATCAGTTATCTGTTACTTACTGTATGCGAAACATTTTGAATTTTACTCATATTAAGTCATAATAGAAATGTGATTTTGTAGCTTGATTCATATTTTAGTGCATTCATAACATGATATATAACGGAGAGAAATGAAGGGTATGAATTTGCTATTAAAGCAGGAAAATGAAATGTCATACATATTAATATTTTCTGTCCCCATCATTGGTAAAATCAAATAATTTATTATACGTTAATAGATATTGTTAGTTTTTCTATAAATAAAAAAATGAGTTGATTCCTTTTTATAAACTGAGATTTACACCCAATTTTTAGTTCAAAAGGTGTTACTTCAGTTAATATGATGTATTAATTAATATTTTATTAGCTGCTTATTTCATAAAATTGGATGCATTAATTTTCCCCAAACTGAACATCAATTTGTTGAAAATAAATAACAGTTACTTCAAATGCATGCCCGTACGCATATTTATAATGAATAATTTCATTTTCCTGCACAACTTAACAATTCATAATATCTTCGAAAGTTCATAAATCATTGAACAAAACATCTTTGTACGTAAAATTATACGTTACACCGATCTCAGAAGTAGCCATTATGGTGAAAAAGTATACGTAATTTAAATGTATTGTTTGTTTACACTGTTCACAATTGTTGGTTTTAACTGTGTTATCTGCATTATTACATACATACAGTGCCATTCAAAGTTGCCAACAAGGTAAGATATCTATATTATTTTTCATCATGTCATGTGCATTTGTTCTATTTTATGTGCATAAGTTGCAGGTTTGTAAAATTTAGGTCACATTTTATTTCTAAAATGCTGACTAGTATTCTTTTCTGTTGGGTTATATGTATATGACAAATTTATTTATCGGAACTGTAAAAAGTGAATTTCCTGTATGAAGATTATTGACAGGCAAGTGCAATTTTGTTATTCTTCAAACGTTTTGATAAATAGATTCTTTGTTTTAAAATTTTTCATTAAGAAATTTTAACTGACCACAAGGGTTTAATGTTATTCGGTAGCTTTATTTATTAGTGATATTTAAAAGCAAATATTTGAAGTGTTATATCCCATCATTTAATTATCCGTTTAATTGCATTTAATTTAGTTGCATTTACTACTACTATAGAAGCAGGTGGTACGTGATAATTGATATTTAACTCAGACTTTTTGTTTAGGATTTTAAAGTCTCATAGTTCAGGTTATTATTAGGATAGAAAGCTTAATATGCAAATTCAAAAATACTTTTCATTTATTACTTATGTTATAATTATAATTTTCCAAAAATCGTAAAAATTTGTAAAACTAAATAATACAATTGAAGTTTAAGATTTTGAAGTACTTGATATCAAAGACCATATTTCAAAGTACTTGTTATAATTTTGAGTACTGTTATTGTATTTTACAGATTTCTATTATATTAAATCTACACTTCGTAATACACATTTCAAATGCTTCTAAATTTAGCATATATGCTTGGCACAATGCCGTATTATAAGTATTTGATTTTAGTGGGAAACTTGATGATTTTTAGCAAAACAATATTATAATAAATTGCGAAATGTGAATATCAAAATTGTTATAATAATTTGATATATTGTACACGCTATTAATTTATTAAATAAAATTTCAAACATGTAAAATCAAGCCAATTTGAAATGCTTTGATATAAAATTGGACTTGAAATTGAATTTTAAAATGTTTCGAAAAATTTTAGGATTTATTTGCATTAACTATATATTTTTTAAATAACTGTTTAATAATTCGTATAATAAGTGTATACGATTTTTGCTTTCACATACATTACTTATAATTTATGTTCATGAGATGTATATATTTATGTTTGCAGAATGTAATTTTTCAGTTGAAGATGTAAATATTTATGTTCGTGGGATTTATAATAACACTTCAAAAATTGGCTTTCAAAATTCTAGTTCATTTTAACAAACTGTACTGTACAGCAATGTAGCGTTTCACAAATACGAGGAATGTAGGTTGTTTAATTACATGAGTAGTATTTTTAAGAGAATCTTTTAAAATATGCCTTTTGGCAGAATGATATACGTAACTTTATACTAATGAAAAAAATACGTATAAATATATAAATATATATAAATGTTCTATATGTTTTTAATATGTACATTACCGCAATATACGTAAATTCCTTGCCATCAGACGTCATTCTATGCTGGTGAATGCAAATCGCCATGCTGCCTCTATAAATGAGAAAATAAATTTCATTTTATTCTATTTTAAAGTTGAACAGTTTATTGATTTGTGAAATATATCGTCTTTCAAGTGATTATCTCGTGAAGGAAACTATTCTACTTAACATTATTTTATTGCTGATTTTGTGTCTATTTTGATGTCAAGCACAATAATCAGCATTTCAAAAATATTGTTCTTATAAGTTTGCATCTTCCATGAGATGTACAGTGTAAATGTTGACGTACGTAAATGTGCCGTGAAAGAAAATATAGACTTTACTTAACTACCTTTGTCAGTCTCAATTTTTACGTCCTGTTTCTGAATTTGTGTCTGTTTTCCTTTTGTAGAAAATTAATCTTAGTTCATCTATTAATGTACCCGAAAATACTCAACATAAAAATACCCAAAATGTTCACTTGCATGCTACTTGCAAGAAGACCATGATAATACACCAAACATTTTTGACTATACCATACATTTTCAGGAATCTCACAATTCTCTCAATCGTACATAATTTGATATTAGTTTTAGTGATGAGGTTTCTTTAAATTATTGAACTATAGGAAGTGCGCCAGTTCTGGGCACCGTAAAAATGAATCATTGTCGACAAGTATACATCATATTCCTATCTGTAGCATAACATTCGGTATTAGATATTAAACAGAGTGCTTTGCCTTTCGAAAATATTAACTTTTAACGATTTTAAAACAGTCTTGAAAATACCAAGTTATATGAACTATGTATATATTTCAACATAATGTTGGAATTTGAATTAAAATATGTTCTGTTGCAAATTTTTAATTTTATTTGGATGTTATCTTATATAAATGAACCTTCATATAAATTAAATATGAAATTAGTGTCATTTTGCTTGAAGACATTTAATTCAAATTTTATGAATCATGATTTGGAGAAATATAATTTATTTATGATATCGTGCATAGCATCAGTCAACATATATTAAACGCAACAAACGCTTATATAAATTAAATTACTTAACTCCAAATTTTTAAACACAAAATAAGTATATACATACATTGACTATAAACGATAAAATACGCTCAGTTATATTAAGATTTTTAAGCATTGTATGTTTTGCTTTTTTGATAAAATGCGAAAAACAATCATAGTTGTGAACCAAAATTCTTTTGTAAAATATTCTGAATTCATTTAATTTTAACTTTTATTTAAAATTGAGTAAAATAAATACAGAACGCAATATTTGTCAGATATTCAGTAATAAGCGTATTGCAAATTTTTTAATTTTCTCAACATAGGTAAATAAATATATTTCTTTGATAAGTTTAGAAATAAACCTTCCCAAAGTTAAACGATTTAATGGACCCGAAATCTAATATAAATTATTTTTTACTTGATAACTTTAAACTTGCAATTTAGTTTAATTTATTTGTTCCCTTTTATTTCGAGCTCAACTGTAATATGGTTCGAACGAAGTGGGATTGGTTTATTGGACCAGGAGACGATTGCTCCCAAAAAGAATAGCCATCCCTGGTTGGATTCGAAACAACAACCTTTGGATTGGACGATATTTCTGATTATTGAATCACGCGGACACATTCATATCACATTTAGTACCAAATACTCAAATAATGAGTACAAAATAACAAGACAACATCTGGTTCCCATAGGCAATTTAGTCCCGTAAATATTCATTAATATTTGTAAAATATTTATGAAAATTCCACGGATAGTCATCCGTAAGAATGAGATGGATTCATAAGAATTCTCTTATTCTTACGAATCATTCTCCGTAGAATTTTCATGAAAATTTCACAACTATTAACATGGACTTTCGAAATTGATTTCGAAATTTGAACTGTATTGTTGATACTTTGTAATTAATATAAATTTACATTTGCAAGTCATACAATCATATGCATATAGCTGGGTGAGACCTATGGGTGAGACTGATTAACTGACTAAAGTATGAATTACACAGCTAAAACTACTGAAACTTTGCATACACCTGGGACATGACCCATAAATAATGAGAAAAATGTAAACTCTTTGAATAAAAAAAAATACACCGTAGTTTATATATATATATATATATATATATATATATATATATATATATATATATATATATATATATATATATATATATATATATATATATAAAAATTGAAAGATTTTAATCGAAAATTATGCATAAACTACTGTATGTAAAAAAAAACCCATCTCTAGCATATCTGTTACAAATGAGTAACTATAGACCAAGACTAAGGATAAAGATAGAAGGTAACATATCACTACAATGGAAAGGGGGATGAGAAGAATATTAGGATACAAAAATCACAATTAAAAGTATATAAATATAAAAAAAGGAAAAAGAAAACACGGCAAAAATGAGAAAAGGCAATAATAATTAGCTCAAGATAAGAGATTAAGACATATATATATATATATATTAGAAATATGTAATAATAAAAAAATTATGTAATAATAAAAAAAATTTCAAGTAATATTAACATCACCATAGAAGCAAATTCACGGCCATAATGCCGATATATATATATATATATATATATATATATATATATATACATGGCAGCACACAGTGATTGGAGATGAAATATTGTTTCACATACCGCAATTTCCATGTTAACTAAACTATAAAATGTGTGCTATTTTTATATTTAAATGTGAAACATTTTTTGATATATTTAGAACTGCAAGTGTGTATGTGTCACATTTAGTGACCACTAGATATGTCCAGTATACCAACCACATACACATATTTTCAAAATATTTCCATGAATACAAATGAACCCATATTTCCTTATAACAGAGATTATAAAGATGCAGATTTCTGTAATTTTATTTGCATTATTTTCTGCCTTCTCTTGCATCAACTGATAATGCAGACAGGATTGATAAACGCCATATAAAGCATTAATGTAAATGAGAATGAGAATGTAAAAGCACTGTTGTAATATAAGCGACGAGTAATGGCCTCGACGTCCACAAAAATAGTATAGAAGGTTCCGATGATTGTGCCATTTTGTCCTTTTCCTTTCTCGTATGTTGCAATATGCTTCGACGAACCAGAAGTTACTTGTCTTTGTGCTCTTGATCAGACATGAGAACTTTTTATTGAGACTGACACTTCCTATTCTTCGCTTCTGCTAATCACAGTTCCTTGCTCACTATCTGAAAATTAAAATAGAAATTTATGAGTGCATCCATGCCTGCTCACACTCACATACATTTTGCAAAAATGAAAAAGTGGGAGACGATCCCAAGTTTGAGCGTAATTAGCCTTAGAGCAGGAAATGATCGTCATTATCAGCAGAAACATGTTTCACTCTGTTTTAATGAGGTACTTATGCATTTATCTATGATTGGTAGAGTCATTTTAATTAAAGATATTGCGCCGTTTCGAAGACGAAACGAAAAGTTTCGACTGGAAGTTCTCTTATCTGTAAAAGTTGTTTAAAAGGAAATTACTATAAAAATAAATTTTAGTCCCCATTGTATTCTGTTAATGATCAATCTCGGTTATAGGCGTACGGAAATCTCGTTAGTTTATTTTATCACAAAGAGATAGTAATGAATGAAATATGGTGAGGCTGATTTTCAGAAGTCGTAACTGTATTTTTGACTTGAAGATTTTAAGATTTGTAAAGTCTGTTCGATAAAAATCAATAGATTTGACTTGCATGATAAAATGAGCATAAATTAAATTATCAAAACAAAGCAGTTACGAACATAAAGAACATAAAGGTAACATAACACTTATCAAGAAAGTAATAATAAAAATAATTAATTCAAGTAATCGTGTAATATTAACATCACCATAGAAGCAAAACCACTGCCATGATGTGTATCTGTAATACATTTTACAGTTGTGTAAACAGAAACGTAGAATCAGCATTAATGAAACATGTATGGCCCTTGATAACGTACATGGTTTCAGAAATGCTTTTCATATTCATTTTATTCCTCTTATATTCACTAGATTCCATTTATTCAATTTCCAAACTTCTTGCATAGCTCATCGTGCTACACTAGGCTTCTGATTTGCAAAAACCTTCAGTTTACAAGCAATTTTCTTTGGTATTTCTCGGGTATATATATATTACAAGTAATCATAAAAATCTTCAATTATATATATATATATATATATATATATATATATATATATATATATATATATATATATATATATATATATATATATATATATATATATATATATATATATATATATATATATATATATATATATATATATATATAATAATAGAAGTTTGAAAATCCAATGAACGAAAAATAAGAAGATGTAACACGATAAACCTAACTTTTTAAAACACCCACAGAATAAAATATAATACAGCAAATCATCAATCAAATGGATAAAAAATACAAAACACAAGCTATCAAGTTACAGAAAATCAACCAAATAAAAAGGTATGGAAACAAAAAAAGAAAAACTTAAACTAAATTCAACTATCTAACTGGCTTACAAAACAAAAGTAAAAATCAACTAATCCTCAAGCAAATGGAAAAAAAAAATAAAATAAATATCGAATCATATATATATATATATATAATAAAATATAATATAAAAATCCAGTGATAGAATAGAGAGAAGTTGTAACTCAAAAACCCTAACTTAAAATAAGACTACAAATTAAAAAGAAGTATTAAATAGAGAATCAACCTTCATGAGAAAAATTGAATGCTTATTTCTAGTCATCAAGCTTAAGATAATCAGCAAATATCAATGGTGGTGTTGTTGTTGTTGAGACCCAGACCGTCCGACCTACCAGAAAGGTGTAAGGTAACAATATCAATGGTGTGGATTCGAAAATAGAAAAACAAAAAATAACCAAGCATTAAATACACGGAGAAAAGCACTAAGCCTAAAAATTGTTCGTTTCGAAAAAATTATTTTTCATGTCCAAATTTTTATTCAATATGAACACAAAATATACTAGCTTTTGAAGCAAGAGATAGATTTTATCTATAAACTAATGCTATTTGGACGACTAGCATAAATATTGAAAAGTTATATAGGAAACACAATAACTAAAATACACTGCAAATATCCTATCCATTAGAGTGCCAAGCGCGAAAGATAAAAGTAGAGATTTGCTGTTGCCAATCGTGAGAAATAAATAACAGTATTCTCAAAAGACAATAAAATGATATTTTCTACAGTAAAAGCTTCAAAATAAAGGGGCAAGTAATATAATAGAAAACATAGAGGCTAAAGTATAAGAGGGTGTAAATACATTGTAATGCTTATTCAAGAGAATGTAGATATTTAGCTAATATAAGCTACTAAGGAGAGAATTTTAAATGATGCATTAATTTCGAATATGAAGTAATCACTGGAAGAAAATGCAAACTACGCCTTAAATGCATCCTACAAAACAACCTGTGCTTGGCATGAACAAGCAAGATTTTTTGGCAAAGTTCCCATTTTAGATACTTTTGCGTATGGGCTGGAATAGTATCCAATAGCTCGTGGTTAATTAAAAACGCTATTCCTTTTCCTTCAGGAAGTCCTGGTAAATTTATAGTCCCAAAGTTACAAAAGATCCACTGGCGACTTAAATAAACATTGCTATTATTTTTCCTCATTTTAAATCTATAAATGGTGAAAAAGGATTCATTTTTAACACTTTACAACAAAGTTGAAAAGTGTTTATGACTTTGTTCATTCTGTCTGTCTGTCTGTCTGTCTGTCCGTTAGCACGATAACTGCCGTAAAAATGACTTTATCAAAAAGAAATTTTAGTATGTTGTTCAGACGGTCTGTAGGACCTATGGGAATGTAAATAAATAATATCACCCAATTAGTTTTTTATTGAACCCGGGTTGAAAAAATGAAATACATTGAACCCTATGGGACCTAATTTTTCAAACATTTTTTAAGTAAATTTAAAATTCAGGAATTGCTTCGAAATTTTTAGAAAATATTCACATTATCCCATAGAATATATAAAAAAAAATTCAGTAAAATATGTTAAGTAGTTTTTTAATTAAAAATTATTTAATATAGGGAAAAAAACAAATTCAATTAAATTCTGACTTTGGGATATCTTCCAGAAAGAAAAGAGAGATATATTATATAATAAATATCTCTCCATTTGTTTAAACGTTTTGCATATGGGAGTGGCTTCACATTTTAAAATAAATTTGGTAGATAACAGTTTTTCATTTTTTTAAATTTTATATAACTCTTCATGATAAATTTATTTGATGGCATTTTTAATGCATTTTCCTACGTCCTAGAGAGTTAAAATTTGGTACACAGCTTAAATTTGTTGAACATTTTATTCGACAAAAATTTGATGGATCTTTAAATATAGATCATACATTTTTTTCGAAATGGCCTGAAAATAATCCCCGTTCACTTCTATAAATCATTGTTGTAATATTGTTAAAAATTCTGATGTGGACAGCACATGTCTTTCCCTGCAGACTCATATTCGTTCTTTTTATTTATTTTTTCTATGACGTCATTTGAATTAATTTCAGTTGTTTTCGATGAAGTTTTTAAATATAATAAATTATCGCAGTATTATGATAGTTTTAAAAATATTACCGTGGAATGTATCGCTTTTCAGATATATTTAAACCAGGCAATTTTTATTTCAATGCCGTCATTTGAATGAAGTTCATGTTTTTCAATGAAGGTTTAATTTTTCAAATATAATAAATTAATGTAGTATTATGATAAGTTTTAAAATATTACCGAGGAATGTATTGCATTTTCGACTGTCTTAAATAAAATTGCATTGAAGTTGGAAAGTGTTTCATAATCAATGCTTTAAGCATGATTGATCTTTCTTGTTAATGTTATATTTGCAAGCAATTTTTGCATTTTTTACTTTTCTTATGATATACGGTAATGTATAGGGAAAGTGTTAGAAACGTGTTGAAAATCGCAACTCGAGTTTTCGACGGATCTACGCGTTTCGAGCAGTCTAAAACCCGTAAAGACTATTTTTAGCGTGACGTTTGTGTGTTTGTCTGTCTGTGCTTCTGTTTGTGTAATGTATATGTCCAATCTATGTGAAAAACTAATTGACCAAATTTCACAAAATTTGGTAGACAAGTCACTTCTGGGATACCTTGGCGGTTATTAGATTTTGGTACGATTAAGATAAAAATAACCTGCCTATTTTTATGAAATGGTGCGCACAAATCGTATGTATCCACTCAGCTGCAGAACTAATTAACCAAATTTAACAAAATTTGGTAGCACTTGTGGTTTACCCTGGTGCTGATTAGTATTTGGTACGATTCAAAAAATAGATCATGCCGGTTTTTTCTTTTTTTTTTTTTTTTTTTTTTTTGCTAAATGGCACACAAGAATCGTCAAAATCTAAAATAGAAGACGACATCGTACAAATGCTTGTTTTATATGTAATTTTATACTTAACAACCCCTTAACACTAGGACTAACCGTTCTCAATATATTTTACTTTTTTACATTTTTGCTACGTCACTTCTTTGAAAATACGTGATATATATACTAATATAGAAAATACGGATATATATATATATATATATATATATATATGCATGTATGTATGTATATACAGGGTGCTTAAAAAAGAGACCAAACTTTAAGAGGTGGTAGTACACACTAAACCAAGCCCGGCCGTCCAAATGGTTGCTCATGTCCTTTGGATGAGTCGGACGGTCTGGGTCTTCTACACTAAACCAAGCATTTTTCGTCATAGTCCGGGTCGGAAATGAAATGTAAAGGCGTTACAGAATGCTTACTCGTTGCGAAGTGGCCATTCCGCAAACTTAAAAGCGTCACTCTGGTTGTTATTTTCTGGTTGAAGAAGAAAACAACGTATGCAAATTTCATCTGGGGAAGAAGAAGAATCCATTGGATCTGAAGAGGAAATCGTCGCCAGAATTTTGGCCGCTGCTGCCGAAGTGCGCGACACGCTTTGTCTGTTCGAGGGAGTTCACCAATCCCTCCATCGCGGTTGTGAGGCGTCATTCAGGTTGACGTGGCTCATTTGACCCATTATTGTAATTATTGTTTATTAAATGTCCTTTTATAACAAGTCATTCTTGTGTTTTCACCTCACTTCATCGGTTTCACCCTTTAGCGCTCACTGGCGCCTTTGCGTTTCATTTCCGACCCTTATAACATGTATTTATCTATAAGCATATAAGCATAACAATAGTTTTCAATTTATTTAAAATTTTGATTCAGAATTCTCGTATATAACGCTACTGTTTTTCCCTTATACTGGTTTTACAAACAAATATTACAGATTTCAAAAAATATATTATTAGGATATTGCACATTACAAAAAAATAACGATGTTTGATCTTAAGCATTAAAAAAATAATATTTACGCATTAAAAATGAGCATTAAGATTTTTCTAAAGTTTATAAATTTAATTATCTTATTTCCCTGATGCAATACACAGTATGTGACGCGATAAGCCCAAAGGTATACTACCAATTCAGAAAGCTTCTCTCACATCACACGCCAGACGTCGTTTTACCGCCAGTTCTGGTACACTATTTTCGCAACTCCTGAAAAGCGCAGAGAAAGACGATTGTTTTTAATCCGCGATATTGTTCATGAAGACAGATTAGATACATTTGTTTCCCATTATTTACATCATGTTTTATGTACATTTTGGTTTTAAAGTAAATGAAAATACATGAAGTCTATGAAAATACATGTATTTAAGACCTTTTTGTACTGCACACAGATTGTTTGCAATGAGTGTAAGAAATGTTCCACCCACATATATAATTTATTATTTGAATAAAACGTTTATATGCGAAATTTTGGAATAAATATGTGTGTAGGATCCGTATGTTGTTCAATACTTATATAGTACAACAATCAGTGACGAAAATTGAAGATTATTTGAAAGGAAGGAATATTTGTCATTTTAAAAATGCAAAATTTGTGACATTTTAAGGAAATTTGCTTGACATTTTCGGTTTGTGGGAGCAATAAATGTTACTTTTCTGACATACCTAGAATAATGCATCGTTTTTCAAGGTGGACTTTTCAAGGTTTTCGGAACCCTTGGGATACTACGACGTGATAGTTTCATACAAATTGTCTTAAATTTAAAAACGTGTAAAATTTTGATGCATAATTTGGACAAATGGGGATATTTCTTATTTTGGGGGTTCTACCATCAAATTAAATTTCAAAAAGGTTTTGTGAGAAAATAAATTTGAAAACCACTGATATAATGTATAGAGAAAGTATTATGACGAGGTTGAAAACTCGAATTCTACTTATTGTTTTCGACGGTAGAGCTTGTTTCAAACATTCCTGAAATCGAATCGAATGTTTTTAAAGTGATATCTGTGTGTGTGTGTGTGTGTGTGTGTGTGCATGTATATTAATGTATGTAGTATGTGCATGTATATTAGTGTGTGTACTTGTATTGTTGTTGTTGTTGTTGTTCGCGTGTACACGGATAAGCAATATTGCAGTGGAGTAGTGGTCTAGATTCCTTCAAAAGCATTGATCACAGTCTCTGTCTATGTATGTGTATTAGTGTGTGTGTATGTATATTAGTGTGTGCGTCCTTGAGTCAGTGGATGCGATATCTAACGAACGGATGGAACGTTTCAAACGAAAACAAAAAAATCGATTATTACAATTAGTGAATACTGGAAATCTATTGATTTTATAAGCAATCGAATATTTGGAAACCAGCTCCAAACTTTCGAATGAAATTTTGAAAAAAATCATAAAAAATCAGAACCTTTAATATTGTTACATAAAATATCATTTTTCATTTAATTTTTTATTAGAAAATGAATAACTTAAACTTTGGGATAATAGCATGAACCATTCTTGATATATTGTACGATTTTCAAATAAATTTTATAAAATACAGGAAATTAAAACAGTGCTAACTGTCGTAATATGTTTCCATTCCATGTACAATATTATGTGACAACGGTGTTAGCATCATTCTGGTAGGTTTTATTCACGAGACACTGTTTCACAATAGTTTTGTATTTTGACATCAAACAATTCGTCAAATGTAATTTATTAGTTTGTCTGTCTGTCTGTAATGCTTGTCGATAAATTAACAAAATATCGCCAACTTGAGATTTTATTTAAAATGTTTCCAAATTGGCAAAAATGACACTAAGTTAATAAAAATGATGTCAAATTGATGAATAGTCAATATCTTGGAAAATGAAGTTTAATTTATTTGATAATTCCTGTACCTCTGGGGAAATTAATATTCTTGATTTAAGATATGTTGAGTTTCGCGGTTATAATCGTTTCAAATACAATTTTTGCACAAAATAAAAGTTAATTCGGTTAAGCTGTGAAGGATTCAAAGTCATTGATTGATAAAGTCTTTTTGACACTCCCACCCATTTTATTCGCCCTCGAGTGAGAAACAAAAATGTTAAGCTCCGTTAGGTTCTGTCCCGTTGTCGATACTATAAGCATGGGCGCCCATAGCACTTTTTTAGAAGTTAAACTCAATGATATGTACAATATCGACTACCTTGATTCCCACATTTGGGACACTGAATGGCCAGAGGAGCGGAAGTGCCTCCTTTCCCTTCCTTATGGGCGCTCATTGAAAAAACTTCCTGCTTATACTAGTAACCTCAGGACAGAACCTAACGGAGTTAAGTTTCGATTTCCCCAGGGGTGGAAAAATGGAGTCTTTCCAGACCCCACAAAAGTTTCCGTGAAGTCTAAAGCTTTACACACTTATAGCCATTCCGGCCACTCAAATAGCTGCTGTAAACCCTCTGGGTCAGTCGAGTGGTTTGGGTCTGCAACACTTATAGCCACAGAATACTATATTAGCTTGTACTTATAGCCATCTCTCCCGGCCACTCAAACAGCTGCTGTAAGCCCTATAGGGCTAGTCAAATGGTCTAGGTCTTCAATACTTATAGCCATGGGTGCCCATAGGGGCGTTCAAAGTCACAAATGTAGGTATCAAGCTAGTCAATATTGTACTTCTCATCCATGAGTTTACCCTCTGGAAAATGTTCTATGGGCGCCCATAGGAGAACGCGAGGAGGCACTTTCGCTCCCTCGATCGTTCAAGGTCAGAAATGTAGGTATTAAGTTAATAGATATTTACCTCCCATCCTTGAGTTTGGCTATCTCAGGAATAAGTTTTATGGGCGCCTTTGAATTCTACTCGTTCGAAACAAGGTCGACCTCTCCTGCAGTTACCACACTATATTTTGATCGTACTATATTTTGACACACACACAACCACACTCTTTCTCTCTCGCTCTCTGTGTCTCCCTCCCTTTCACCCGTATTTTAATCACGTTAATTACATGATGATCTACCTAATTCTAATTTTTTCAGAATGTAGCTACATATAGAATTTCGTGGCTGTACGTACTCTCTCTAATTTAAAATCTCTAATTTCGAATAATGTTTTAATCCCATTTATTACAAAATATTCTACCTGTTTCTAATTTTCTACAGAATACATCTACATATAAATAGTGATACGTGCATTCGCACCCCACAGATACACACACACACACACACTGATGGAAATATTTCCCAAAATGTTCGAAATGTGTTCATGGTGTCTTTAAGTGTATTTTTTCGTCTAAATGCCGTGATTATCCGTGAACTTCCTCTAGACAATAGCATTAGAAAATAATAAAATGATTCTTTAATTGAGTCAATACTGAATTAATTTAATTCTAATCTAAGAGACAATGCATTTAAAAAGTGTCTATATTGCTTAATTGTAAATTATATATCGGCGATAAGCCCATATTGCTTAATTGTAAGTTATATATCGGCTTCTTAATCTAATCAATATTGAATTAATTTAATTCCAATCTAAGAGACAATCCACTTAAAACGTGTCTCTATTGCTAAATTGTAAGTTATACATATATCCTATAAAAAGATAAACCAAATTGCGAGAGTCCTTTCTCTTGATGTGGCTGCTATATTAACCTTGAGAGAGAGAGCGCTCCTTCGCCTATCACGCTGGCGATAAAACGAAGTTTGGCGTCTGATTTGAAAGAAGGCTTTCTGGCTTAGTATACTTTCTGGCCTTCCGCGTATGTGACATATATAAAGTAAAGTTCAAGAGCCTAATTCAAGCGTCTATGCAAATTGTTTACGTGCATTTAATATAGTCAAACTTGTGTTCCCATATTTATCCGTGGCATTTTTACTACACGGCATACTTATAAATATAAACTGGCTTTACAAAACATAATATTTACATTCTAAGTTCACACTAACCTTGTGGACGAATCAGAACCAATTCTCTTCTTTAGAAAGCAGGCTGACAGTTTGATAGGTTGGAGCTATTTATAGAACTAGTTCTTCAACATATATTAAGACCTGGGCGTGGAAAGGACTACCTTTGCCAATCATTCTGAAAGAAATAATTGTAAATTGTAGCTTCACGATTAAATGTTAAAACCTGAAACTGAACGTATGACATTTTTAATAGAATGTACTGCATTAAAACAGTGATGAAAAACATTCTTTAGAATGTTATTATTTTTTTTGCTTTTGATGTAAAATGTACAACAATATGTTAAGTATATGAATATAACGTTACAAATATATAATACACGTTTAAAATACACATTTAATTAAGAGAATGGTTTTAAAAGTTTATATTTCATTTTAATTATTTTGAAACACAAACATGCCCGGTATGTATTATTTGGCACTATTAGCAACAGTATGAAAGTTGTAATTTTAGTTGTTTTATTTCCAATATCATTTATATATTGTATTACTAACGAATATTTTTTATTTCACATATATTCGTTATATTCACTTAAGATGACTTATGGTTTTCATTAACAATATGCATATTTAGTAATTACAAAGCATTAAATATTCATTATGAGCAATTGATTCAAATTCATAATTAATTGCCTCACCATTTATAATTAAAAAGTATATTTAATAATTAAACTATATTACACTTAAAAAAAATATTTTTGATATGATATGAATTCCGTCCAGAATCTTTTGATGGGTTGAAAGATATTCGATTAGAATTTATTGAAATATCTGTAATTAAATTTTAAATTCCATGATATTTTACTAGTATGCATTAAACTTTGGTCTACCTTAAATTTGGATCTACTTTATAGCAAAAAAATATTAGAATGAGATGTCAAGCTGGAAAAAATGAGTTTAAGTCTCTATTAAGATGTCATTAACAAGCTGCGCGTAATGGCGTTTTATTGTTTTCCTTGAATGTAATTTTTGTGTGTGTATGCGTTTGTTCTTTTTAAGAAAACAAAAATCTGATTCGGATATTACATAAATACTCCCGTATTTTACTTTCTTCTGATGTTAAGTTCATGTGTGAGATCTTCTTTAATCATATTTGTAATAAATTGAGGAAAACATTGGTTAATTAGAACAAACTTATCTTTTTTACCAAAAACTTATTTAATTATACTTTTTTATAGTTTAATTTCCCCTCGTCAAGCTTATTGTGAACTTGTTTGGGGCTTATTGTAATCTTGTTCACATTTCGTTAAGCAATTTTTTGCGAAAGATTTATTCGCACCTTATAAATTATGCACCAAGATTTTTAAACTAAAATGAATCCAATAAGCTGTTGGAAAATTGATAAATATTATGTTGTATCGGGCCTAAATAAATTATGTCCCTAAAATGCTTTTAGCAAAAATACCTTCTTTTGCTTCTTGATGTATTGAAAGTGATCACTGAACAACTGAACATTACAGTTTATAAGATAAAAATATTGTCTATGAGATAAAATATTTATGAGATCATATATTTTTATGAAATCATATTGAAAGAGCAGATTAATTTTTTTCCGCGTTTTTATTGTTGCCATATCCATTAGTTTCTTGTGTTTTAAAACTAAAAGGGAGGAAACGAAGAAAAAGTTTTTAAATCGGTTCTTCGACAAGAAAATCTTCCAAATTGAATGCAGTAATTACATTATTTAATAAATATCTTCTTATTTCTCTAAGTTTAATATCTGTTGTGAAAACTTTCTTTATGTAAACATTATTTGTATCGCCGTCTTCTCTGTTGCATCGCCTGAAAGTTAATTTCTATGAAAGCATTTTTAATAAGCTTGCCATTGTCAGCATTAATATTAGCCGTACCAATTTATTGCTCTTTATTGGCGACAAGATACTAATAAGTCATGAAAACCTAGGGCTTTTAATAAGCCCGCACAGTCCTCTGCTAGGCAGAAATTAAAATTCCACGCTAGCAGGGTGGTAAATTGGGAAATAAATTTAGCTGGACTTTATGACAGATATAAAGAATAATCCGAGGAAGAGGCTACAAGACTTCTGAAATGGAAACTGCCATTTCCCCAGTGTATTATCAAATTTTAATTGAACTTTGTTCGTTTTTAATCCGGTTTAATTTTTTTATTGAAAATTGTAATTAACTCTGTTTAAAAATTATAAGTAAAAATGTTTTATATCTGTGGGAAAATGACTAGGAGTGAAAAGGAAGACATTTGCCTAAAAAATGAAATACTTTTTTTTTAATGTGAGTTGTACGTTGATAATGTGTATCTGAAATTTGGTGGAAAAATTACGTAAAAGCAGATAATATTCCATTAAAAATCTTATCACATTTAAAAGAAAAACATGTGATCGTATCTTGTTTTTATCCAAAATTATGCAATACCTGACAGTCATAACTGAATCTTTATTTTTTAATCAGCCTTCGTTCAGAGCATTCTTCCGAAAAGAAATGAGGAATACAATGTAGGAATCCCCACGAAATCCTATCCCATACAACTTACAATTTCACAATATGCACATTTGACCAACGCAGCATTATTATCTGCCCCTTCCCCCCACCTATTACAATCATCAACATTTTGATATTTTTATTTCCAACAGTATTGTAAATTGAGAGGGTTTGAATTTACAAGAGAAAAAAAGATATACTGATCTTATTTTATTCCTCCATTTTTATATAGTAGGATTACCATTTTGGGGTCCCTAAAATTTGAAGCTTGCAAACCCGGGCAAAAAGTTAATTTAGAGGAAAACACTTCTGTCAACAGCATCATCAACGAAGCCATTAAATGCGTCCGTACTCTTTCAAAAATATTTAATGGATAGGTGCCAAATTTTCTTTTAACTATAAATTATTTTACACATTTTTTCATCTTAAACCCTGTTCCCAAGTATTGAAAAGAGATTTTATAAACAAAATAAATACAAATAAAAAATCCACATAATATATAATTGAAAATATAGTTTCAAAAATGTTTTATGAGAAAGATTTTTTATTTTTACTAAAAGCTTTATTTCTTATTTATTTTCCATTTCGTACATAATACCCCCCCCACCCCCCCCTCAACTGCTCTTCTTCTTAGTAGTTCCGCCTATAAGTGCATCTCGTGGAGTCGCGTTTATTCTTGTTCGGATTTGACTTGTCTTGTTGAAATATTTATGTTGTGTTTTGATGCACGAAAATCTTGTGTGTTACTTATCTTTTTGGATTGCCTGGACTGTTATTCATTCTGCTTTCTGATTGGCTGTCTCCGGTGGACTATTAATCCAGGACTTGGATACATAAACCCCTCTGTTTCTTCTATTTGTTGCCATTTCATTTTTTGACTTCTGGTTTGTTGGTTCTCTTGCACCGACGAAGGAGATCCAGCGTATCCTCGAAACAGCTGTATGCTGCATTATTATTTATTTTGGCCTAAATACGTTGCTCATGTTTTTGTTAGTTCTCTTTTATTAAGTAATGTTATTTAATTAAAAAATAATTCTGACAGTTAAACGTTATTACTATATAAAAATACTCCTATACCTTGTATTTTTGTTTTGTACTTTGTACCTATGTATTTGCATACATTTATATTTTTATATAAATATTCCAACTGTTGTCTAAATGCGTCATTCAATAGTTTAATTTAATATTATAATTTAAAATTTTAGTCACCACTCTAATTAATTACCCATTGTTGATTCACTATTGAAACATGTAATAGATGGCGCTACCAATTCTCTTTTTAAGCTTATGCTTCTCAATAAACGACATTGCTTGAAACTCTATCGTTCTATACTGTTGTGGGATTGGTAAATTCTTTCTTGTAATTTTTAGCGATTAGTTCAATTTCCTTTTTATAACTCAACTACTTGTATTTTTAAATATGATCAAATCGTATTTTTAAATATGATCAATTTATATTTTAAGGTTCTTATTAGTTTATATCCTATGTTGGACCTTTTTTTAATGTTTTTAACGTGTGGTAGCCTTCATTAGCAGAAATATAGGTTTATAGTACTTCTATACTTCCAAGAACCCCTGAAGGAGTTACAAGTTACAGATGTACTATATTTTTCCATCTCTTTCTAATTTATTTATTATTATGAGTCTCATATATTTGAATGAATGTGTTGAACGTGGTTAGTGTAACACAGTAATTCTTCTTTTGAATATTAGAATAAAATGTTAGATTAATTTATCTCTCTCAAAATCGAATTTGTAGTCTTCAACATTGTTATACAAATTTTTAACTGATCATTAGAATTTTATTACATAAATGTAATGATGTTATCATATATATTTTCCTTGTTTTGGGCTCCTTTCAGTATATTTTTTATTTTTTATAAATATTTATTTTTTCTAATTTCCCATTTAACTTAATACACTCACGGACAATGAAAGTTGCGCACCAAGAAGGAAGCATAGGATGGACTTGAATTTTTATTAATGGAAGGATACAGATGAATGATATACACGATCACAAAAACAGCGCAGCAGAATACGTACAGAGGAGGCTGTGGTACGCAGTCCGGTCATCCTCAATAGCGCGTCGCACCGCCTCATGCTGCGATACAAGCAGCAATACAGTCCGGCATGGTGTCGAATAGACGCCTGACGTTGTCCTGCGGCAGATGAGTCCACACCTGTTGGACGTTACGTTCCAAATCCCTAAAATTGAGGCAACGAGGCAGCTGACATTTCAACTGGTCCCGCATATGCTCGATAGGGGACGGGCAGGCCATAGAAGTGTCTTGACACGACTCATTCAAGCCTGGGCGACCCGAGCCTTGTGCGGCCGGGTATTATCCTGTTGGAATTGCGCACCTGGAATTCCAGCAACGAATGGGAGCACATGTGGTCGAAGAATCTCATCCACGTACCGCTGGCCCGTCAATGTTCCAGGTACCACTACTAGAGCGGATCGGCTGTCGTATGATATGGCTCCTCAGCCCATGATGCCTGCAGTGGAGCTGGTGTGGCGCTCGATAACGAGGTTAGGTTTGTGGCGTTGTACAGAGGACTTCCACACCCGGACAAGCTGATCATCGGTCCCCAAAACGAAGCGGCACTCATCGCTAAATACCACACATCGCCAATCTGTGGCGTTCCATGTTGCACTGGTCCGGCACCACTACAACCGGAACCGCCGATATTCCCGTGTTAACGGCAGCACATTTAAGGGACGCTGGAATCGTAGATTCGCTGCCTACAGGCGTCTAGATATTGTTCATGGGCACAGGAGCCGCTACGTGTGCGTGTATCGCGAATCTAGTCAGCGTAGGTTCTATACGTGCCTGCCGCACGATCATTCGATCTTCTCTGCTCGTGGTATGCCTGGTCCGTGCAGAGCAGGTCCTCCGTGTCTGGGTGGCGTATCGTGACCAGTGCTCCCAACACCGTCGGACGATATAGTCCCGCGATCCACGGCTATCCGGCATGCTGACCACTCTGTGGTTTTCAGCCCGGTGATCAGGCATCTCTCGAAGTCCTTCAGTTGCGTATATCGACATTTCTGGCATCTACCCACTATTTTTTTCACTCCGTACTCGTGCTTGAGTCGACCGAAGCTTCTCACATTGATGGGGCGTCGACTACACACCGGCTTATAAGGCCCCTGGATCATGCTTGCAGCGCCACTTACGGATGTACGGTCATGCGAAATCACACCATACTGGGATCATTTGCATACCAACCCGCCCTCTATCTATTTACATCATTTCGCGGTTGTACCATATTTGCTTCTTGGGGCGCAACTTTCATTTGTCCGTGAGTGTATTTTCATCTCGTTCATATTTGTTTGTTGTTGTTGAGACCCAGACCGTCCGACCTACCAGAAAGGTGTAAGGTAACTGTCATATTTGTTTGTGTAGATGTTTGTATAGATGTTTGGTTTAACACTCCTTTCAAATAGTTCATCTTTGTCTAAACTTTTGATTTTATTCACTACTTCATTACTCCTTCCAGTCACACCTTTATTAGATTTTTGTCAAAAATTGGGATGGGGGGGGGGGGGGCTAATTATGGGAGCTTTTAAATCTTAAAATATCTTAATTTTGTACCAATGTTTTAACTCATGAGTAATATTATTTGTGTAATTTATACCATTTTATTTGATCTAAATAGAAATTTAATATTTTATTAGATTTATACACTTATTAACCATATTTATAGTTATTTCAGTATTTCGTATTAAATCACAATCTTTCCTTTTAATTAATTATTCTTAAATGAATTATCATTTTCTTCTATCTTATATTAACATTTCATTTTTTTATATGTATTATTTCTTTTCGGTATATTTAGAATTTTTAATTATCATAAAAAAATTAAATTTTATGTGCCATTGTGTACAACTAGTAATAATTTTATGACTGCAATCATATATGTTATTATCATTTTTTTTACATTTCGGCTCTATTCTGTTTTATATTACAATCAACTAAAATTTTGGGGCCCTTTCAGGCGTATATTAATTTGTACATTTCTTGCAAATTATTTATGTGTCTAAACGTGAAGTCTTATTCTATTCGAACTCGCTCACAGACTAATTTCAGAAATATAATTGTAATCCTATTTGCCATTAATTATGTCTTAAACCCTATCTTAATATCTACTGCTTATTACTACCCCATCCTCCCTAGGATAAGTTTTATTATCCAATCTAAGTCCAGTCACCATTCAGTTGCAGATCTATTCTCCATGGTCTACTCGTAACCCCCCCCCCCCCTTTTTTTTTATCATTTTAGACATCACTCAACTCAATTTCTTGACTTGGACATGTTTCCTGGTAAATTCTTGATCATTTGTTATATCTCTTCCTCTTCCGTATAAGTTATCTATTTATGATTGTCGACTGCGCATATAGTGTTAATAGTAACAAACTATCACCGTATTCAGAAACAAACACTTGTTTGAGTTAATTTGGATTGGATGCCAGTCTTCTTGATAACGAATTCAATTCGGATTTAACCTCTAACTTCGTCCTTGTATTATTCATTCCACACACACACACACACATATATATACATACATACATGTATACAGGGACGGCATTTCAGCATTTCATTTGGGGGGGCTAGATTTGTATGAAAATCCACAATATGAAATAAATAAAATGTTTGTTAACAAGGGGGGAGAGGGGAGAGGGATCACAAAATTGATGTTGAGAAAAATAATTGTTGTTACCATAATTTTTGTACATAATTGTGTTAACATAATTGTTGTTAACATAATTTTTATAAATACAAGTATCTATATTTATTTACCTGTTATTAAAGTTTTAAACGCCGATTATTAGAGTCTGGATGTCTTAGCGAGAAAATTTTGTTGCAATATCATCATCATTCAGTGGTATATCTTGTTCTATAGTTAAAATAGCTAAAGATGAAAGTCTTTCTTGTACCATTATTGTACTGCGAAAATAATTTTTCAACCTCCTGAGACACAAAAGACTTTTCACAACTGGCTGAGCTGATTGGCACAGTCAAAAACAATGTAACTAATAATGTTATGACAGGAAACACATTTTTTAAATTCAGCTCTTTAAAATAATCCAGGCGACTTTTAAAATTGGGATGGTCCATGTTTGCATTTTTCACCATTGAATAAAACAATCGCAATTCACATAGCAATTCCTCTTTCTAGAAGTTATATACTTTGCATATGGTTAAAACTTTTCTTTTCCTTTTCCGACATCTGATCCGGATAATACTGAACCAAGGGCAAACAAAACGGATATATTGTTCTCATTAAATCTTGTCTCAATTTCATTAGATACTGAATCTATAATTTCATATTGAATATTGATTCTATGATATAATTTAACATCATCATGGGGATTTTTTCACCGAATTCGCTTGGAATCTTTTTACGCCTTTTCAATTTTGGTCCAGAATAAGAAAAATTTGGGGCGCGACCGCTCCCCCCATTTGCCGCCCCTGCATGTATATATATGTACATATATATGTATATATATGTTTATACATATATGTGTGTGTGTGTGTGTGTGTTTGTCTCTACATTCTATAGAAAAATTATATTATTTTAATTTCTTATCAATAATGTTGAATAACAATGAATATTTACTCATACTTCATTACTTTAATCAAACTTCTCAACTATTTCATTAATGTAACCCCCCAAATTTTTTTAAACATCACAGATACCATTTTTAACATTTAACTCTATAACGCAAATCACCATGGATCCATGAAGTCAGTTTATGAATATCAGTTTTTATATATTGCAAATTAATTTGTAAAATTCCTTTTTATTAGTTTGGTTTGGATACACATAACAGGGCACTGTGTATGCATATGTAATGAGTCAGTTTTATATTATGGATTCATAATTACTTTTATCAATATTGTCCGCCACCATACAGGTTCAGGAAAATGATAGGGGATAAGTCTTATATGTTTTGTAATATCCAAGTAATATAATATATATACAGGGTGTCCCAAAAACATTGACCTCGGCTTTTATTCCTTAAATATTGATCTTAGACATATATAATAAATTACAAAGTTGCGTAAAAAAAAATGTACAGAATTTTATGAAATCGATTAAAATATTCAAGGGAATTAAATTTTAAGAAATATAAAATTTAAATTTTTATACGACCCCGTACAAAAGCATTTCCAATGAGTAAAATGTTCTCAATACACTAATAAGGTGATGTACAAAATTTCAGCATTTTATCATAAAAAGTCCCAGAGATATGAAAAGACAAAAAGGCTGACTTAAACTACTTTTCGATAAATCGACATGGGTTTTTATAGGGGAAAAATCAGGAGTCCATACAGTTTCAGGAGTCATACACAAATTACGAAAGAAAACAATGATTACATAAATAAATAATAATTTTGCTATTTATTGGTACAAAAGTATCTACACAGTGTAAAAATAATAACTTTACACAAAGATTGCAAAGCTTGTTCAAAATGTTTTCCATATGCCAAAGATCCATTAAAGATAAGAGGCAGATATTATTTGCCTATGATGCATTTCTGCGTTGTATCATTTGCACTCTTGATGTAAACATTTACATTTTAATTTGTGATTAATCCCTCACTAACTTTGTTTAAACATATCTCTGGGACTTTTTATGATAAAATGTTGAAATTTTGTACATCACCTTATTAGTGTATGGGGTACATTTTACTCATTGGAAATGTTTTTGTACGGGAGCCGTATAAAAATTTAAATTTTGTATTTTTTCAAATTTAGTCCGCTGAAATTTTTTTATCGATTTCATAAAATTCTGTATCTTTTCTTGCGCAACTTTGTAATTTATTATATATGTCTAAGATCAACATTTAAGGAATAAAAGTCGAGGTCAATGTTTTTGGAACACCCTGTATATATATATATATATATATGTGTGTGTGTATTCAAAGATTGTTGCGTATTTCAATTATCACCACTGTAGAGACCACTATAGACACACACTGTAGAGACCATATTCAAACCACTGTAGAGACCACAAATCTAACCATACCTCTAACTTGGGAGAAAAATGTACTGTTGTAGCTGCAAAACGATTAAGAGAAAATATTATTTTTCCGTCAACATTACATATTTTCGATTCTATGTAAATACTAGTCCAAGGACAGAATGCATAAAATTATTAAGAGTTAACCTGCTGTTTTATATTGTGCCTCGCTACCATGCGTCCAGCTTTGGCAAACAATGCTTTGCATTTTCTTGTAAAAAGTTATGAAAATTGTCAATTTAGGAAGTAAAGTAAATATCAATAAGGAAGTTAAGTATCAATTTAGCGAGTTGAAATATACGAAAAGTAAATTTTTATAATGCCTATAATTTTAATTAAGTTTATTGGCTTTGTTGCAAAATAAAAATATAAAGCATTAAACACGTTACAACATTTGAATATTGTTCATTTATTAATCTGCTACCAATTAAGTAATCAGGTCATTAAAAATTATGCAAATCGATTGAGCGAGTTACGAGATATAAACTGTCATAACAGACAGAAACAAATTTTAATTAACGTTGCTCTCGGGTAGATATGGGGGAATAAAACTTATATTTGTATGTTGCTTGGGCGCATCCTCGTTGTGTTACTAAATTTTTATCTGAATCCTAAATATAATTTTGCACTTAGTAGCGCCAGCATGTATTTTCTTTTATATTACACAGAGGTGGTCATTCCAGAAAACGTTTTTCTATTTGTGGACAATACTTTCAAATTAAACTTATTGTTCTGATCTGTGTATCCCCCTCACCCTCCACCGTTCTGTCACACATAGATTCGAAATCCTACCCGCTACATTCACGGCACCAGATAGCGTCCGTAATTATTTATGGATGGGACTGCAGAGGCATATGTTTCTGTAGATAAGCCAGGTCTGATGTTAGACACCAAAATGACTGCAACGAATTCCAGAGCCCATTTCAGACACCGGCAATACTATGCGTCGATAATTGGATCAGAACCCCACATTCATCCATCTATTCACCGTACACGTGGCACAACCACTTCTCATTTGCTGCAATAGCGATGACGTCAGTAAATGTGGCTCAGCTGGACCCTTCTCTAGTCACTAATACCTCTAATGGTCGCTCGGTTCAGTTATTGCCGAAGGGGCTTAGAATTAATTTAAAGTAATAGCTCATAAGGTATCGGAGTGCCAAGCACTAAGAACTTGCTCAGTACATTAGCAGTGATGTGCTTTTCATAGCAAATAGTGTTCTCTGTTTAAAGTGTTTTTCACTTAGGGTTAAAGAAATGGCTTTAGAATGCGTTTTTTAAGAGCACATAGTCATTCAAAGCAATGGAGCAACGTTTGGCACACCTCATAAACATTCTTTGCTGGTATGAAATACACAATCATAACTTTTCTTTTAACCCTCTGGAATAGGGTTTTACAGTGATCCATGGAATTCCGTGTAAGCTTAAACCATAGGTAAACTATTAAGGGACCCACCAGATCTTTTAAGCTTTCGTTATTATAAAGTTTTTTATTTAATTCATAGAAGAGGCTCAAACAGACATCTTTGGAAATTGAGGGAAATAAATACATGAGTAATTGTTACTTTGACTAATAATTTGCCATAAGTAACTTCATACAATTGGAAAAAAAACGAAAAGTAACCAATTGTTATTTTAAAGAGTAACTTCAATCGGTTATTTCCCCAATTCGCGAACTTATTTTGTTTTCTTTTAAGCGAATTGTTTTGTATTCTAATTTTGAAATATCGTAGTTTATTTTACTTTGCAAGTATTAACTTCATAATGGTAGACTGTGAGTTTTGTAAAATTGTGTTAGAACATATTCTAGTATGTTCTTGGTTTTTTAATTCATGATTAGAGAAGAAGATTTAATGCATCACGTGACGAGAAACATAACTAAATGACAGATGGTATATATTTTATGCAAGAGCAAGACGCATGACTGAGTGACAGTTAGTATACCCTGCCGCGATAGCTGTTTTTAGTGCACGAAGTCAGACATCAATGCAGGTATCAGGTATCCGAAGCCAGTTTCGCTCTTATTAAAGATCAGCAGAAAAAATAACCTTTTAGAAATTGACCAAAAATAATATAACTTGCTAAATGATGCAATGTTCCAAATTTGACTGACAATGCTATTCCTCGTACGAAGAAACTCAAATGTCTCAATCTTCCTTAAATTCAAAGCTAGTTAATTCAAAACTGATATTCTCAGTTTTCACAGAGACAGCTACATGCAATTGCAGCTATATGCAAGTTTTCTAGTTATTAGTGGTGTCAAGATTTAGTCCTTTTAATGAGTGGTATTAAAAAGGAAACCATTCCAATGATGCCAATGGTAGCCATCGACTGAATTTAAATGTCTGTATTTAAAAAAAGTAAAGTATTCAAAAGTAGAAAATAAAATTCACGGCAATCACGTCACAAAATATGCCAAGCGAATTCTGCCAGTTGCAGAAATGCAATATTTTTTTTTATCTCAATTACACGAGCATGTTCAATAATTGTGGAAAAAATTGAATTTTTTTTTTTTTATTTATGAGTATTTTTTACGTCTTTTTATTTTAAAATTATAATGTATGCGGCGTGCTAATTAATGTGTGGAAATACAATATATATTTATATATCTTGCTTTTGCGAATTTTCTTTTTTATTCTATGCATAACAGCCTACACAATTATTTCAACCACATTTCTATTCAAGTGTTTAGAAATGAAGATTCTCCATGTGAGGTTTCATGGAGGGAATTGGCAGTCTCCTGCAATTTTACCACATACTCTAAATGTAAACAAAATCTTCAAATAATGGAGCATCGACCGTACGCTGATAGACTACGTGCGCTCCGTCAGCTCCCATAAAGTACTCTCTCACCCCCACCTCAAAGGGTACCGAAGTTCAGAATAGCAATAGCGGATAAGATCGCGTGCCTGAAATCTGTTTAGTGTTATCTGCCGCTCTCTAGAGGTCATGTTATGCAGCTAGCTCTCGGCCTGCGTAATCTCTGCGTAAGAGTCCTATGCCGATCTAGGAGGTTAGTAGACACGGTCACGCATCTAACTTTTATCTGCCGTCTTTGTGACTTTCTCCAAACAACAAATGTTTTTCAATAACAAATGGGAGCAGGGATAATTTCGAATTACATATTTTTATTTGCTACTCTATCCAGGATTCTTAAATTAATCAATTCCTTGTGATTTCTTGTGTAGATTTAAGGGGGTCCATGTGATTCATATATGCTTGTAAATAACTAAATTAAGACATAATGTATTAGTTACAACAAACAGCAAGCGATAACAATTTTCCAAAGCAAACTGTAGAATATATCACATTTTATTGCCTTTTCGCAATATTGTTATTTATTTCTCACGATTGGCAACAGTAGATCTCTACTTTTATCTTTTGCGATTGGCAACATTAATATCTTCATTTATTGCACGAATGGATTGGATATTTGCAATGTATTTCAGGTATTCCTGTTTCCTATATAATTTTTCAATCTTTATGCTTGTAGTTCAACTAAAAAGAGTTTATAGATATAATATATCTCTTTTTCATAAACAAACATATTTTGTGTTCATTTTGATTAAATACTCTGACTTGAGACAGAGTTTTTTCGAAATGAATATTTTTTTAGGCCTAGTGCTTATCCACGTGTATAGCTTTAATGCTTGGATATATTTTGGTCTTTCTATTTTCGAATCCACACCATTGATTTTTGTTGATGATCTTTAGCTTGATGACTAGAAATAAGCATTTTATTTTCCTAATGATTGATGATTCTCTAATTAATACTTCCTTTAATTTCTAGGCATATTTTAAGTTAGGGTTATTTGAGTTACAACTTCCCTCTATTCTATCATTGGATTTTCATATTATATATATATATATATATATATATATATATATATATATATATATATATAAATATATATATATAAAATATTAATATTAATATTAATATAATATTATTATACATATTTTGGATATAAAAACAAATACAGCAGATAGGATTTATTTTGAAAACTACTATATTAAATCAAATTGTACTCTTTTTCCATATGGATTTAATCAAGTATATCTAAATGGTAATATTGTAAAAAATAATTTTGTAGATAATAAATATTCTATTTTTAATTACCTTTTCCTCTTAAACCCCATTTAAATAATAGTAAATCAGTCAAATTCAAAAGATTTAAATGTGGCAAAGGGAAAATCCTTAAAACATGATTATAAAGTTGAGATAATTTGTTTTCATAATCAATTTAATAGCACGTTTCAATGGAAATTAACTAAATCCTGGGTTTTTGCGGTAAAGAAAAAACATTTAAATAAAGTTTATACCATTTTCTTAAAATTAAATCTTGCTAATGAACATTTTAATCATATTTTCTATGATTTGCTTATTACAAGATCAAAGTATTTAAATTTAAAACTTAATCAATTTCATAATAATAATACGTCTACTAATTCTTATTGTGTAATCTCTTTCAAGCATCCCATTTATAATTCTATAAATTTTTGGCCATCTATTTAACAAGTTCAAACATTTATAGCCTATTGGAGATTTGAGTGTTTCAAATACTTTTAAATACAACAAGCCTATTGGTAGATCAATATTTAATTATAATGAAATTTCCCAATCTCTCTCTATAGATCATGATTCTATGTCAATTGTAGATAATGAATGTGTTTGTAAAGTAAACAAATATGCTAAATTTCTAAATCCAGACTTGGGGCAAATAGTTACAGAAGATTTAGGTATAGTTAAAGACAATACGTTAAGAACCATTATGTCATTTGGCACTAAATTCAGGATACCATCTTGTAATAATTCTTTAAAGTTTTAAAATCAATTCATCTTGATCTTGATCTTGATAAATATATATATAAACTAGCAGCATACCCGTTCTTCGTACGGAGTATATAATATAAAGAAACTTGAAATTCATAATCATGCGCAAATTCTTATAGTATACTAAATGACATGTTTAATCAAAATATTCTGTTAAAATATTTAATATAATGCTCCTAAAAAGAAGTTTAAGAATCTCTGTTCTCGCTATATAAAATTATCTTCATGGACATATCTGAAGAATAAAACATCTTGGACCCCTTATGTAAGCAAATATAAAAAAAAAAATATGGAATTGAATCAATATATGCAAAATAAAAGCGTTAAAATTGTATGGGACCCGTACTAATTATATACGCGAATATTAGAAAATATAACCTGTATTAGTAGATTACATGAATAAATTGAAAATACCAATAAACCCGTAATCTTTAAATCTGAAGACAGTCATTTATTCCAATATATGTCAAAATTAAAGTGCTAAAATTATATGGGGAGATATACACGTACTACTTATAATGTCCGATTATTAGTAGAAGATTACCCGTTTTGCAATATGAGTCACAAATGTTTTTTGGTAAAATACAACAGACGACGTAATAAATTGAATATATAATTAATCCCCTTAATCTTCATACCAGAAGACAGTACTTGATTCCAATATATATGCCAATATATGTCAAAATATATGCCAATATACCTGTACTACTTATATTCTCGTAGGTTAGAAGATATACCCGTGCATTCCTAGAAGATTACTCGTACAACGTACAATATGCGTGTGTCAGCAATTTTTGCCGCAATAAAACAATGGCGTAATAACTTAAAAATATCAATAATCACTGAATCAATAATTCCGGAAAATATCAATAATAATAATGTTTAAACCTGAAGAGTATAATTGATATTATCCAGTCCAAAATGAAATGGCAATGAAATTTATTTTATATACATATCTTCATTATTCAAATCGGAAAGGATTTAATAAAAATCGTCTGCCGCATAAACACATTGGATTTAAATCCGTTGCTAAGCGACATGATATCATTTGCTTCAAATAAATTGGTAGAAAAAATATCGTCTAAATAGTTATATTTCTATGGAATATTTGGCGACAGTTTCGTCAAATTAGCGACATTTTAAAAAATCGCCAAATTTATCGCCAAGTGGGAATGTAGAATTGACAGTTCCACTTTGCGACAAATTGACGAAATATCATCACAATACTATCCCCTAACAAAAAACAATTAATATCATTTATGTAGCGCCATTTTATCAATTTCAAGATATTTTTATAGATTTGAAAACATTTTTATCAATGTGGTGACATTTTAAAAATTCCCTAAATGTATTACTAAGTAGGATGGTTGGTCTGACAGATAAATGCTAACCAAACATCATTTCAATGCTCTCTTCTAACAAAACAAAAAAAAAAAAATTCATTGATATGTAGAAGACCCAAGCCACACGAACAACCCGAAGGTTTATGGCAGCTGTTTGTGTGTCGTTTATATCAATTTGGCGACATTTCCGTCAATTTGGCAAAGTTTAAGAACAGTTGTCAAATTAGCGATATCCCTCCAAATTCGTAGCTTTGAATTTGCAGATCTGAATGAAACATTCTTATCCCGTTTCAATATACTAAATGAAAACACTATAACTGTATTAGAAGATATACCCGCTCTACTCTTTTTCTGTTTCAACAATCGGCTATATGAATTTATTGGCTAAACACAATATATGAGTTTAGTAGCTAAATACGATATAAGCTTGAAAACTCTTTCCCAAAATAAATGAAATTGATGTACGCAGTCAGCAATTAATATAATTAAAAGAAAAATCAAACCGTCCATTCCTAAGATATACTTTTATATCCATTTATCCATTTATTTATTATTTAAATCGAAAAAAAATAATAAAAACATTAACAAACACATTTAATTTAATCCGTTATTCGTACGGAGTGTATAATTTAAAGAAACTTATAGTTTGCAATCATGTGCAAATTCTGTTAAAATATTAAATTTATTGTTCCTAAAGAGAAGTTTAAGAATATATGTTCTCACTATGCAAAATTATCTTCACGATCAGATCTGAAGAATAAAATATCCTGCCCCCTTTTGTAAGCAAATTTACAGAAGAAAAAATAGGAATTGAATGAATATATGCAACCCCGTACTAATTATATTGTCGCAGATCAGAAAATATGCCAATGTGTTAGTAGAAGACTACCCGTATTACAATATGCGTCTCAAAAATATTTGCCAAAATAAAAGAGATGACGTAATAAATTGAAAACATCAATAATATCCGTACTCTTTATACCAGAAGGTCGTAATTGATTCCAATATATGCCAATATATATCAAAACATATGTCAATATACCTGCACTACTTATATTCTCGTAGATTAAAAGATATACACGTGTATTTGTAGAAGATTCGCACAACATACAATATATGAGTTTAAACAATTTTTGTCATAATAAAATAATTGCATAATAACTTGAAAATATCAATAATCCTTGAATCAATAATCACCGAAAATATCAATAATAATAATTTTTAAACCTGAAGACCGTAATTGATATTATCCAGTCAAAAATGCTATAAGAAAAATCAAATCGTTCTTTTCTAAAATATATTTTTATATCCATTTATTTATTATTCAAATCGAAAAAATAATTATTAAAATTAACAGACAGATTTAATTTAGATTAGCTTCTAAATGTGTTCTGTCTTTAGAGGCAATTAATATGGGGAAATTTACTGTATTAAAATTTAATAAAAAATACTATTTCTAGTATTTAATTGTCTAGATCTAATATATAATATCTATATAAATAAAAATGAAAATCTGTCTGTCTGTCTGTCTGTCTGTCTGTCTGTCTGTCTGTCTGTCTGTTTGTCACACCATCACGGGGAGAACGGCTGAACCGAATTTGATGAAATTTTGTGGGTAGCCCAGAAATAGCCCCACTTAAAATTATATCCGTGTTTTGAGTTTCTACAACCAGTGGTTCTCGAGATATTAGTAAAAAACGAAATTTTCGTTTGTCTCATCATCACGGAAAAACGGCTGAACCGAATTTAATGAAATTTGGTGAATAGCCTTGAAATATCCCCCCATAAATTTTTGTCCAAGTTTCGAGTTTCTAAGACCTGGGGT